>CM055904.1:14253742-14853742 GCA_029582155.1 Panopea generosa
GTTGATAAACGTCTCATAGAATAATATTTCATGTAAAAAAACAACATATAAACAACATAACATGTATGCCACCCGCAAATTAATTGATTACAAGAAACGGCGGATTTGTATAAATGTTTGTTTTGACAGGTGTCTTTGTTGCAGAATGTATATTTTCTAAACTGATGAATTTTTAACGGTTTAACAATTGATCAGATTTTTCGTGTGTTTGTTCAAACACAAAGGGTCTTCCGTGGCCGAGTGGTCTAAGGCGCCATCACAAAATCACTAACCTCTCACCACTAAGGTTCGAGTCCCGTTCTCTCCATAAAACTTTATGTGAGAAAGTTTCCAGTTACTTGCAGAAAGGCGGTGGTTCTACTCGGCGGTGTTGAAAATGTGATCTTTTAAGACAGGTTGATGCTTAATACAGGTTAATTTACTCTGAAAGCATAGAAATGGGAATTAGAAGATATGGTTGCTTAAGAAAAGTGTCTGCTTAATAGAGGTGACCGCTTACACAGGTTTGACTGTATTCTAAAACTGACAATGTTGCTGTAATATTCATCTGTCGTTTCTTTATCCTTTCAGAATATATAGCTGTTTTGACCAGAGTGTGAGTAGAGAGGCATACATTGTAGTTGCGGTAATGTTTGCTTATGCATGTAAAGTATAAATATTGAAATTGAACACATTTGTAATCTGTTTTGTGCAAGGTGAAACGATTTTAAAAAAATACATACATTCAAACTGTGTAAGCGGCCACCTCTATTAAGCAGCCACTTGTATTAAGCAGCCACATTTGCTATTTCCAATGTTATGCTTTAAGAGCAAATTAACCTATATTAATAAACAACCTGTCTTAAAATACCACTTTTGCTCCTTCCTTTGACTTGCTGCTTAAGACAGGTTTGACCGTATATATTAACTACAACTGTTATTTATGGGCGTATATGGATGTATATGTATATATAAAGTATATGCGTGATGTGTAACATTAAAAACAATCGTAAAGTACTTAACATATATGCTATCAATTAATTTATAATGTACTGATTTATGTTTGTCGTCACGTATATGTAAACTATGTCCTCATGGGTCTAAAACCTATAGAAACGTAAATTGACCCCCACCCTTATATTACATATATGTTGTTTTCAATGTGTTATCTATTAACTTTTTAATATAATCTACATCGTATTAGAAAGTTAAATCTTTTATTGCCATTTTAGTAATTGATCTTTATTAGAATTTTTATAATTTGAATTGATAACTTGGCAACTTTCTATCGTATATAAACACTTTTCGCACACAATTTAAAATTTTTGGCAGTTTATGTACATGCACAGTACGTCACCACGTGCCACTTTGAATGTAGAGTCTGATGACTGCAATTCGAACTGGCGAAGCTTCGGAAAGTGGCGTAAAACATAGTTTAAACTTATTTAATTTACTTCGCCTGTGAAACAAGTTCTTACAACTTAGACAAATCACGCTCGAAGTCTTCCTGGAGAGAACCAGTACTAAGCATATGCGGAGAAGTGTCTTGCTCAGAGACAACACACATAGCAGTAGCGGAAGATCGAACCCACGACCCTCCGATCATGGGTTCGGTGCTCTACCACTGGACCACACGCTCCACTAAAAATATCCAATATTAAGGTAGGGGCAGCATATACTTTGCACCCCCAATCCCATCCCAAATACGAGTGTACAGGGATTGAGAATGTTGACAAAAAATGTCTAAAAGTCATAAAATACCAACTATATGGAGTAAATGACAACCATATTTTTATACGTTTTTCATGATTCGTATTTAATTATTCCTTCATCGATAACACATAATATTAGACCTAAGGACACTTGCACACGTGAGGATGCTGGTGACGATCGCAAATTGGATCGTGGTGGTGGTCACAGTGCATACCGGCACATTCTGCATCGTCGACACAGCCCGATTGTCTCTCTGAATAAACATTAAACATAAAGTATTAATATTTTTCAGGTTAATTTTTTAATTTTCAATATCATTATACTTATAATAGGATGAACTAATATTATTTGTCGCAGTGAATAGTTGCAGTAGTAGTAGCATTAATAGTAGTAATGTTAGCAGTAGTACTAGTAGAAGTAATAGTATCAGTAGTAGTAGCATAAATAGTAATAATGTTAGCAGTACATGTAGTACTAGTAGAAGTAATCGTATCAGTAGTAGTAACATTAATAGTGATTATGTTAGCAGTAGAACTAGTAAAAATAATAGTAGCAGTAGTAGCAACATTAGTAGTGATAATGTTAGCAGTAGAACTAATAGAAGTAATAATGGTAGCAGCATTAATAGTAATAACGTTAGCAGTACATGTAGTACTAGTAGAAGTAATAATATCAGTAGTAGTAACATTAATAGTGATAATGTTAGCAGTAAAACTAGTAGAAATAATAGTAGCAGTATTAGTAACATTAATAGTGATAATGTTTGCAGTAGAACTAGTAGAAGTAACAGTAATGGTAGTAGCAGCATTAATAGTAAAAATGTCAGCAGTAGAACTAGTAGAAGTAGTAATAGTAGTAGTAGCAGCATTAATAGTGATAATGTTAGCAGTAGTTCTAGTGTAAGTAACAGATGTGGTAGTAGCAGCATTAATAGTGCTATTGTTAGCAGTAGTACTAGTAGAAGTAATAGTAGTAGTAGTAGCAGCATTAATAGTGCTAATGTTAGCAGTAGTACTAGTAGAAGTAATAGTAGCAGCAGTAGTTTCAACTGTAGTAGTACTTGAAATAGCAACATTAGTTATTGTTGATGTTGTTGTTGATGATGTATGGTGTTTAGCGTCAATTTCAACAATTTTTCAGTTATATCGCGACCGTGTCTACTTGAGACAGAATGTGAAGCGCTGCCTGCAATACTGGAGTATCATGTCGCAGACACATGGCATGAAACCCAATCACAGTATACTGACAGCGGGCAGACCAGACCTAGAACTATCCTTTTAATGCTGAGCGCCAAGCGAGGAAGCTTCTAGTACCATTTTTCAAGTCTTTGGTATAACCTGGCCGGAAATCTAACCCACAACTTTCCGTATGCGAGGCAAACGCATCTACCCCATGGCCACCACAGTGGTATAGCAACATTAGTAGAAGTAATAGTAGTAGTAGTAGAAGTAGTAGCAGAAGTAAAAATAGTAGTAGTAGTAGTAGTAGTAGAAGTAGTAGTAATAGTAGAAGTAGTAGTAGTAGTAGTAGAAGAAGTAGTAGTAGTAGCAGTAGTAATAGCAGTAGCAGTAATAGTAGTAGTAGAAGAAAAACTAGTAGCAGTAGCTGTAGCAGTATTAGCAGAAGTAGTAGTAGTAGTAACAATATCATTAGTAGTAGAAGAAGTAGTAGTAGTAGTAGTAACAGTAGAAGTAGCAGTAGTAGAAGTAGTTATAGTAGTAGTAGTAGTAGTAGTAGAAGTAACAGTATCAGTAGAAGTAGCAGTAGTAGGAGTAGTAGTAGTAGTAGTAGTAGTAGTAGTAGTAACAGTATCAGTAGTAGTAGTAGTAGTAGTAGTAGTAGTAGTAGTAGTAGTAGAAGTAATAGTAGTAGTAGTAGTAGTAGCAGTAGCAGTAGAAGTAGCAGTAGTAGAAGTAGTAATATTAGTAATCGTAGTAGTAGTAGTAGCAGTAACAGTATCAGTAGAAGTAGCAGCAGTAGTAGTAGTAGCTAAAGTAGTAGTAGTAGTAGTAGTAGTAGTTATAGTAGTAGTAGTAGTAGTTGTAGTAGTAGTAGTAGTAGTAGTAATAGTAATAGTAGTAGCAGTAGCAGTAGAAGAAGCAGTAGTAAAAGTAGTAATAGTCGTAGTAGAAGTAGCAGTAGTAGAAGTAGCAGAAGTAGTAGTAGTAATATTAGTAGTAGTAGTAATAGTAGTAGTAGTAGTAGCTGTACCAGTAGAAGTAGTAGTAGTAGTAGCAGTAGTAATAGTAGTAGTAGTAGCAGTAGTAGTAGTAGTAGTAGTAGTAGTAGTAGTAACAGTATCAGTAGAATTAGTAGTAGCAGTAGTAGTACTAGTAGTAACAGTATCAGTAGAAGTAGCAGTAGCAGTAGTAGTAGAAGTAGCAGTAGTAGAAGTAGTAATAGTAGTAGTAGTAGTAGTAGTAGTAGTAGCAGTACCAGTAGAAGTAGAAGTATAAGTAGTAGTAGCAAAGTAGTAGTAGTAGTAATAGTAGTGCTAGTAGCAGTACCAGTAGAAGTAGTAGTAGTAGTAGTAGGAGAAGTGGTAGTAACAGTATCAGTAGTAGGAGTAGTAGTAGCAGTAGTAGTAGAAGTAGCAGTAGTAGAAGTAGTAGTAGTAGTAGTAGTAGTAGTAGTAGTAGTAGTGTAGTAGTAGTAGTAGTAGTAGTAGTAGTAGTAGTAGAAGAAGTAGTAGTAACAGTATCAGTAGAAGTAGTAGTAGTAGTAGCAGTAGAAGAAGTAGTAGTAACAGTATCAGTAGTAGTAGTATCAGTAGTAGTAGAAGTAGCAGTAGTAGAAGTAGTAATAGTAGTAGTAGTAGTAGTAGTAGTAGTAGAAGAAGAAGTATTAGTAACAGTATCAGTAGAAGTAGTAGTAGTAGTAGTAGTAGTAGCAGTATAAGAAGTAGTAGTAACAGTATCAGTAGTGATAGTAGTAGCAGTAGTAGTAGAAGTAGCAGTAGTAGAAGTAGTAATAGTAGTAGTAGTAGTAGTAGTAGTAGTAGTAGTAGTAGAAGAAGTAGTAGTAGCAGTAGCAGTAGCAGTAGTAGTAGTAGTAGCAGTAGGAGGAGGAGGAGGAGGAGGAGGAGGAGGAGGAAGAGGATATATGGAAGTTAAAATTAGAATAGCAAATATAATAGCTACATGTAAAATATATATCTATACTAAAGAGGTATAAAAACGCAACACAAGAAACTATTGAGTGTATATATCCATACCCAACAGTAATTTGATGATATTGGCTGTTTACTTGAGATATTACTGAATAATTTGGTACCTCCTACACTGGTGTCACTTTTGTCATTCCCAAGTAAGTCTCCGTTTTCATATCGCTACCTTTTTGTGTTGCGTTTTCTTATCTCTTGAGTATAGAACTTGTTTGATAACCGATGTTATGACGGATTGGCATATTATATATGGCACATTCAATTCAATTGCAGGAAGAAGAACTCAGAATGAACGTAGCGGAGCCACAATTATTCCGTAAGTAAATGGTACATAGTCTCGGATAAAGAGTTTGGACCTATCTGTGCTCGAACCCGTGTCGTTACCGGTGAGAGGTAAGTGACCATCAAACGACAGCGGCATATAACGGCTCGGCCACAGATAGAGTAAACGTATAATTTACTTCGAATGTGAAAAAAGTTCTTACAACTTAGGCAAATCACGCTGGAAGTATTCCTGGGTAGAACCAGTACTAAGCATATGCGCAAAACGTGCCTTGCTCAAGGACACCACACATAGCCGTGGCGGAGGATCGAAATGACGACCCTGCATTCCTGGGTTCGATGCTCTACCACTGGACCACGCGATCAAATTTAATGAAGAAGTTTCATTTGATGACAATAACAATAATATAATCATGCTTTTGATCCTTTGCAACAAGAAAATACGAGAAATACCCGCAGTGACCAATCTTAACATACTGAACGGTACAGCTAATCGGCCACTTTCATATGTCCAATAACTTCGTTGAAATGTTTATACTACATAAACAGACAATTCTGTAATGATTTTTATATAGCTGTTTTCTTTCTTATTCAAATCCAGATTCGAAGGAAATTGTTTTGATACTTTTTAAGAAAATACATAAAATGTCAGGTACATAAAATGTCAGGTACTTAAATGTCAGGTAGCGGGTTAGCTGTTCTGTTCAGTACATCTATTTATAAGTCTCTGATTTTGTGAGAGCCTGTAGCAGTTTGATATTCGTGATTAACATGAAATTAAACCTTTCAAGTCTCCATAATTGAAGAGGTGAAAAGGTGAATAACGAATGTTAAACAAACAATGAAATTGTAAATAATGAATCTAAAATGGAAATTACACTCGTATCTTCTTTTTGGCAGTCTATTTAAAATATTGTCAGGTAGAGTTAATAAGGCCCTACTACCAACCATAGTAAATCGATACATATATGTTTCAATATATCATGGTTGTAGGCTCGTTTCAAATATTGGTATAGTTATATGTTGCCCCAGCCCTCAACCAGTACATAAGAGGGGACCCCCTACGCCCTCACTTGTTCCTGCGCCTGTGTATATGTGTAACACTAAATTCTTTTCAATCCCCAACGAGCTACAATAAATGTTAATGTATGTGAAGATACTCACTGACGTGTACACATTCGCATTGATTATGCTGACATATCATTGACCCGTGGTGACAGTCACCTTGGTTACAGTCGGAGACAGTATCACAATGAGCAGCAATGGTTACAGCTGGCCAAATATACATAAATATATACGATGTAAAATTGACTATAAACCGACATACAAACATACATTGTAAGCATCTGTTTACGATGTAAAATTGACAGATAACACGACATACAAGCATCCATTGTAAGCATCTGTTTACGATGTAAAATTGACAGATAACACGACATACAAGCATCCATTGTAAGCATCTGTTTACGATGTAAAATTGACGGATAACACGACATAAAGCATACATTGAAGTATATGTTCACGATGTAAAATTGACAGAAACACGACATACAAGCATACATTGTAAGCATCTGTTTACGATGTAAAATTGACGGATAACACGACATACAAGCATCCATTGTAAGCATCTGTTTACGATGTAAAATTGACGGATAACACGACATACAAGCATACATTGTAAGTATATGTTCACGATGTAAAATTGACAGAAACACGACATACAAGCATACATTGTAAGCATCTGTTTACGATGTAAAATTGACGGATAACACGACATACAAGCTATATTGTAAGCATCTGTTAACAATGTTTTTAACTTTTTAACATGGCTTAACTTGAAAGATCATAGAGAGTAAAACGTCCTATCTTACCGACATAAAATTGCACTGGTGCGATAATGGTTCGGTGATTTTTTTTTTTGCGATATCGGCCCAAACATGCCGAGGTACTGACGGCCCGATATCGTTTTCAATATAGGTCCGACATTATAAGATTATTTTACAGTGTTTTGTAAAATATGGGAATATACTGTACGAGTATGTACCGTGGTGAAAACCATATTGAACGAGACGCCGAGTCCAATTTGGTTTTCACCACAATACGCACGTATTTCTTCTAAATGTATTCCCTTTTTGTAGCCGCCATCTTGATTTTTGAACTGTACAATATAAAATTTATTGGATCCAATAAATTTCTACATATTGTACGGTCACGTGGTAATTTCTTGGGTAGCTGATTGGCTGTGCACGTACCGGTATAGAATAAACAATATATCGACCATATCGCCTTGCTGGCAGGGGTCATATCTGGGTTAAATTTACACTTTGACTGCAATCGGCTTAAATGAACTATTAAGATTAACTGCATTTCATTTCCCAATGAAAAAAACATGCAGCAGGTCGGTTTAATGCGTATAATATGCTTTTTAAATATTAAAATGGCAAAATAGCGTTGTAGCTTTATCTAAAATAGTTGGAAATTATAATGTCAACTTAAGGATTAAAAGGCGAATTTTGAGTTTTCATCGGGTGATGAAAAACATTAGACTAGTTTTAATGTTGCCAAGAAGTCCACTCAGACTTCACGTAAAACATTAAACTGGCCTAATGTTTTTTCATCACCCGATGTAAACTCAAATTTCGGCTTTTAGTCTTAATTAAAAATATACATCGCAGCTCGGTGCAAGCAATTAAAACAAAGTTAACATGCAAATAAAGATTACCACTTACCGACAAGCGCGGCCAAAACAAGAACAGTTAACTTCGACATATCTGAGGTGTTGACTTGGCTGTGATTCAATTGCGGATGAGTTGCTTTGCAGAGCACTTGGAGGTTTTATAGTAGCCGGTCCACGTCTGCCAGTCTTGAGAACGTGGCGTCTGTTACAGGGGGTCAAGGACTCTATATAATGCCTTGAGGTGATGTCGGTTACAATGTGTAGATTTGGTGACTTCTAGGTCACCTAAAATCACGCAACTGTCTCATTGTCGCAATATATAGATTTTAAAATCACGTTGTTGTGATAAGGGCGGTTGTTGTCTGATTTTACAGAGGCCTTACATTTTATGTCCACGAAATGATACCGACGGATGCCAATTCGAAAACTCTCAATTCATCACCCGTTGGAAATTCTTTTTTTTTAACAGAACAAAATACAGGTAACTTATCGAAACGGCGTTTGCATGAAACTAGCGTTGATATTGGATAACGTTCCCTTCATGAAATCGCGAGTCACCAATCATATGGTTGCAATGTGGCTTGGTAGAAATGACGCAAAGCTAGTGTAATATTCCCAGGGTGATAAATGGAGAGTTTCAAACTGGATTACGCGTGGGTATCCGACGATGATAGTCAGAAAGAAACCCATACAATTTGAAGAAATCGTTGCGATTTTCTACAGCAACTCATGTTACTTTCTAGAAATAAGTTTAAAAAGGTCGTCTATAAACAATTGTATTCGTGATTGATTTTAATGAAACCAATTCCGGACAGTTTCCTAACGCACTTCGCCTATTACCGTAAAACCGAAGGATTTTTTTTACTATTTCGTAGAATCCGATATTTTATAAAATGTGAAACTACATCAATCTATATTTAGATGGAATCTACCGTCTTAGAGGTGTATTTTAGTAGTCGTTTTATACCTGGTAAATGCAGACTTACACAGGGAACTAGTTCTTTCATTGCCCTTAAACTATCAAGGCCATATTATCGGGCCATAGCAAGGACCAAAGACGATGCACGGGTAGCAAGATATTGGGAGACGTTTTATAAACGGCTATTCTCTAATAACCGGTATATAATACAAAAAAAAAACGCTCGGCTGCCATAAGATGCCAGGGTCTGAAACCGCAATGGTGGACATTGACTTGTTGATTAACGAGACAGCCACAAAAGCCAAGGACGTCCTAATGGCACATTGTCAATCGCTAAAACAAGAGGCGGAAAAAATAATTGAGAACCTGCCGGATGCCGACCAAAACATGTCGGAAGGAGTGACTCGGACACAAAGAGATACCACAGAAGCTATGGCGGCGGTCTTATTTAAAAAGATTAAAGAATCAGTGGATACTGGCTCGACTCAAACATAAGCGTCTATGAAATATGAAATATATCAGGCCCTTTTCAGGGCCACACACATCTTTGGAAAGATAACACAAAAATATCAAGTATATATTTCACTTCAAAACATGGATCTACATTCAAAACGTAAAGTATACATGTTGGCACACAAGTTATAAATTAGACATATTACATACTTAGTCAATTAAGTTACACATACAATGTATATACGATACATACAAGTAACCGATTCTACACAACTACAAGTTTAAAATCAAAGCACTCTAAGTACTGGAATTGTGATTGCTATTAGACACTATAATGTGTTGTTGTATAATGTAAAGCGCCACTTTCAACTCAACATGTTTTCAGTTATATCACGTGTTTGCTTGAGTGCTGTCACACTGGAGTAGCGTGTCACATGGTATGATGCTCCATCCAATCACATTATACTGACACTGATTTCAACTATCGAATTAATGCTGGATACCATTAGAATAGTTTGTGTTGTCGAATTGTTTTGCTTGTCGGCTCATAATTGAATGATGTCTAAATACTATCCATATCCAGTAAAGGAAGGTAATGCCCACATTATTTTTCGATAACGTATACATATTTCGCTAGTAAAGGGAGGGAATGTCCACATTATGTTTCGCCCACATTATGTTTTGATAACGTATACTTACTTCTCTAGTAAAGGGAGGTAATGCCTACATTATGTTTCGATAACGTATACATATTTCTCTAGTAAAGGGAGGTAATGTCCACATTATGTTTCGCCCACATTATGTTTCGATAACGTATACATACCTCTCTAGTAAAGGGAGGTTTTGCCCACATTATGTTGCGATAACGTATACATACCTCTCTAGTAAAGGGAGGTTTTGCCCACATTATGTTGCGATAACGTATACATACCTCTCTAGTAAAGGGAGGTAATGCCCACATTATATTTCGATAACGTATACATACTTCTCTAGTAAAGGGAGGTAATGTTCACATTATGTTTCGATAACGAATACATACCTCTCTAGTAAAGGGAGGAAATGCCCACATTATGTTTCGATAACGTATACATACCTCTCTAGTATAGGGAGGTAATGTCCACATTATGTTTCGATAACGTATACATACTTCTATAGTAAAGGGAGGTAATGTCCACATTGGGTTTCGATAACGTATGCATACTTCTCTGGTAAAGGGAGGTAATGTCAACATTATGTTTCGATAACGTATACATACTTATTTAGTAAAGGGAGGTAATGTCCACATTGTGTTTCGATAACGTATACATACTTCTCTAGTAAAGGGAGATAATGCCCACATTATGTTTCAATAACGTATACATACTTCTCTAGTAAAGCGAGGTTATCATATTATGTTTCGATAACGTATACATACTTCTGTAGTAAAGGGAGGTAATGTCCACATTATGTTTCGATGACGTATACATTTTTCTCTAGTAAAGGGAGGTAATGTCCGATGGGTTCTTCCTCTGTATTTTAAATTAGCTAGACAGTGTTTTTTTAAAATATAACTGGAAAAAAATTAAAACGGCAGATTGGTAGTAATTATTGACAATGATGTTAGGATAACACCTTATTTGAAAGTAAAGTATCGAATATGATCTATTAAGTTTAATAACAAGTATTAACACTGTATATATATATATAACCACACTATTTCAACGTTCAATCACCGTCACTGGCCTGTGTAAAGTACATCCGGATACCAAATAAGCATGATCTATCTAATTTATAATGTACAACTGTTTCGTCAATATGTTCTCTCTCCTCATGTGATTTGATTTCTTCTCCAAGTAATTTCAATTCATTCGCGCATCAATTTTTTAAACATTGACTCAGTCTTTTTTATGTCTGATTCGCAAAACTAGTTTTGCTATGTCGCTTTTGGATAGGAATCATCATTTGCAGTCAATATTGTTGTTGTTATTATTGGTGTTATTGTTGTTGTTGTTGTTGTTGTTGTTGTTGATGATGATGAAGATTGTAATGATGGTGATTATGATGATGATGTTGATGATGATGAAGAAGAAGAAGATGATGATGATGATGATAAATTATAAATGGGGATGATAATGATGAAGAAACGGATGATGTTGATGATGATGATGATGATGGTGGTGGTGGTGGTGGTGATGGTGGTGGTGGTTATGATGATGATGATGAGGAGGAGGATGATGATGGGGGTGGTACATATGATGATGATGATGATGATGATGATGATGTAGTGGTGACGGTGTTTGTGATTCTATTTTATCATCACCTTAAAGTTCATGTTCCATTGGTGACTTAGTTTCTTTTTGAGTTAAATAATGTTACCCATATGTAGAAAGGATGTGCCGGCTAAACTTTCACGATCCCAGGAAAGATTGATTCGATAAACTGTTCGTCTGTTAGTCCTCGATGACATAAAGTTGACGCTAAGTAAATCAAACCAACTTAGTTTATTCAATCTTGCTCTCATTGCAAATACTTGGTTTATTTGGTACCTTCTAATGATAAGTATCGTTTAAATTTTGAACAATATCTAATCAATGGCTACCAGGCGATAACAATACCAATACACATTCTGGCTGGGTCGTACAGTATAAATTTGTATATAGTATATACTAGTAAACAGTATTTTATCGTCTGCTACTGTTCAATTTATAAACCAACACTATACACGATACAGCGTCGTGTCTTTCAATAATAAATGTACGCGATCTAAGATTTCAATGACGTAGTAATTTCAAATACATTTTACAGATGTTATTTACATTCAACAGATGCTATTTACACATTTGAAGAAAGAAACAAATAAATATTAATTTATTCGGGAAGCTAAATTAAGTTATTTATTTGTCTTTATATACTGACCAATATATATTTTTTGGAATGTCTTTGTACTATATTTTTGGTGTGTTGGTACACTGTGTTATAGGGTATATACAGTTTTGACGGTTCTTCTTATTTCACATGTCAACTCTGACGCAGCCCACCACCAAAATAAAACAATATAATACTAATAATAAAATAACAGAATAACCAAAGTAAAAATGCACGTATGAATAATTGATATGTGTAGAATTACTGAAGATAAATTAGAAAAGCCTCCTTACAAAATGATGATTTGGAATATATGCACACAATGTATTAAAGAATATATGTAGCTTGAATACAAATATGAGAGACACACTACAAATAAGCCTATATAGAAAAAAAAAATACTAGTAATACCACTACCACTACCACTACCACTATTACTATTACTACTATTACCACAACAACTACCACTACTTCCACTACAACTATTACTACTACTACTACTACCGCCACCAACACCACCACCACCAACATCACTGCTGCTGCTGCTGTTACTACTACTACTACTACTACTACTACTATTACTACTTCTTCTTCTACTACTATTAACACCACCACATACACATACACCACTACTACTACTACTACTACTAGCACTATTACTACTATTACCACCACCACCACCACTATTACTACTATTAACACCACCACATACACCACCACTACTATTTCTTCTACTACTACTACTACTACTACTACTACTATTACTACTACTTCTATTACTACTTCTACCACCACCACCACCACGACCACCACTACTACTACTACTACTAACGCCACCACTACTACTACTACTTTTACTACCACCACCGTTACTTCTACTATTACTATTACTACCACCACCACCACCACCACCACCACCACTACTACTACTACTACTACTACTACTACTACTAACACCACCACAACTACTAATACTATTATTACCACTACCATCACCACTTATGATAACAATGTCAGATTTCATAGGATGATTAGATCTCCTAATTTTACGGTCAGCGTGTGAAGCAAAGTCGGTTTTTAGTGGAAATCAGTCGTAGTCGTCATCAAAAGATTTATGTTGAATGTGGATTATTGGGGGAACATATAACAACCATATAATACAGTAGAACCTCGATGGCTCGAACCAGACGGGACTGGACAAACTAATTCGAATAAAGGGTTGTTCGAGCCAAGTATTGGTCAACATCATTACATACATGTATATGTATATACATCGAAATAGGAATTTGATCCGGGACCAGGTAAGTGGTTCGAGTTATATGTGGTGCTCCAGCCATCCGTGTTGTTCAAAACACGTTTTATTCAAATTAATTTTTGCAACCTCCTAGTTTTATATTATTTATTTTTTCTAAAATATTTTGAATGAATGAAAGAATGAATTAGGTTTTACGGCGTACCAACACATAATATGTTATTCGACGCCAACAGAAAGGAAGATTCAAGTTTACTCTACAAATAAACATACGATTTTTAAAAATATATATTAACAAATGAATATGCAGAATGGACCTAGAACCTTGATACCTGCAGAATTGCAGTGTTTCAGCAAATTCTATCATATTACTCAAATTGTCGCTTCTTACGACATGCATGAATCACAGTGATCTTATTCTTGCCATCACTCATATGTCCGTCTGGAATCACACAGGGCTTGGCCATTTAACCACAATCGTGAACATGACAAAAAATGATAAAATGAACATGACATCTATTCGAAGGATTCCTACCCCTCTGCAGAGATTGACAGTGATTCTATTCTAAGATGGAACCACATGGGCTAAAATATTTTGAGAGGGAGAGGTAATGTTTACTTAATATTTTTATTTTGAAAACGACTCTAGCAGACATCCCAAAAACGGACAGCTTTTAACAAATGATAGCGGCGACCGCTTGAACTTGGTGACCTTAATCTGATTTTATTCACATTTAACGCCAATAGACGGTTTCCAGTACCACGTCCCTGATTGTGCCATAAACGTGGTAAGAAGAGATAACCGACAATTTGTTTCGTGATAAGAAGAAAGATTTATCACGAAATAGAAATGTGTTGTTTTTTTCTTCGTCAAAATTTGTTAAAATTCTTTCAGACATTATACCTTCAAAGATGATACACTCGTCTTATGTTTTACTGTGCTGTCCATGTTACACACTTAGCATCAATAAGATACATGCAGCATCAATAGAAGTGAATATAAGAGTTGTACAAATACAAGAAAAGAAACACAATAGAAAAAAGCAGTAACATTAACAGCAGAAGAAATGGAACCGCAGCGTTGGTCCAGTGGGTAGAGCGTCCGCCTCCCACAAGGAAGGTCTTGGGTTCGATCCCCGCCTCCCACAAGGAAGGTCTTGGGTTCGATCCCCACATCCCACAAGGAAGGTCTTGGGTTCGATCCCCGGTCGGGTCATACCAAAGACTTGCAAAACGGTACTTGAAACTTCCTCGCTTGGGGCTCAGCATTTAGAGGAGAGTTCTAGGACTGGTCGGTCCGGTGCGGCAACAACAACGACGACGACAACGACGACAGAAGAAATAGAAATGGAAGCAACAGAGTAGGAAACGTACCAGCATAGAAACATGGATAGCAGGAGTTAAAAAACGAGCAGTAAGATTAAATGTATAGTAGAAGATTTTGTGCTGTGAGTAAGTACACGTTGTAATATTAACATGAGTAAACGAGAAGCAGGTAAGCAACTAAATCTAGGGGAACCGGTAGATATGAGAGTAAGGACACCTGAAAATTATCGTATATTCTAAAACCATGTTGACCAAAAAGGAAAGCAAAGATAAAACAAACCATATGCCACACCAAAATCAAAATATGTCACGGTCAATACAATGGGCAATCGAATTTATTTAGACAAAAGTGCTAACATGGCAACTTTACCTGTAAATTCGTAAAGATTTATAGCACAATAAACAGCTATTCAATAGCTACACACTGCACGATTTTTTTGCGATTTCATGCTGCAGATGAGTAGAGCAAAAGCTGACTTAGCAAATACTGCAATAAGACTGGTGTTAAAAAAGTAACTTTTATAGGATTTCAACAGATGCATGTGTTTATGAGCAATTAACAACTTTTTTAAAAAAAATATAAGAGTGTCACTGCACCCTCCTTAACAATCTAAGCTGGTCAGCCTACTACAATTTTATGTAGGGATACATTCTTGCTATTAAAAATACTTCGATGTGGAATATTTTATTTACCATGGAAGGCTTATTTGATAAGAACAAAGAACAAAATTCAACTGTAAAGTGCATATATTTTCTGAAATATGTTATGTACATGGGACGTCTAATGTCTATAAAGAAACGGTTTACATGCAAATAATTCTGCAAACATACTAATATCTGCAGTACATAACTGCATCAAATAAGGTGCTAGATACACCTTGCAATACCTTGGCATCTTAGCGGCAGCTATTTGCGACTAAACATCTAAAGGTACAAATGATTTGTGCTAGATTGGCACCTAAGTTCTTAACTGATTAACTGATAAACATGGGACAACACAAGGCCAAAGAAGACTAATCATTGCCAACGTTTGAGGATTTGAAAAAAAAGGTACTCTATTCCATATTCTGCAATTCCAGCGGTCTTGTCATTCTAATTCTTAACCCAAATGGTCGATCAATTATTGGTAAATTTTACAAAACAAATCTGTCTTGGAAAAATGCCAATAGGTTTACATAACAAGAGGCCCATGGTTAAAAAAAACCAACACATTCATGTATGTCTATTCGGTCATAAGAAATAACGTTTTATGTCAATTTCTCTTATATATATTTAGTAAAGTAGGCCCCACCCTAGGATCAAACCGTGGGACCTAGTGCTTCCTATAATGAGAAGAAGATTTTCAAAATTTACATTGAATTGGAGTGTTTTGGGCCCGCCCCAAAGGCCCCAGGGGCGTAGGGACCATGTAATTCACACTTTGATTCACCTTAAGTTCCAAAGCTGCATACAACATTTCATTACGATTGAGCTTGCGGTTTTGAAGAAGAAATCGAAAATGTCAATAGTTTTCGGACGCACGACAGACAACGCACGACGCACGACAACGGACAAAAGGCGGTCGCAAAAGGTCGCTAAAGAGACCAGCAACTCGTTTGCGAGGCGTACGCCGAATGCATGATACTGCAACTGCTAATTACAGCCAACTTGTCCAGCAAGAAAGGTCATGCAACTACGCCCCCCCCCCTCCCCCACCATACTATCCAGACATGAGTCCTTGTGGTATTTTCCTGTTTCCTCGACTGAAAAAAAAAGTTGTTTTATTGACGTTATACCACAAAAAATGCTCTCGATTTCGCCATTTACCGGAGTCTGCTTTCTACATCAGTTACAAACAATGCTGCGGCTTTCCGGCATTGTGATATTTATTTTGAAAAGCGCATTTCGGTCAATGGAGAGTACTTTGAAAGATTGCACTAACAAAATTAAGGGAAGAAAATGTTAAAATATTGAATTTGTCTAATAAAATCGTTTTGCCCCTCGTAGTATAAGTGCCTGAATTAGTTAAACTAGAGATAATGAAAATTAAATGTTCGCCTAAAGGCCTTTTTCTATGGCGCGTATTATTCAGACGGTTTCGGCGACTAAATCGCAGGGGTTTGTATGCGCAGAACAGGCGCTGCTTTTGTAAAATTCGCTTCACACTATCTAGCATTCTTTCGTTTTCATCGGAACAGATTTCTGCGCTGACTAATAACTGCACGGACAAAAGTCGCCAGTATAGGCTAATTTTGTACGCTTGTCTGCATGTACAATGCGTGGAAATTCACTTTGGATGGCCCGGCACTACACAATAAATACATGTGTATTTCCACGCACGTGCCTCTATTAACTCTGCTCAGACAATCTATCATGGAGATTGATTGTCTGTGCGCCTGTTAAAACTGCGCGACAAACGTAGCTTAAGGAAAAAACAGCACAGCAAAAATACGTGCAATGGAAAACGGGCTTTATATGATAATCCAGCTCGTGTGTGTTCTCACGGACTTTGTCATGTAACACGTTCTTATCGCTCGGTCAAGCATGTACGATTTGGCTTGATAACCTCTGGCAATACGATTCATCCAATGTGGTACGCATATATATATATATATATAATTTAGTCATATAATAGTGCATGGTTTACGTTTAAAAGCATTGAAGAATCAAAATGCATAATCCTCTTGGTTCAAATATCGCTTTATGGTCCGAGATTATGTAATTGTTGTTTTGAACTTATTTACAGACTTTTATAGACTTTTTACGCTGGTAGTCTTCATTGGAAGAAGCTGTACTAAGCATAGACGGTAACAAATATCTTGCTCAAGGAATAATGATTACTTACTGTTCTTATCTGGCGAGCCTCAGCATTGTGTAGTACCATAAAACGACTTTACATTATTTCTTGAACTTTAAACTGTAACGATCTCAGGACAGTTTGCAACTTTGCAAAACTGAGTGCACAGAAAAAATAGGACACATACATTTATTTGCAATCATCAGTGAAACAATTGATTACAGCTGGAAAGATAGACATGAATGTAGTGTTAGTACATTCCTGTCGTATATTAAAGTATAACATTAAGGTGCAAGCCTACCATTGAGTTTTGTTCTTTAGTCTATTGTAAATAAAACAAGATTGCACGCTTGTAAATCATAGAAGAGACCCAACTGGAGAGAAATGAAACTTACATTTGTCAACCTCTTCACTTAGTAAAAGTGATGAGAAAAGTAGGGTTCATGTGCCATCCAAACGATTTTTTTTCTGTTCATGGTGTAGATTATTGACAAAATGAAAGTGGTCTTCCGAAATCATGTATTCATACCCCAATTTCCAAGCATCAACTTTTTTTTTAAAACATAACAATGCTTTCAAAATCATCAATATTGCCATTCAAATAAAAGGACGAATATTAAAATAAGGAACATGCATTTTTAAAGAAGAAGAAACAAGGATAACCTATAACCGCCATCATGAGTCTACCCGCGGAAGTATTTCCTGTTTCCAGTGGCGGTACAATGCCTTAATGTTACATTCCACGCACTGAAGATATAACACGATATTTTTCCATCAGGCCCTGGAAGTTATGACAAGTTATAATGTAAGACCGAAGTATGAATATAATGTAACTCCTGTCATTCAGTCACCCTCGTCCGATAGGGGTATAGTGATTGACATTAGAGCTAAAGTGCCGTGCTCTTACCACAAAACGTCCTCTTCCAAAGTGCAGTGGGAGTGCGTTTTTTTTCTTTGTTCCAAAAGTAGCCATGTTCAAAGCGGTGATTTATTTCTTGAAATGGCCTGATCATATACGTTTGTCCGAGTTACCTGCCCTTGAAGTATCAAAATTCATTTTAACGGATCAATCAAACTAACAAAGATGTTTCCGGGGTATGTTTTTGCAGAGCGTTTACCAGCAACGTGTCCCAGCAAGGGACAACTGGGATTGCCTTTAACTGGATTCTGCAGAGAGGAAAAAGACTGACTCCACCATATTCCGGATATGCAGGTTATCAGTCCGTGTAAGTCGCACATTACTTACCTCCCTTGCAAATGTAGCATACGGAACGTGCTGGCAGAAAACGCCAGATACGCTAGTTGCGTGAGAACGATTATCAATGAGTTCAACTTTTCTGAACCGCCATAGCATATTGAAAAGGACAAGCGTATGTTAAAGTAATGCAGACGGAGGCAAACAAAGAGCCACATGGCGAAAGATAGATTTTACTTGGTATCACTGATGCACAAACATGGTTGAAACCAGAATGGTGGACAATTTATACAAATACACACGCGTGAAGTTATAAACCATGCCATGCATATCAATACCACGGATTAAACAAATAAAATCAAACATTATTTTCCCGTATTAAGGAAATTTGATTTTCCCTTTTTTCCACTTTGGGATTTGATATTGATGGCATGACCTAGAGAGACATGATGGCGGACGTAATTCGCTATCTACAACCACGCGTATGCATATTAATTGTTATCTGGGACAATAGCACACTTTTCAACAGTTATTCTGAAAACTATTTCACAACGTTGCAGGACGGTGCGTCCAGTTATCCAATTTTATTGGTGAAGAAAGACCTCAGAATGAATCTGAGTAGAAGCACCGTCCTTCCGCAAGTAAATGGCAAACTTTCTTACAAAACGTTCTTGGAGCGAGCGACCTACGACCTTAGAGGTGAGAGGTAAACGATCTTGACACGGCGCTTTAGTCCATTCGGCCACGGAGGACCATCTGGATGGTGTAACATTATAACATTAATTCTATAGTATATGACCTGACGGCCCAGTCTTATCCAAGGCATAACGGAATGCAAAAAAAAACATGCTTTAAAAACGAAGTGAAATTGATCATTGAAAGTATGAAATGTTTACTTTCGTTTTTATTAATGTTGTTAATATTTCAACATTTCTTCAAAGAATTCCAGGATTGCTCTGTCATCAGAGAAACTGTAGTACATGTAATATTTAAGAGGATGAATATCATTTTATGTTAGAGTGTAGTTTATATAATGACTTTAGAAAATGTTTTATTCCAATTTATAACTGGAAAAGACCGAATATGCATGAACTTGTTGAAATGTTTAACAATGATAAAGTACGGTTTTAAAAATTTAGGAATGTTTATACATAAAGCTTTTAACATAAGAACCTGTATTTTGAACGACTGTGTGCGTAATGAATAATACGAATGGCTAAAATAAATGTCACTTGGATGTAAAATTTAACCAAACAAATATATACTACTCAACGTTTGCTAAGCACCAAATAATTCACACGGCATTGACCAGAGAGGACTGGCGACCTGTCCTTTATACAGATAAGTCCAGCTATTGCCTATACAGATAGTCGTGCTAGGGTACGGAGAAGGCTAGGGGAGAGATTCCTCGCAACCAACATTGCTGAGCATGACCGCTATGGAGGCGGCACCGTGATGGTCTGGGGCGGGATCAGCTGAGATGGACGTACATACGTCATTGTTCTTGACCGGGGTAAACTGAATTCTCAGCGGTATAGAGATGAGATTCTGGATACCCAGGTAAGATTGCATGCTGATGTAGTGGGTGATGGGTTCATTCTAATGGACGATAATGCCTGTCCTCATGCTCCCCATGCTGTCCGAGTGCACCTTCAGAGGGAGAGGATTGCACGTATGGACTGGCAAGCCCGATCTCCCGACGTCAAATCCATCGAGCATGTGTGAAATGAGTTGCAGCTTGGAATTTCAGCCCGTCAAGTCCAGCCAAGACGTATCCATGAACTTGGTGCAATGCTGGTCCAAGAATGGAACAACATCCCACAAAGGACCATTAGGAACCTTACAGGGAGCATGAGGAGGCGCTGCCAAGCTGTAATTAAAAGCAACGGGTCACATACTCGATAGTAATCCCATACCAGTTAGCTCCGTCAGCTTTTTGACAAATTTAGAAAATTCCCTATTTTATTAAAAATCTCTATTTTCAATAGTTATCTTATTCAAAAGCTTAAAACAAACATAAAACACAAAACAAATTCTAAAATTCTTGCCTACATATTAAAAGAGAATATTAAAATCAAAGTACAAACAATTTTCATACCAATATTGCAACTATAACGTAAATTATGTACTTGGATATTGTTGGTGCTTAGCAAACTTTAAGCTGTATATTATGTTCAGATTGTTGCATGTTTCTTTAGCTTGCCTTTATTACAGCCAGTGACAATATCAACTACATGTATATATGAACGTATTAATGCAATCTAGACTTTGAGGTACATGTTCCTCTGTTTGATCTTGCTATACATGTTTCGATATCGGACATGATCAAATGAATATAGATTTTACCTACACTTTTGTGTTACAAAACATGTATTTTAAGTCTTATAACATACATTTTGTCATAATTCAATTATCTTTATCTTTATAAACTTAAATGTGTATAAAGTCGAAACAAGTCTGAAACTCCAATCTGCATATTTGTGTATTATATAATAGAATTAATTGCTTCATGATATTGTATATAATTATGTTATATGATGTTTTTTAGATTTTGTCGCCATATCTGTAATCATATATATATGTGACTATTCCGCATAGGTCTCAGGCCTTCTGAAAAAAATGGAAATAAAATTGTCAGATTGCCAGAATGGTCATCATCCAAATCTTCCTATGGTCATTAATTTCATTACAAATTTGATATATTCTGTGAAACATGAATAACAATAAATTTAACTCTTAAGTGTTCTTCACCAGTAATTTGTCAGAGTTGTCTTTCTTCGTTTATTATTATTTTCCCTGTTGCATAATGTCCACATATTGTGAGGCCTTGACATTTGTTTTGTTTATGAGGTACCCAACTAGAAATAGGTTCGTGGTAATATGCATGTCTCAAATATATGTACTTAATTTTAACATTAATAAAATTTTATACACTCAAAGACTTTGAAAATGCATCACTTGCAACATCCCCCCGACCCCCGACCCCGACCCCCCCCCCCACCCCCTCCAAAAAAACCCCAAAAACAACAACAACAACAACAACAAAACTTTAATAAGTGGCGCATTGTCAAAGTACCTGAGTGTATTAGTGTTGATAAATATGAAAAAAATGCAATACTGTAATTTTATATTGGTATTTTGTGATGATTATCAGCTTAATGCAATTTCTGGATTTTGTGACAGAATGGGAGCTCTTTACTCCTGAAAATAAACAAAATGGTCATTTAAGGCCATAATAAATTAATTGCTAGATTATCATCCCCGCCCGCCCCGTAATTTTCATGCCGCCCCCGACCCTTTTTATTTTCTTATTTTTTTTTTTTTTTTAAAAACATCAAACATTTTAAAAATTAAAATAAAAAATAAAATCATCCCGCCCTCCCCGTCTTTTCTGTAGCTTTGGAGATTCTTCCAACTGCCAGCTTCTCCTGAAGTCCTGACATTCCGATGTCTTGGAGTAATTTCCACAGGGATTGAGCTTGGAATCCATGCACTCCTACTTCTATGGGATAGCTCTACACTTTCGAACCCTTTCTCTAAACTGCTGGACAAGATCGTCGTACTTGGTTCTCTTCCTCTCATTTGCCTGGTTGCATCTTTCCTCCCAAGGCACCGTCAGTGCCACAATCATCAGTTCCTTGCAAGTTGTTGAAAGCAGAACATTATCTGGCCGTAGTGTATGGACAATGCTTGGAAACTGCAGCTTCCTGTCAAGGTCTACCCTCATTTCACAGTCGTTGCACCATCCAATATGGTAGCTTTCTGTTTTGAATGTGTTGCTTTCTTGTCTTGACCTTGCTTAACAAATGTGATGCGCCTGTTAAATATATCTTTAAATGATTTGATTCCATGGTAGTGCCATTACCCGCATTTGGTTCTGAAATTTTGGGTATGAATATGCCGTCAAAACAGCAAAACCATGTGTAATTTTGCAAATATTATTTCTACAACCGCACTAATAACTCTGTAGCTCTTGGAGAGTGTAGACGACCTCCACCACGTGTACTATATTAAACCGAGTGCATAAAATACTGGTCAGATACTATCCTGAAAGTTGTAACATAATGTTGAAATCCCTAGATGACGTTGATAAAAAACTTTAAAACCTTACTGTATAGGTATGGGTTTGGGTATGTGTGGCTAACATAATATGTTGGTGACATGAACCTATTTAGACGAAGAATCTCAGATTGTATGACCCAAACTTGGCATGCTTTTATAATCCTCTAGTCCAGATGTTATACATATGTAGCCGTGCCAGATTAGCTCAGTCGGTTACGCGTCTGACTATCAATCCAGGGGTCGTGAGTTCAAATCCCCCGCCCGGCAACAGTCTCCGTGGTGATTGATATACGATATTGTGTCTCATTATCATTCGTCTCTCACCACTGATTCAAGTAGGAAAGTTATCAGTTACTTGCGGTGATGGGGTGTGCTCGAGTACCGGTTAATCGCAGGAAACAGTGGTGAGGTTAACTGATCGTCTGTTAGCCCTCGATGACATAAAAATGACGCTAAATATTCAATCAATCAATCAATCAATCAATCAATATACATATATACTATGTAAATGAATTGCATTAATGATTTGTCAATGTAATATTTATAATTGACAAAATCATTAACGAAAACTTTAACATACATATTCTAAAACAGTAGATACCGCGTATGGTTTGATATTGTAGCTCTGAAATTCATCCGGCATGACTTTGTCCTTTTCGTATAGCAAACATATGAATATGTAAGGTCAGAGTATTAAAATCTCTTTGTATATGTGGATACGTGCTTCAGATCGATCGGAATGATTGATATTTGTAATCGTTCTAAATAATTGATCCATCATGACCACCATCAAGCGTCTAGGTGAATAGTTGGACTATTACCAGTACCTGTAGTTGCGAAGTTTAACGATAGTGATGTGAAAATGAATAGAAATATACAAAGGAGTTTCTAAAGAGTAAACATTTTGTAAATGATCATCGATATTTCAATAACTTAATACGCCGGGTATCCGAGCATAAATGTGTTGGAAAATATTCTAATTAAACTAAAGTTTATATGAGATAGTATTCCCCCAAATGAAATACATCATTACTGAGTTTACGTGCAACAATGGATAAAAATCAGAGTATTCAAAGCACTAGGAGAAGGGTTGTAATTGATTTTAATACGCCTTCGATATTGGTATAAAGTGCTTTGTTTATTTTATGCAATATGTTTTTAAAACGACATAATACGGTGTCCAACAATACAGTTTTATTGTTATTTTTTTACGTAAAAAATGAAATTACAGGAATAAGAAGTATAGGTCCCTGTCGCGTATTTATAATCATTCTGGCGGTGGTCAAGACTGAATAGATTGATCATGTCGACATAAATGGTTAGAGATAAGAGTCAATATAAAATAAATATCAATATCACCTAAATAATAATAATAATAATAATAATAATAATAATAATAATAATAATAATAATAATAAAAATAATAATAATAAAAATAATAATAAAAATAATAATAATAATAATAATAATAATGATAATAATAATTATAATAATAATAATAATAATAATAATAATAATAATAATAATAATAATAAAAATAATAATAATTATAATAATAATAATAATAATAATAATAATAATAATAATAATAATGATAATAATAATAATAAAAATTATAATAATAAATAAATAAATATTTAGAATACTAGCTATATATTTACCTCGATTTGTCTTAATTACGTATGAATTTGTTTCACAGTCGATGTAAAATAAATATGTTTAAACTAAAAGTCCTGAACAAATATGTGCTAACGGAGGTCTCTTTAAAATGGACAAACTCATTTCCCTATTAACTTAAGAGTAAAATAAGCAGCCAGCTGAAGTGTACAGATTCCTTCCTGTCAATGGGAAGCCAAGTCATTTTGTAGAAGAGGAAATGAGATGAACATGATTTTAAGATTTAGCTGACAAATTCAATCTTTCCTCGAGAGGTCTAAGGCTCTGTGGTCTAATGGCCTCTTGCCTTTCGCAGCTGAGGTACAGTCCAGATCGGTCCAAATTTACATAAGAAAGTTCGATACTCAAATTAATTTTAAGGTCATCCTCCGGTAATAAATAGAGGATCTGAGAAAGCGTATTTATTGTTGATTTTATCAAAACATATATAATGCGAGGCTAAGATGAGAATTATACCATTTTTCCTTAACGATTCAATAATAAATGAGCATGAATGTAAGATTCGTTTTATCACATAACTCGGAAAAGTTTACATTTACCATATATTTAACATATCATCTCGATAAGGAACGAGAAAAAAAATCTGGCATTTTGTTTCCGAGAGTCATCGTCATTTATATATTCGGGCAAGTCCGAAAGTACTTCGGTAAGTTACGTACGAGAGCCGAGTTATACGGAAAACACCGAGCGATTAATCGGAAGTGCTATTTCACTAGGTTAATATTAAAAATATGTCATGGGGTAAATACACTCCTGTACCGTAAATTATGTGAAAAAATAAATATACCATATACGACCTTAGTGGTCGGAATTATATTTTGTCCAATGACATTGCAGTATTTTCAAATTGTAACGGAAATTTATTTTGGTAAATCAGAATTAACCTACCATTTATTATTAACCCGATAAATTGGTCGAATTGTAACTTGTATGCGTGTAAAATATGCGTGTGAAGTTAGTTAACAAACTATAAATTCGACCACTAAGTTGGTTAATATTCATTAGGATGCATTTATAAAATTAAATTGGTCGCGCGGCTGTGACGCGCTTTACCAATTGACCAATAAACACTAGCCTATAGTTTTGTGTGTTAAAATATTGCGTTTAACATCATTCCGTCCACTGACACATATCCAAAGCCACGAGTAATGAAAGTTGAAAGATATACTATTACAGAATCGATCAAAGTTATTGCTTAACCTAGTTATGCCGATACGATCCGAATCCAGGGTGAACAATATGGTTAAAACTGAATCAGTAATGAATTACAGTAGGTTTTCCGTGCATTTCCTTCTACATCGGAGTGTCGGCCGATTATCGGCAAAAGTACCTGGTAGCCGCCGTGGGATTGTGTCTCAGTGACAACGGCGTTATCTTTTTGAATCCGCGGATTGATTTTACCACTGGGCACGCAATGAAGCGTGTGTTTTAAATATAGATGTCCCTTGGTGACTATTTTTTTTAGTAAAGTATATCAATTCTTTGACTTGATGGAGCAGAACGGCCGTGGACCACGTTGACATGTTTTTATCTATGTTTAGATTAGTTAAGGCGGATACGGTATATAAACAACATAATTCGAATGAGAATACCAATATCGCCATACGCAGGAACAGTTGTTTTATAGGATTTTTTAAAATTAATTGTGAGAAGTAAAAACACGTTAATGATATTAAGGTAAGTCTGTGCTTGTGATGGTGCTTGTAACAGTGTGGGAGTATTATTAAATTTCACTAAAATTTGAATATATTATTGTTTTATGATAACGAACGATACCATTGTTGATACGTTTTATTTCTTCTATTGAACCACATTTAGACATTAGTTATATTTTTTTCTAGTGACAGTGAATATGATGATGATGATGATGTTGTTGTTGTTGTTGTTATTGATGTTGTTGCACATGGTCAAAAGCAACAGTATCGATACAGCGTTAAATTAATCACGTAATAAAATCTTTCTCTCAGTCCCTACGTGAAAATTGTTTGCAATGCCGGTTTAACCTCATCTTGACTGACTATCGGTGTATTATTATTTTGCCGGAAAAATTGTAATTCATCTTTAGAAACTGCAATACTCATTCTTGATAAATCTTTATACATCGTCTGTTGAACTGTTGGCAGAACTGAATTGGATTACATTCCCTGAAAGGGTAAACATTCAAATATCACTCCACGTATTTAGAGATGTATTAATTCTTAATACTGATGCTCGTTTAATGTTGTTGTATGGTGTTTAGCGTCGCTTTCAACACTTTTTCAGTAATATCGCGAAGGTGTCTTCTTGAGACAGTATTCTAAGCGCTGTCACACTGGAGCGTCAAGCGAAGAAGCTTCTAGTACCATTTTTAAAGTCTTTGGTATGACCCGGCCAGGGATTGAACCCACGTCCTTCCGCATGCGAGGCGGACGCTCTACCACTAGACCACGCAGCGGTCTATGTTCGTTTAAAACAAATAACTTGAGTGTTTCTTACCAAAATCGTTACTTATCTAGTGGATCCTTTATACATTCGGGATAAAAATTGATATAACCTTCCTTTTGCAACTCAAATTCAGTTAGAATGTTAAAACTTTATCTTTGCGATGGGTTTAACATACATTCCAGGGCCCAGGTTGATAACAATTAGTTCATGAATTATTTTGATATATCACTGTTTGTATCACACACATTGTCAAAAGTGCATTTATAATTCATGTTCTTGCACATAAAATTGATGAATATCTAATGTCCTTATATAACGATTGTTTTTATTTGTTATTGGTTATTGTTATTGAATGCTTTGTTGTAAATATGTGCTGTCGTTAAAACAAATAAAACTATTTACAAATAAATGAACGAATAGAAATAAATACATGTATGAAGTGTACTAGAAAATACTGAAAAAAGAAACACACACTAAAAAACAACAATAAATTAACTTGTCTTGGATTATGAATTAAAAATATTTGAAACGCTTAACCTCTTTTTAAAAATTATAAACCTAACTTATTGTCAACTTTGTGAAAGAGTTGCTTCATGCCATCGACTTTTACTTTTCTCGTTTCTATAGGAGTGAAATTCACGCGGCTTGCTGTTGGCTTTGCAAAACAAGGATTTAGTTTAACCATTTTTTGTATATATGCACATGTTATATTGCATGTTATTTGACATATAAATCACATACGATTATAGACAAAATGGTCTAGTCACAAATTCTCTCAACATTGGATACGGCCACAAAATACACTTTGCAATCTGTTCACGTTTTAAAATATATAAATGGAAAGCAGCATGTATGCTCAAGTCTAAATCGTGCCAAAACAACATCTTTTAAAAGAGGTTAAAATGAGGTTAAAATTATTTAATTTCCAGAATGCCATACACCAATTAAAGGTAAAATAAATTAAAAAAAAATATTCATGGTAAAATACCATGACGATTTGTCATGAATCAAAACTATATTGAACACTTTTATATTAAAAATTTGTAAAACGTAGTTTATAACTAGAAATATTCAAGCTTACGGTCGTCTTTCAACATTGTCGAGTCCTTAATAAGCAGGAAGTAGACGATACACGTCTCACACCACTATTACATTTCCCATAGGGATCCATTGTTTATGTTCTAAACACAATGAAAACACAACATATGCAGCATTTGTCTGGGCTCAAATTATTCACTGATTCAAAACCAGCAACTATAAAAAAGTATACGTTAACCAGTCTGGTTTTTAATTCAATGGTTTTGTGATACGTATAAATTGCCAGAGTAATAATATGTCACCTATTCGCTCACGATGCGATCCGAACCATTAAGTTTAAAATGACACAGAATTGCCCAGAAATCTGGTAGCAGCAAAAAAAATCAGTGGCGATTTCTAAAGTACTGACCATTTAACACACGGTAGGAAAAAATACACCACTGCGATATTAAACTCTGAAAAAAAGAAGAAAAAAAAAGAACTAAAGTCGTGTTTCTTTCATCTGGTCCGAAGTATTCAAGGGAGATAATAGAACCGTGAGTCCAAACACCATTAAATATACAAAGTGAATGATATTTAATTACAGAAATGCGCTAAAGATGCCGACCATCCTATTTTGTGTGCCGTATTTGTCTTGAAGGATTAAAACATAATCAGATTTCCGCTCGTGTCCTTCACAGTGCATCGTTCAAGTTCCCTGGGATGAATTGAGCACCAGGAAGAGTTGCAGTATATAGACAGACTCGGCTGGTATGTCTGCAAATTTAGATTATCGGAAGTGATCACATTTGAGCTTTTGCACTACTCGCAGTTTACCAGCAATATACCAAGTATCGCTTCATGTTGTTGTTGTTGTTGTTGTTGTTGTTGTTGTATGGTGTTTAGCGTCGCTGAACATTTCGCATGCGAGGCGGACGCTCTACCACTAGACCACACTGCGGTTGCATCGCTTTATAAATTACAAAAGAGATATTCCAATATTTATCCGTATAACCATATAGTGTTTTTATTCCACATTATAAGTACAATCGCCACGACATTTTCAAGAGATGTAAAATACTTGTAGTGAATGTGTGTAAAATATAAAGAGGATACATTCATGATAATGTGAAAAGTTTATTGATTAATTGATTGATTGGTTGATTGATTGATTGATTGAATATTTACTGTCATTTGATGCCATCGAAGGCTAACAGATGATCAGTTAACATAACAGTACTCGAGCACATCTCTACCCGCAAGTAACTGATAAATTTCCCACTTGAATCAGCGATGAGAGACGAATGATTATGAGACACAATGTTGTTTATCAACCATCACGGAGCCTCTTACCAGACGGGGATTCGAACTCAAGACCCCTGGATTATTGATAGTCAGACGCGTAACCGACTGAGCAAATCGAGCCCGGCGGTAAAAGGTTTCACTGAAAAAGAAACAAATGGAGAAAGTATGATAACGGTGAAAATATACCCCCCACCCCCCCCCCCCCCCACACACACACTTCATAAAAAAACAACAACAACATGACAGGCAAATTATCAGGACCAAACCCATCCGACGTCTTGACTGAAATCCAGACCAAAGGAGTGTGGCAGAAGATACTTCTATAGGCTCTAGGGCTTCATCATCCTGCCTCACGGGCCATTCGTTTGGGTATTATCCGTATGTTAGGAACATGCAGGTGATATATCAAAATTCCTACTGACAGAGTGTCCTTATGTAAAAATGTATTTGCTAATCACGACGGCATCTTGTGAATGTAGAAATGTTTAATCAAAGGAAATTATGTCAAAACTGATTTCGAGTCAATAGTCAATAGTCAATTTTATTTCTATTTTTTTATAAACGGATAAATACTCCATTTTGACATTTTTCACAAGTTATTAAAATATGCATACGAAAAGTAAGAAAATGTTCGATGTAATGTTTATGGACCTGTTTCGTTTAACACCCCAAGCTAAGGTTTTTCTCAACTACATTATCGCATTGATTTAAATGTATACATGCTTGATTGCAAGACTGAAGTCGGGTCCGGTTAGTTCAGTCGGTATCGCATCTGACTATCAATCCCAAGACCTTGAGTTCGAATCCCCGCTCGGCCACAGTCTCAGCGATGGTTGATATAGATCTACGACATTGCGTCTCATTGCCCTTCGTCTCTCACCGCTGATTCAAAGTGGGAAAGTTACCAGTTACCTACGAAGATGGATATGGGTGTGCTGGAGTACTGATTAACCTTCCAGGTTCCCAGGAAAGAGTTGTTGGGTTAACTGGTCGCCTGTTAGCCCGCGATGGCATAAAATGACACTAAACATTCAAACAAATCCACCAAAACAAAATTTGGAGCCGGGACAAAGCTTCACTCATGCATTTGAAAAGGATATTATTCGAAATAATGAATGTAATTGTAATTATAACATTTTAAAAATTAGAATTGATGAAAATTTCGAGTTGAAATATTTAATGAAACCTGGGCCTGGCGTTTTAACAATTAGGACGTGAAGAAAACTGTCACTGCTCTTTATCGCTGCGTGGTGTAACTCGTTATTCAGACATAACTAGGCAGGTCAATGCACCAGTGCATTATGTCTAGCGGTTCAAATTAAGTGTGCTATAGATTTACAAAAGAAATACTGCAGTGGATGCATACAGGGGCGTAGCGTGAAATTGTTTAATGTTACGCAGAAGACGATTGTGAAGGAGATGGCCCCCATTCTATTGGTGGGGGTCCTGGGAAGGTTTTAGAAATAGAAATATAAATGGTTGGTTCTGGTGGTTTTTCAACTTAAACAAAATATTTACATGTGCTTTGATTTCAAATGTTACTCAGTAGACTGAGTATGCCAAGCTACGCGCCTGGCATACGTTGGGTTAAATTACAAAATGTATGAATGATTATGCAGACAGTATTCATTTAGTTTTCCGGTTATACATATTATAATTCATTCAACGCTTGAACCGTTAGGTCTTTCATAGGTGCATTTTTCTTCTAAAAAAATGTAGTTACCCATATATCATGTTTTTAGAATAAACTCTGCCATATTAACATACTGACTTATTGATAAACCAAGTAGTGTTAGATAATTTGACATTCGTCTTTCGTCTTCCGATATTCAAATGTGTACAGTTTTCAATTTGGAAGGCTGAGCAGGTAAGAGTGAAAATGAATGCTAGTTTATATCAGTTTGCCGTTGCGTTGAGATCTTATATCCAAATGGAGATGTAGGGCGTTGCGAGAAATAACCGAAAGAAGTTCTTTTTTTTCAGGGGGGACGGTACGCCATACATATGGACATGTGCAGTGATACGGGAATGTTTACATTAACGGCTGTGATCTGCCTCGGATTTGCTTCAGGTAAGTTTAGCTGCTGGACAGAAGTCGGTGTGTTATTCGCTTTCTGTCTTTCGGTATTCAAGAAAGGTAATTCTTTAGTAAGGTTCGGGTTAGGGTTAGTTTCGTGTTGAATAACGAATGATGAAAGACGAAAAACGAACTAACCTCAGTCTGGCTGTTAAATTTATTTGTTTGTTTGGAATTTAAGAGTTATTTTTGTGCATTCGAGGGTTTAATTAACCAGTCTTTCCGCCTGGGGTCCTTGAAGGGTGAACCTATATTCGAGCGTTAATCCATCACCGCAAGTATAACTTTCCCACTTGAATCAGCGGTGAGAGAGACGAATAGCAATGAAACACAATGTCGTATGTCAATCGATAGTAAAACACGCCACTGACTGAGATAGCTGTGTCCGGTTAAATGCATTCTGCTTTTTTCATTGTCATATACAGTCTCTGTGATGATTGATATACGACATTGTGTCTCATTATCATTCGTCTCTCACCGCTGATTCAAGTTGGAAAGTTGTAAGTTATTTGCGGAGATGGGGTGAGTTCGAGTACTGGTTAACCTTTCAGGATCCCAGGAAACAGTGGTTATATTAACTGATCGTCTGTTAGCCCTCGATTGCATAAGAATGACGCTAAATATAAATTCAATCAATCAATCAATCATTGTCAAATTGTAAAATGACCAAATGTTTTTTTTTAAAAAACAGTTTCTACAAGTTTGACCTTCTATGACTAGATAGTTAACTGCAAAGCTATCTAATAATATTTTTTAATAATATTTTTAATGCTATTTTCAACACATTTCAGGTTATGTATGGCATATCCAGTTTTACTGGTAAAGGAAGTAACTGAGAAGAACCATCTTCCTTCCGCAAGTAACTGGAAACATTCTCGCATAAAGATTTTTGAGCGAGAGGGACTCAAACCTACGACCTTAACGGTGAGAGGTAAGTGATCTTGAGACAGCGCCTTACACCACTCGGCCACGGAGGCCGCCTCGGACCCCCGATCCTTGGATTGAAAGACGCGTGACCGTATTATATAACACATTTTAGTTTAGACGAATTTATTTTGCCTCGATTGCGAAGAAAGCTCAGAACCTAAACGATCCGCTTTCGAGTCCACTTGTTGGGTAGCACCGGTACGGAGTGTTGTTTTATTTAGATGAATCGGATCCAGCTGAAATCTCTGGCGTGAACAGCCAACACTCCACTTCACTACCGCTCCGCTTAATAGAACTCATATAAATTATCGTATTTTAAAATTCATTTTTTAGTGCGAATTAGTGGTCCAGTGGTTAAGGCATTCAGGACTGCGAATCCATGGGTCGCAGGTGCGATCCACCACTTCTCTTACTAAATAATATTTATTAATCTTTCGGATGTGACTTTAAAAAAAATCTAGGTCCCATGTATCGGTGCTTTACACCGGACATGTAAACAAAAAGGGACGCTACAAAAGGGTCTTCTGTATCTCTGCACTATCTTCCAAAACATCTAGAATAACTAATACTTATTTGGAGGCGTCGCCCATAATTTTATGGGAAACCGGTGACGACGATAAATAAAGTTATGATCATCAACTATATTTATTGTATTGATTACAGATTTGGTTGACGCCAAAACCTACTTCTGCTGGTATCGTCACGAGGACTACCAGACGACACTGACCGTGTACTGTAGAAGTGGCTGCTGCAGAGATTACGGGGAGGAGGAGGACATCTGCTGCTTCTCATGGTACACCACAATAATGATAATGATACTGATAATGATACTGATAATGATAATGATAATGATGATGATGATGATGATGATGATGATGATGGTGGTGATGGTGATGGTGATGGTGATGGTGATGGTGATGGTGGTGGTGGTGGTAATTGATGATGATGATGATGATAATGATGATGATGATGATGATGATGATGATGATGATGATGATGATGATGATGATGATGATGATGATGATGATGATGATGATGATGATGATGATGATAATAAAAATGACACACAACACTTTTATCTCCCTTGATTACTCCGGAGCTACAGATGAAGGAGGTAGAAATAAAACTTTGTTCTCTTTTTCTTCTTTTATTTAGGGCTTTGTACTGCAATGGTTTGGTTTTTGCTAGCATGAGATAATTGGTAATTTTTTTTAGAAATCACCACTGAAAATTTGATGCTGATACCAGCTATCTGGACAATTCTGTGTCATTTCAGAATTGCTGGTTCGAACCGCATCTAGGGCGAATAGTTGACATATTATTATTCTTGAAATTGATAGGTCTCACAAAAGCATTGAATTTAAAAAAAAACTCGTCAAGGTATGTTTTTTTCCTTTATAATTGCATATCTTGAACCAGTGAAGAATTTGAGCCCAGACACATGCTGCAGATTTTTTCACTCTGTTTTGGATATAAATGTTACAATGGAGCCCTATGGGAAGTGTAATAGTGGAGTGAGACGTAATGATAATGATGACAACAATAATGATAATAAAAAAATAAAATAAAAATATTAATAAATAATAATAAAAATAATAATAATAATAATAATAATAATAATAATAATAATAATAATAATAATAATAATAATAATAACAATAACAATAATAAAATTAATAACTATAATAATAATAATAACATTAACATTAATAATAATAATAATAACAAAAATTAAAATATTGAAAATAATGATAATTATTCTAATAGTTATAATAATAATAATAATAATAATAATAATAATAATAATAATAATAATAATAATAATAATTATAATGATTATTATAATAACAATAATAACTGATTAGCAAAGCATGCAACTTAGCATTTATTCATATGTACATTTATACTATTTTATTCAAACAATAACAAAAATCATTTATTGGATTATTGGAGAAGATTATTTCTATATTGACATTATATGATGTCTTATTTGAAAATACATATTATCATCTTCTAATATTATCCATGCGTGGTATTACTACATTATAAATATATGCATATTTTATGAATATTCTCGTGCGGTATTTAAATATGTTAAAAGGGGAATTAAACCCGTCAGTAAATAGTTCAAACAACCAGTATCATGAAATGCGTTGATGCGTGGGTGGAATCGGTATTTATCAAACTGTTAAATTCAAACTTAGTTATTTTACATCGATTGTGAAACAATTTTAGACAAATCACGCTTGCAGTTTTTCACGGTAGAACCATTACTAAACATTTGCCAATAAAGTGACACAATGCTTGCTCAAGGACACTGCACATAGTCGTAGCGGAGAAACGAATCCCCGATCCCCCGATCCCCCGATCCCCCGACCGATTCTCTACCACTGGACCTTGTATTCTTTTAGCAATAACGTATAGCAATGTTTTTTCAATGGTTACATACTCTTGGTCCTGGCTGGAGATCGATTGCTAGTTTTGATGCATTCTTCATAGTAATCTGTATTTAAAATAAAACCGCATTACTTGGAATTGGTATTGAATCTTACTTTGTTTATTCATAAATACGTGTAGCGCTTGCTCCAGTGGTAGAGCATCGGAAAGTGGATCGGCGGACGGTGGGTTCGATCCTCCGCCACGCGAAACGGGTTTGTATAATGACTTTCAGCGACACACTTTTTCAACATATGCTAAGTACTGGTTCTACCCAGGAAGATTTCTCTGAGCGTGATTTAGTTGTAAGAACTTAGCCACAATCGATGTAAAATAAATAAGTGTAAAATCAATTCTAGATACAACACTGTTGTCTGCTGGAGATCGAACGTATCGATCGATTCTCTGGTCGATTCTCTGCTAACAGGTTACAAGGTACGCATTATTGTATGCATGTTGTACATTGAGAGACTTTAAAAACGCAAAACTCCAATTGGGCATGTCTGTGATAAGTTAGGTAGACGCATTAACGCTCGTCGGCCCCCACCGAGAAACGTTAATGAGCTTTCCCACGCCTTGGGTCAGGAGTGGAACAACATTTCTCAACACTGTATTGCAAATATTGTGCTTTCGATGAGGCGGGTATGTTTTGTCTGCATTGCTGTAAATGGTAGTTACAACCGCTACTAATTGCAAAGTTGGTGATTTAGGGTATCGCTGTTTAAAGCTTTAATTCTCAAGGAATTGATAATATTTTCCGATAAAATTCACACATTTTGTGTTGCTTATATGTATGTTTATTCTTGCCAATTTGTATTAAAATTGATAAATAACGTTACAAAACTTGTTTATTTTTACGAAATCTGACTTGCGTTTTTAAAGTCCCTTTGTGTGCATGGTAATGCCCTCAGTTAGATTTTTGTACGTACATAATAAAACCAACAAATTGTCAAACTACTGTTTAATGCCATACACATTTTATTGTTTAAAATGTGCTGTTGAGGACCTCAGGGAAGATTTAACTGAGTTTCCGTGTTAAATTAAGTCATCGTTTTATTATTTTATTTTTTGCATTATTATTATAACCAGCCCGTGTGGTTCCGGCTAACAATAGAATCAACGCCGATCTCTGCAGAGGGGTAGCAATCCTCCGAATGGGTGTAATGTTCATTTTGTCATTTTTTTGTCATGTTCACTATTGTGGTTAAATTATCAACCCCTGTGTGGTTTCAGGGAGCCATATGAGTGATGGCAAGAATAGCACCACTGTTGCTCATGCATGTCGTAAGAAGCGACAATTTGAGTAATACGATATAATTTGCTAAAACTCTGCAGTTCTGCAGGTTTCAATGTTCTAGGTTCATTCTACATATTCATTTGTTGGTGTATTTTTGTTTAAATCTGTATGTTAATTTGTTGTTTTTGTACATGTAGAGTGAACTTGGAATCTTCCTTCCTGTTGGCGTCGAATAACCTATAATGTGTTGGTACGCCGTAAAATCCTATTCATTCATTCATTCATTCATTCATTCATTCATTCATTCATTCATTCATTCATTCATTCATTCATTCATTCATTCATTCATTCATTCCTTTATTCATTCATTCATTCATTCATTCATTCATTCATTCATTCATTCATTCATTCATTATTAGTATAACCATTAATTCATACATCCACACCTCCTACCTTAAACTTTGCGTAAATGTCATTCGATCACTCTCAATAAATACACGTCATTCAAATTAAAGTCGGGCCGGAGTAGCTCAGTCTGTAGCGCGTCTGACTATCAAACCAGGGGTGTCGTGAGTTCGAATCCCTGCCCGGCAACAGTCTCTGTGATGATTGATATACGACATTGTGTCTCATTATCATTCGTCTCTCACCACTGATTTAAGTGAGAAAGTTATCAGTTACTTGCGGAGATTTGGTGTGCTCGAGTACTGGTTAAACTTTCAGGATCCCAGGAAACAGTGCTTAGGTTTACTGATCGTCTATTAGCCCTCGATGGCATAGAAATGACGCTAAATATTCAATCAATTAATCAATAAAATTAGAAATTAATAAATTGTTGTAGTTAATACATAGACTGGAGAAATCGATCACTCGCTAAAGCTGCTGTACTGACTGAAATGTAAATTGATATTAATTCAATGATTTAGCTGAGCGTAAATTTCTTTTATGTTCAGATATCGACAGGCATTACCGTATTGAATTACCGCACATGTATTGATTGATATTGTATCATTACTGACGATAGGCGTCATTCGTGGCCATCAAGGGCGTAGTTTGAGTGAAAACGATGTGAAGGCACAGTTGTAAGGGGGGGGGGGTCCGGGGTCCGAGGGAAATATCAGCGAGACTGTCGTATGTGCGTTTTGACGTATATGTTGTTTTTTTTTTCAAGGGCCTGGTTATCTTAATATTAACCTTGAATTCACTGTTTTATAACCAAATAAATATAACGTTTTAACGTTTGTTCACTTTAATAAAGGGAAAAAAATGAAGTAGCCTAAGGGGTCCATTTTCATTGCATTTTTTGGCATTTTTATTTTTCGATTTCTCATAAAAAAGTGTAGTCACGTGCCTTCAAGGCCTGTAAGAAGCTGCGACCCTGGCCAAGCGGTCTGCGGTGCCGTCATATGATCTTTGCGCCGAGTCCCGATCGCTCCAAATACACTTATGTGTTCGATCGCTCCAAATACACTTATGTGTTCGATCGCTCCAAATACACTTATGTGACCCGATCGCTCCAAATACACTTATGTGACCCGATCGCTCCAAATACACTTATGTGACCCGATCGCTCCAAATACACTTATGTGACCCGATCGCTCCAAATACACTTATGTGACCGGATCGCTCCAAATACACTTATGTGACCGGATCGCTCCAAATACACTTATGTGACCCGATCGCTCCAAATACACTTGTGTGAGAATGTGTGCCAGTTACTTGCAGAAGTACGGTGGTTCTACCGAGATCTATTCTGAGGTCTTCTCCACCAATAAAACTGGATATGTCAGATAACCTGAAAGGTGTTGAAAATGGCGTTAAACCCCATTCACAAAACAATTATGACGATACGTTGTAATAGAAACTCCAACGCATCATTAATGGCGGTCTATTATTTTTAATTGGGGCTAACGCCATTTTCAACACATTTCAGGTTATATATGGCATATCCAGTTTTACTGGTGGAGGAACACCTCAGACTGAGTCAGACTGAGTCAGACTGAGTAGAACCACCGTCCTTCCGCAAGTAACTGGAAACTTTCTCACATAAAGTTTTTTGAACGAGCGGGACTCGAACCGATGACCTTAGCGGTAAGAGGTAAGTGATCTTGAGACGGCGCCTTAGACCACTCGGCCATGGAGAACCCATGGTGGACTCTGTATATCGATACAAACTATTCCGTAATTGTTTAACGGTGTTAATGTTTAACTATATGAAGATTGAAGATGAGTTTTTATTGTAAAACACGATATACATCGCAGCGGTGACCTATGTATAGAGCGTCAAATGCGGAAGGTCGTTGGTTCGATCCACGACCGCAGCTTCCTGTCTTGGTGCTCAGCATTTAGAAGATAGTTCTAGGTCTTGTCGTCCCGGTGTCAGTATAATGAGACTGGGTGGGGTATCATACCATGTGTCTGCGGCATGATACACCAGAGCGTCAGCGCTTAGACTGACACCGTCACCACATATTGAAAACGACACTAAACATCATACAACAACAACAATAACAAAAACAACAACAACAACGAGATTGTCTATACTATAACACCTCCCTCACCCCCAAGTTAACTTTTAAGTTATTTTTTAATCTATTGACGGGGAAATATATATTTTTTAAACCTTCAATGCCAATGTATGCTTCTAGCATATCTGTCTTTTGACCCCTCCCCTCCACGCCCCGCACCTCCACGCCTACACCCCTGAGCTGCCGCTTTTTTATTTCCAATTTCTTTATTTTTAGAGCAAATTAACCTGTATTAAGCAACAATCTGTCATGAAAATCCAATTTTGCTCATTCCCTTGGCTGGCTGCCGTAAATATTTAATTAGAATGTTTATATTGTGTTACAGGACGGTAGGCGTCATCCTGGGTGTTTGTTTTGCTGCCGTTACATTTGTCGTAATACTTGTTCTGATGGTGCTATGTTGTTACAGAGCACAAAAGAAAAGAAACAGGACCGGAGCCGTGGTTTCAGCCTCCCAGACACACCAATCCACCATATACACAGGTCCACATTTTTATTCAGTTAATTGTAACAAAAAACAAGAATACTTGTTTGGTCAAAGCAAAACAAAATGTCTGATAAGATATAAACTTATCTGTTTTACATCGATTGTGAAGTAGGGTCTTAGAACTTATACAAATCACTTCATGGTACAACCAGTACTGACCATATGAGGATAAAATGTCTTGTTCAAGGACATTTTACACTGTCGTGGTGGAGGATCGAACCGTAAATTCCCTGTTGAGGTGTCCGATGATCTACCACTGGACCACACGGTCTGATATAACACTGTTCCTAACTAGACATGGGACAATAAATATTGTTACTTTTGACTTTAACACTGTTATAATTAATTTATGTTATATATCCACACAGGGTCTTTACTCAAATTGCAAAGACTCTTGCCGCAGTTTCACTTATATCTTAACTTCAGAATTTCCTCAGTTCAACTTTTACATCAAGGACTTATATAAAAGGACAGGAAACTTGCACCTCTCTACTTAACGTCACAGTTGATAAAATACCGTGCGAAGTATTAATAATTTGGCAAATTAATCATTCAAATGTCACAGGCAACTGATTTATTTTATATAAAATGTAAGGTGTTTGTAATCTTAGATGCTTAAAATGTTTGAAACACGCAAAATGATCTTGAATTTAAAATATTGCAGTTTGGTATAAACTTTTAAGTACTTTCCTTAATTTTTTAGTTGCAGTGTACATATTTTGTAACTATGAATACTTCTGCAATTTTAAACACAATTTGCCCGGGGATGGTCTCGTTTTGCAGTGAATGCCATTGTGGAAAAAAATCTTATTTTTATTTCTTAGACGAATGGAAGTTAGGATAGTTGAAAACGAGATTTCACGAGATTTTGTGTAAATTCGCGAGCGTTCATAACATCCCTATCAGTTGCCTTTACTTCTCTATATAAGTCCTTGTTTACAAGCTAATAGTCACGAATATACGAAATATGATATGGTACAACCATTGGCTCCACTGAACTCCCCATAAATTAAACTTCTATTCAACACTCAATTATTCCTAACAAGGTGTTTTTGCAAACGGAAAACACACCATTGGCATTTAATTGCAGGTAACATAAATGTCATTGTGTACTCTTACCATTTTTCTTCATCGCGTGCGAATGTCGAGGATAGAAAGGGGTGGGGTGATGGTTGTGGGGTGCGGTAGGCGCCGGACATTGCCATGTGAGTTACTGGGTATTCAAAAAGGTAACAATTTATGTATACCCCAGAAATTCTTTTATGTTTATCCCAGGAGTCCTTCTGAGATTTTTTAAAATCCACACTGGGACCCGGCTTCTCGCCCTATTTTAAAAGCCTGGATCCGTCTAGGTAATGTACTCTCCGCGGAGTCTTCTATCAGCTAGTATTATAAACCTTATGTATACAGTTGATCGGAGTTTCAGTCTAATTTTTTTTTGTAATTCTAAATGTTTATTTTCAGATGGGAGTGCTAGGTTTACTTACCCTCACCCCCCGTCAGCGATGTACCCGACGTCAAAGTTCCCAAACACATTGCATGCGTTCGGCCAACCTCCGTCGTATTCGTCTTCTAACTTGTACCCGCCAAGTATGGAACCTGGAGCGTCGGAAACCTCTGATATTACGTCGTCAAGGCAACCGTTAGATCCTGTGTTACCACGACAACAGCCGAATGCTAATGATTAAAATAAAGAAGTGTCTAAATGAGATTTTGTAAATACAAGAATTGCGGTCATCACTCTATCCATTAGACTAACGTCCCGCTTTAAACATTCATATCACAAGATAGAAGGACCTTTCGTTGACGATCTAAATGAATTTCCAAATACCATGATGAGTGTATTCGGAAAAAAATTATCTACTTATACTCGATTAGAATCGGAACATGTTCTTGGTGAATCTCGCCAGACTATCAAGAACATGAACATAAAATGGCTACTTCCACAAACATTTTCACTTTCTGAATCATTTCTTTTGTTTTATATATATATATATATATATATATATATATATATATATATTAATTAAAAATCTCATGAAACCTTATTAAATTGAATAATGTGTTCGAAAATAGTGATCTTCTTGGTAAATATACATGTTTTTCTTGAGATGTACGACGGTACAAACATATACAATATTCGATATCAGAATTAGCTCTGCGCTGCATACAAAATTATAACAGAAAAAAATAAATAATAATTAATTATGACAGTTTTAAACTATAATCATCTTTAATTGAAATTGTTTTAGTATTAACAAATGATAGGATCTGTTCAAAATCGTCGAAAACACTGCATGCGCCCGCCATTTTGTTCGCGGTATGTTCTTGTTTCTCCCGCTAATTCTATAGAATACGTTCTTAGTGTTCTGAAGCCAGATTTTCGTCGGGAAAAAGTTCAAGCACAGGTAAAGAAATGGCCAAAGACTGCGAGATGACGGCTGCTGTTATTTTGTCAGTATTCGTTTGCAGACGATTGAGATCTGTGCTAGTGACTAAAGATATAGATCATAAGTCTCGTTTTAGTGAAATATATATTTTTTTACATCGTGTGAACACTAACATCACTTCGCCCACGTTGTATTGTTTGTCCAAGTAAATACACTGTAGTGTAAACTGAGACATAGTTAGCATGTCTAAGGTAAATGGCGGCGTAGCAATTAACGTCGATCGCTGACTGGAGTATGCTGTGTTTGCGAGTGAATTTAATTTGTATTTAGTTAAAAGCTAAAAGCTAAAAGCTTAAAAACTTGTAAATTACTATTTATATTCTTATAACCGGAAGGTCGTGGGTTCAATCCCCGGCCAGGTCATACAAAATAGTTTAAAAATGGCACTAGAAGCTTCCTCGCTTGACGCTCAGCATTTAGAGGAGAGTTCTAGGTCTGGTCGGCCCGATGTCAGTATAATGTGACTGGGTGGGGTATCAAACCATGTGTCTGCGGCATGATACTCCAGTGTGACAGTTCTTAGAATACTGTCTCAAGTAGACACCGTCGCGATATGACTGAAAAATTGTTGAAAGCGACGCTAAACACCATACAACAACATTATATTGTAATTATTTTGATATTGAAAATTAAAAAAAAATAATTCCAATTAGAAACGTCTATACTTCATAAATAACAATACAATAAATTGTTGGTTCAAGTGAAAGGTATGTGTGACCAGTTCCGGTGTTCACAAGAGAGGGCCAACGTCAGGAAAGGTCAAAATCGATCTAATATCCAATGATTAAAATAACTTGTTTAGCAACATCGCCTTGTTATCAAATGAATGTTTTTAACATAAATATTCTATATCTGGAAATGTTCTAGGCATTTCTATACATCCCATATTCATTGATATGTTTGTTTAAAATTTGACGTCACGACGACGTAGTGGAATCATAGCACTTGATGTTTTCTTAGTGTTTAACCTCATTTGACAACAAATGGAATCGCTCCAATTTTCAAAATTGTGTCGCTCTTATTTGTTAAAACAGCCACAAAATAACTTAATTATTAAGATCTTTCTTAATTATTAAGAAGTTCGTCATCACTGCGCACGCGTAAATAGTATTGCACAGGCTCCGCCCTTGATTCAATTCCGAACGAGTCAGTAACAAACTACAAAGCAGTTAAATGACGTTTAACACTAAGCCAGCGTTCATTAAATAAAAATCCCTGCGGTCGCTCCCTTTGGGTTTCTTAGTTGTTGAACTTTTACCTAATAAACGCTTACTATTACTTGGAAAGGATGAACTCGTTGAATTGTATCTATTTTATAATAGTTTATTTAAAGTCTTCAAACATATGAATATAATTTTTTTATAGTTTTCTGTGGTTTTTTTTCGTGTGTTTGTTCAAACACAAAGGGTCTTCCGTGGTCGAGTGATCTAAGGCGCCGTCTCAAGATCATTTACCTCTCACCGCTAAGGTCGTAGGTTCGAGTCCCGCTCGCTCCAAAAACTTTATGTGATAAATGGTTTCAGTTACTTGCGGAAGGATGGTGGTTCTACTCAGTCTGACTCAGTCTGAAGTCTTCCTCCACCAGTAAAACTGGACATGCCATATATAACCTTAAATGTGTTGAAAATGGCGTTACACACATTCACCTTGTTCGAACATATGTAGAAACTATAGGCTACTAATATCATAGGTTCGTGGCCCCCTTCAATATACATCTTACTGAAAACAACTAGTTTTATTTTTTATTTCAATATGAGTGAAAACAGTAAAATTATCGTCTATAATTTCATTATTTCATCAAAAAATGATAATTCAATGAAAAGTTATTAGTCTGCTTTATAAACCTAGAGTTGATTTCTGCTTTCACTGAACACAGGATTGTCGTCTGGTATACCATACCACTTGTCGTCTGGTATACCATACCACTTGTCGTCTGGTATACCATACCACTTTTCGTCCGGTATACCATACCACTTGTCGTCCGGTATACCATACCACTGGTCGTCAGGTATACCATACCACTTGTCGTCTGGTATACCATACCACTTTTCGTCCGGTATACCATACCACTTGTCGTCCGGTATACCATACTACCTGTCGTCTGGTATACCATACCACTTTTCGTCCTGTATACCATACCACTTGTCGTCCTGTATACCATACCACTAGGCGGCTGAACCTTTAGCATAATATAGGAAAGCCTTCAGGCCCTGGATTTACTGAACATCTCAGCTTTAGATCTTCCTAAACTCAACTTTTTGAAATGCTTCAACTTGAGTTACATTGATATTTTTAAATCCTTTACCAATGAGTAAATTTTTTTTGGACAACAAAATGTGCTTTGTCGTTTAATGTGTGTAATGTCTTCCAGTAATCATTTAGAGAAGTTTTTAGTTAAGTAACATCTCCGCTTGAGATGTCAAGTGAAATTGGTCACTGAGAATTATCATTTCTTGTTAAATTACGCATCATTTGTATTTGTTAGAACTATCAAATAAATATGTTTGTCAAATATTTTTATATTTTTAATATCATCAATGAAGGATTTCATTTACTTATGGTAATTAAAGTACTGTTAGCCGGGCTTTACGCAATATTCTTACGCCTTCCTTATTCGATTAATAGTATTGTACATAGCGACTGGTTTATTTTATTTAAAAAAATGAAATGACATAATACAAAGTCCACAGTATGTTTTTTATTATGTTATTTGTTGCTGCTTGCACACACACACACATATATATATATTAAATGAAAAAAAAAATTATGTATAAAAAGTAGTCCCTGTCGCGTATGATAATTTTGGCGGTGATAAAGACTTCAAAGCTTGATCACGTCGACTTTAACAGGGATATGCGTTTGGCATTTACCTCAATTTATGTTTGTACATTTCGATTTACTTTGTATAAGAAATGGAAGTCAAGTAACGGCGCCAGTGTTGTTTTCATTATACGTTCAGTGGTAAAACTATTTTAGTATACAATGACGGAAAAAATTGATGTCATTAGTTACTGCATGTCCAAAGATGTCGATTTCACATAATGATTTGTCACATAGTTGACGGTGCAGGAGTGTAATATATTATGTTATATGTTTAATATTAACCTTGTGTAATATCTATTTGATATTAGCCTTGTGTAATATCTATTTGATATTAGCTTTATTAACACATATACCTGATATTAGCCTTGTGTTATATTAACCTTGTGTAATATATGTTTCATATTAGCCTTGTGTAATATCTATTTGATATAAGCCTTGTGTAATATCTATTTGATATTATCCTTGTGTAATATTTATTTGATATTAGTCTTATGTAATATCTATTTGATATAAGTCTTGTGTTATATCTATTTCATAATAGCCTTGTGTAATATCTATTTGATACAAGCATTTTGTAATATCTATTTGATATAAGCCTTGTGTAATATCTATTTGATAATCTATTTGATACAAGCATTTTGTAATAACTATTTGATATTAGCCTTGTTTAATATCTATTTGATATTAGCCTTGTGAAATATCTATTTGATATTAGCTTTGTGTAATATCTATTTGATATTAGCTTTGTGTAATATCTATTTGATATTAATCTTTTGTAATATCTCTTAAATATTAGCCTTTTTGTATATCTATTTGATATTAGCATAGTGTAATATCTATTTGATATTAGCCTTGTGTAATATATGTTTGATATTAACCTTGTGTAATATCTCTTTAATATTAGCCTTGTGTAATATCTATTTGCTATTAGCCTTGTGTAATATCTATTTGATATTAGCCTTGTGTAATATATGTTTGATATTAACCTTGTGTAATATCTCTTTCATATTAGCCTTGTGTAATATCTCTTTGATATTAGCCTTGTGTAATATCTATTTGATATTAGCCTTGTGTAATATATGTTTGATATTAACCTTGTGTAATATCTATTTGATATTAGCCTTGTGTAATATCTATTTGATATTCGTCTTGTGTAATATCTATTTGATATTAGCCTTGTGTAATATCTATTTGATATAAGTCTTGTGTTATATCTATTTCTTATTAGTCTTGTGTAATATCTCTTTGATATTAGCCTTGTGTAATATCTATTTGATATTAGCCTTGTGTAATATCTATTTGATATTAGCCTTGTGTAATATCTGTTTGATATAAGCCTTGTGTAATATATGTTTGATATTAACCTTGTGTAATATCTCTTTGATATTAGCCTTGTGTAATATCTATTTGATATTAGCCTTGTGTAATATATGTTTGATTTTAACCTTGTGTAATATCTTTTTGATATTAGCCTTGTGTAATATCTATTTGATATTCGTCTTGTATAATATCTATTTGATATCAACCTTTTGTAATACATTGTTTGATATTAGCCTTGAGTAGTATATGTCTGATATTACCCTTGTGTCATATCTATTTGATATTAGCCTTGTGTAATATCTATTTGATATTACCCTTGTGTTATATCAGTTTGATATTAGTCTTGTGTAATATCTATTTGATATTAGCCTTTTGTAATACATTGTTTGATATTAGCCTTGAGTAGTATATGTCTGATATTACCCTTGTGTAATATCTATTTGATATTAGCCTTGTGTAATATCTATTTGATATTACCCTTGTGTAATATCTATTTGATATTAGCTTTGTGTAATATCTATTTGATATTAACCTTTTGTAATATCTCTTTAATATTAGCCTTTTTGTATATCTATTTGATATTAGCATAGTGTAATATCTATTTGATATTAGCCTTGTGTAATATATGTTTGATATTAACCTTGTGTAATATCTTTTCAATATTAGCCTTGTGTAATATCTATTTGATATTAGCCTTGTGTAATATCTATTTGATATTAGCCTTGTGTAATATATGTTTGATATTAACATTGTGTAATATCTCTTTGATATTAGCCTTGTGTAATATCTCTTTGATATTAGCCTTGTGTAATATCTATTTGATATTAGCCTTGTGTAATATATGTTTGATATTAACCTTGTGTAATATCTATTTGATATTAGCCTTGTGTAATATCTATTTGATATTCGTCTTGTGTAATATCTATTTGATATTAGCCTTGTGTAATATCTATTTGATATAAGTCTTGTGTTATATCTATTTCATATTAGCCTTGTGTAATATCTCTTTGATATTAGCCTTGTGTAATATCTATTTGATATTAGCCTTGTGTAATATCTATTTGATATTAGCCTTGTGTAATATCTGTTTGATATAAGCCTTGTGTAATATATGTTTGATATTAACCTTGTGTAATATCTCTTTGATATTAGCCTTGTGTAATATCTATTTGATATTAGCCTTGTGTAATATATGTTTGATTTTAACCTTGTGTAATATCTATTTGATATTAGCCTTGTGTAATATCTATTTGATATTAGCCTTGTGTAATATCTATTTGATATTTGTCTTGTATAATATCTATTTGATATTAACCTTTTGTAATACATTGTTTGATATTAGCCTTGAGTAGTATATGTCTGATATTACCCTTGTGTCATATCTATTTGATATTAGCCTTGTGTAATATCTATTTGATATTACCCTTGTGTTATATCAGTTTGATATTAGTCTTGTGTAATATCTATTTGATATTAGCCTTTTGTAATACATTGTTTGATATTAGCCTTGAGTAGTATATGTCTGATATTACCCTTGTGTAATATCTATTTGATATTAGCCTTGTGTAATATCTATTTGATATTACCCTTGTGTAATATCTATTTGATATTAGCTTTGTGTAATATCTATTTGATATTAACCTTTTGTAATATCTCTTTAATATTAGCCTTTTTGTATATCTATTTGATATTAGCATAGTGTAATATCTATTTGATATTAGCCTTGTGTAATATATGTTTGATATTAACCTTGTGTAATATCTCTTTAATATTAGCCTTGTGTAATATCTATTTGATATTAGCCTTGTGTAATATCTATTTGATATTAGCCTTGTGTAATATATGTTTGATATTAACATTGTGTAATATCTCTTTGATATTAGCCTTGTGTAATATCTCTTTGATATTAGCCTTGTGTAATATCTATTTGATATTAGCCTTGTGTAATATATGTTTGATATTAACCTTGTGTAATATCTATTTGATATTAGCCTTGTGTAATATCTATTTGATATTCGTCTTGTGTAATATCTATTTGATATTAGCCTTGTGTAATATCTATTTGATATAAGTCTTGTGTTATATCTATTTCATATTAGCCTTGTGTAATATCTCTTTGATATTAGCCTTGTGTAATATCTATTTGATATTAGCCTTGTGTAATATCTATTTGATATTAGCCTTGTGTAATATCTATTTGATATAAGCCTTGTGTAATATATGTTTGATATTAACCTTGTGTAATATCTCTTTGATATTAGCCTTGTGTAATATCTATTTGATATTAGCCTTGTGTAATATATGTTTGATTTTAACCTTGTGTAATATCTATTTGATATTAGCCTTGTGTAATATGCATTTGATATTCGTCTTGTATAATATCTATTTGATATTAACCTTTTGTAATACATTGTTTGATATTAGCCTTGAGTAGTATATGTCTGATATTACCCTTGTGTCATATCTATTTGATATTAGCCTTGTGTAATATCTATTTGATATTACCCTTGTGTTATATCAGTTTGATATTAGTCTTGTGTAATATCTATTTGATATTAGCCTTTTGTAATACATTGTTTGATATTAGCCTTGAGTAGTATATGTCTGATATTACCCTTGTGTAATATCTATTTGATATTAGCCTTGTGTAATATCTATTTGATATTACCCTTGTGTCATATCTATTTGATATTAGTCTTGTGTAATATCTATTTGATATTAGCCTTTTGTAATACATTGTTTGATATTAGCCTTGAGTATTATATGTCTGATATTAGCCTTGCGTAATATCTATTTGATATTAGCCTTGCGTAATATCTATTTGATATTAGCCTTGCGTAATATCTATTTGATATTAGCCTTGTGTAATATCACTTCTTAATCATGATCCTGTGTTCAGGTCTTTTTCTACACATAAACTATTGAACTACGTCAATTTGGAATGGTAAGATGGCGGTAGTTTGAGACGATGACTCGATGAAACAAATAATATGTTCAATGTTTTCTCGTTGTTTACAAAGGTGATCTGTTAAATAGTAGATGAACTATTTTCCTAAGATAAAAGAGATAAAAAGAATATTACATTCGCGCTCATTTATAATTTATTATTGAATTGGCAAAAATGATAAAAGGCTCGGCACAACCTCCCATAATATATTCTTGCCAACTCGTTTAATAAATTCAAAAATAAATAATCACTCATGTAAGATCCTCCATATAACATGCAAACACAACAAAATTGCACTCACTCAGTCCTGTTATTCCTCAAGTCGCACGAGTCACGATGTGCACGTTCACTTCGTGCTTCTCTACCACGTGCTATTCTTTAGCTGAAATTTGCACAGCACAATAAATCGTTGTGGTGTCCTTGAGCAAGACACTTCATCAGCATATGCTTAGTACTCGTTCTACCCAGGAAGACTCACAGCGTGATAAGCCTACGATGCAAGAACGTGCTTCACAGTCGACGTAAAATAAATAAGTTTTAACTGTAAGATGGCAACAGTATGACAAGCTCGTATGGCACATCATTTAGAGGATAGTTTTCGTCTCTCATCACTATTACATTTCCCATAGGGCTCCATTGTAACATTTACGTCTCACACCACTATTACATTTCCCATAGGGCTTCATTGTAACATTTACGTCTCACACCACTATTACATTTCCCACAGGGCTCCATTGTAACATTAACGTCTCACACCACTATTACATTTCCCATAGGGCTCCATTGTAACATTTACGTCTCTCACCACTATTACATTTCCCATAGGGCTTCATTGTAACATTTACGTCTCACACCACTATTACATTTCCCATAGGGCTCCATTGTAACATTTACGTCTCTCACCACTATTACATTTCCCATAGGGCTTCATTGTAACATTAACGTCACAAACCACTATTACATTTCACATACGGCTCCATTGTAACATTAACGTCTCGCACCACTATTACATTTCCCATAGGGCTCCATTGTAACATTTACGTCTCACACCACTATTACATTTCCCATAGGGCTCCATTGTAACATTTACGTCTCTCACCACTATTACATTTCCCATAGGGCTCCATTGTAACATTTATGTCCAAAACACAGTGGAAAATAAAAATTTGCAGCATGTGCCTGGGCTCAAATTCTTCACTGGTTCAAGATATGCAATACAAAGGAAGGAAAGCATACCTTGGCCATGTTGTTGTTTGTTTTTTTAAATTAATGCTTTTGTGAGACCTATCAATTTCCAGAGTAATAATATGTCGACTATTCGCCCTAGATGCGGTTCGAACCAACATTTCTGAAATGACACATAATTGTCCAGAAAGCTGGTATCAGCATCAAATTTTCAGTGATGATTTTTTAAATACTGACCATTTAACTCATGCTAGGAAATTATAAATCATTGCAGTACAAAGCCCTGAAAAAAGAAAAAAAAAAGGGACTAAAGTTTTATTTCTACCTCCTCCATCTGTAGGTCCGGAGTACTCAAGGGAGATAATAGTGGTGTGAGTCCTTTTAGGACTCGCTGATCTTTTGTCACAATGTACAATGTAATATATCACAGGCAAATTCAATCGTTTTGGTCAAGTAGACTTCATCAATTTCATCAGAGTGGTTGCGGGAACAAGATACACAGTTTTACATTATTACACTATATGTACATAACAATACACACATAATCGATATGTACAAAGCTCAGAGATAAGCAATTGCAAATAGTCGACATTGATGTCGAGCTACGATGTCGAGCTGGACCAACATTCAGATCGACAGCGTCTGAACGTCTAGCTGAAATATCGAGCTAAATCGACATTCAGTCGACATTTGATTTGACAATGTCGTGTTAGTTCGACATTCACATCGCCATTGCAATTGTCGTTATATCTTTATGTTATATTGATCAAGAAGCCAGTTTATGTTATAACCTAGCTAAAAGCAATTGAATCGTACGCTGGTGGTTTGTCAAGCGCGTCTCTATTCGTCACCGTATAGACATTGTCTGTGTGACGTTGAGTGTTCGTCAGTCTGTACGATTGTGTTTCCATGTTATGTTCTAGTACGCTATATGGAGGTAGTGATACAACAGTTGGAATGTTTCCATGTCCATGTATGGATCTATTGTCAACATTTTCATTACGCATGGTCGACCAAATTGTGCTTACATTACTATGCGCTTCAACGTTGTCATGAAGTTGACCTCTGAACCACCGACTACCTTTGCACAAATGCAATTTTGTTTTACACACAAAGCAAATCGTCACTACAACAATAAGAGCAAAGGTTGCTGTTACAATGCCAGCTATGTATGGTATAAACGATGTAGTTGTGTCGACTGTATCACTGGAAGACTTCTTACAAATATCTGTATCGTCATTGCAGAACTTGTACTCAGTTTCACATGCTATGCTTTTATCTATACACCGTTGATTATTACACGTCAGTTCCGGTGATAAGCATCCACCCTTTCCTTGATAAAATGTGAAAAATAAAATCGTATAGAATGCTTCGTATAAATTGTCATTTTCAAAAACGACTGACGTGGTTTCGTTGTGTATGGTGATTTCATATTTTGGTATATGGTAGTCGAAGCAATATTCCCGCCGTTTAGTTCCTTGGACATTTAGATCTATTCTAGAATTACAGCATGGTTCTCCTTCCTGGCATTGTGAAAGTTTCAGCGGATATTGAAAAAGCAACGACAGACTGTATCCAGGTAAAGTAGTTATTACAGTTTTGCAAACGAATGTTCCGTTAATTCGTCTGTTCGGTTTATATCGAAACTCAAGTTTCCCAGCAAACATACTGGTTCCCAGTTCAAAGGTCCTGTTGCATATATCTTCATCTGAAATACAAATGAAATTTCAAACTTTGCATTGCAACCATTTCAAAAAAACAAAATAGTCATTAATACACAGAAATCAGTTTTCAATAATTTGGAAATTGGCTTAGGCCATTTTGGTCAAGTTAATCTGACCATTGTCTATGGATTGAACAGTGCTGTAATCCTCGCGATTGCTCCTGTAATATGAGTTATAAATAAAATCAAAACGGCGCTCATGCGAAGTAAAAACTCGTAATTGTTGCATTATTCTTTTTTTCTGTCCGAAAATAGTCAATTATAAGTACAAATATTCCCGTTCAAGTGTCTCTTTAAAGAAACAAAAATAAGGAACAATATTTAATAGGAATACAATAATACATCCATCCTATATAGATTCCTTCCCTCAATAAAATAGTTTTATTATTGTGTCATCAATATAAAAGAACATATTAAACATTTACTTTAGCTTGGGTTACTGTAATATGCGGTGTTTTGTTGGGCAGGCTGACGTTATTTTTGCATTCATGTTTTGTGATTCGAAATTTGACTTCAGACATTTGTAACATCAACATTTAGTAAAAAAAAAAAAAAAAATTTAAATTGTTATAAATTGCCCTATGTGGCATATCTCTTTATTAACTTGATAAAAATGTCAGTGCTAATATCAGTTCTGAGTATGCAAATAAAGATAACGGTAACCATGACAACGCCCATGATTTTATATATAAACGCTTGATATATAGCGTTTGCCAAAAGACGGCATGAACATCATATAAGCGTTTCACTATTCATTTCACAAAGCGAATAAAATGCAGAGCCGAAAAACCAAGGAAGCAGGTTGGTGTACTTCACAGTAACCGCATCGGTATGTTAATCATGAACTTCAATAATAAATAAAAAGAACAGCATATACGTTAGTGTAACATTCGTAGAGATGTCATATTTAACTTAATTGTTACACATAGCCCATTCATTGTTGTCGCATAATGGCGGTCCTAAATAATTATTGTTTCTATTATTTTGTATTATTTTTTGTTTACTGTTACAATGCCGGGTTATTTTGTGATAGGGGAAGGGGTGGGGTGGGGGGATTAATTATGTGTTTGGGACATTTGAAAGAATTTTTTTATGTTTAAATACTGAATAAAAAAATATGGATGCGTAGACATTTTGTTATGATAAATATACTTTCGTAAATCAAATTTTTTAAGTTATCAAATGGCAGCCAGTTTATTTTTCATTTTCACTAATAAGTTATTATATAATAATATACATTTAAAACAGGAGTACTATAAGCAGTGTTGTGAAAATGAGAGAGAGAGAGAGAGAGAGAGAGAGAGAGAGAGAGAGACGGAGAGAGAGATAGAGAGAGATAGAGAGAGATGGAAGGGAGAAAGAGAGAGAGAGAGAGAGAGAGAGAGAGAGAGAGAGAGAGAGACGGACGGAGACAGAGAGAGAAAGTTGATGTAGGAATGCTTCATCGCATTCTTAACTTGTGAAACAACAACCACAATAACGAAACGCAATTTCAACAAACATCATTCCGATACCACACATGCACGTTATCACAAATGAAACAACGTTTCTATAGCATACCGGCCATTTTTATATGTATAGTATACCAACATTTTCCAGTTATAATTCACATCCAAATTTATAATAGCGGTTTTCAATGTTGAAATGTGGTCCGGCCGACTACCCGGTTAGATTCCAACTGTTTGCGATCAGATTGTTACGAAGGTCAATTTTTAACGTGTGGGTGGGTCATTAAATAACGGTCGGGGTCAGTTTTCAATGTTAAAAGTGGACCACTCATCCGTTGAAAAGTGACCCATTGTGACCCATTAGGTAATTTTTCAACGTGGTCAAAATTTAATGTTACACCGGCTGGTAATGTAGCGATGTATCGAATTATCGATAGAAAACTATTGCGAGTGTCCCGGTTGTATGTATCGATAGTAAAACTTACGATATATAACAAACTAACTATCCCTCTTTTTTCGATAATAACTACAAAATATTTTAGTTTCAAAAGTTCATATTTCCTTAGCAAAGCCTTACAAGACTCTCCCGGTAGTAACTAACAAACTTGCTCACATATTCTCTTAACCAAACTAGACTCGAACCCACGACCCAGGTGCGATAGTTAACAGTACATTTAGAACACCCATCCACGGAATACTGCTAGCGAGTGTTTTGTATGATTTTGATATATTGAAAATTGATATTTAATAATATATCATTACAGCATTATTAGGACATACACGTGTATTCCAATTGTGAATACAGAGGTGTAAATGCATCAGATGGCTTAGAATCATTTCCGGAACAATTGAGAATTTGCAGGAAATTTACATTTCACGTATTGAACATGGTTCGAATCTGCACCATTGACATTGAACACCTGTATGTATTCAAATGAGACCACCGGGCCCGATTAGCTCAGTCGGTTACGCGTCTGACTTTCAATCCAGGGGTCGTGAGTTCGAATCCCCCACCCGGCAACAGTCTCCGTGATGATTGATATACGACAATGTGTCTCATTATCATTCGTCTCTCACATCTGATTCAAGTGGGAAAGTTATCAGTTACTTGCGGAGATTGGGTGTGCTCGAGTACTGGTTAATCCTAGAAAACAGTGGTTATGTTAACTGATCGTTTGTTAGCCCTCGATGGCATAAAAATGACGCTAAATATTCAATCAATCAATCAATCAATCAATCAATCAAATGAGACCGAAATGGTATTCAGTGTACATGTATAAATGTATGTGCATATTTATAATTATACTATTACCGGTATATTTCAGAAGGAGGAAATACACTTTATATTACCTTATTTGGATATATTATTATGCAATTTGTAATATTTATTTTTATCTATTTTTATCGACAAAGTCTAGTGAATACCCATATAAGTCGTGTTGTATACACAAGGTCGTATACTAGGACAACGTGTAAGATTGGTTCAAATACGATTTAGAAGTCTCATCGTGTGTGTTTAATACGTGTATTTTGTATATTCGGTAAAGGTGTCCGGTCAAGGTGTACAGGTACACGCGTATTGTGTGGTAACATGTATCACTCAGTCTGAGGCTGCTGTGTTGTGTAAACGCACGCAGTGTTTTTAAGCATGTGGTATAATGCGAATTTGTATTGAACATTAATCCAATGTTTACAATAAGACTATAACAACATACAGAATAACGTGTGGTGTCGTCCTGGTCCGGTCTCAAGGTAACGGTTAAAGTAGCGGGTTCGAGTCTAGCCATGTCCTAATACTTTATGTGAGACAGTTTTAAGACTAGTTAGCTCGCTCTGACAATATAAACTAGAAGTCTAGACAGGCTTTTGAAAACCAAATATAATATTATGACATAAGTATTTACGTTAACAGAATAGTAGCTAGTTTATATTCCTTTGTATATGTCACTGAATAAGTAGTGTTTGTCAATTAGCAAATATCATTGCAGTGATTTCTTTCATTAAAACATCTCAGACGTACTTCAATGATATATCGGTTCGCCTTCACTAGCGTCTGTATATAATGTGCAACCAAAGGTAATATAAGAAACTGTCTTAACATTTTAATACGCGATCTATTATGGACACGTGCGTTCTTTATTGTTTTTTTTTATACAAGGCATTTGAGGTTTTTATAACTGAAATGCACTTCATGTAATTTATTTAAGAGGAGGTTCAACCGCCTTAAAAAAATACAGGAATGTCTAATTCATATTTGAACTTGCTTTGTGGTTCTATAAATAGAATGACGCATATCGCTGAATGTATATAAAGATATCCGTGTCAGATAGTCCGCAGCAGACAGAGTTTATCAAAATGGAGTCTCACTTATTGTGGTGTTTAGTTCGGTTATTCATCTTAACTGTATCATTGAAAAGAGGATATGCTGCAGCAGAAGTTAAAACAGAACTCGGCGTTATAACGGGTGTAAAGAAAAGTGTGAATTTTAAAGGGGAAGAGTATATAGTGAATCGTTATCTTGGCATACCGTTCGCTAAACCTCCAGTAGGAGATCGTCGATTTAAAAAACCGGAGCCATTTGGAAGATTCGAAAGCTCTTTCGACGCGACAAGTTTTGGAGCATCATGCCTACAAATAGAGTTTACCGGATTCAAAACACCCGACCCGATGTCTGAAGATTGTTTATTTCTGAACGTGTATGTGCCTGATTCTAAGCCGGATATCCAGACCGGACATGCCGTCATGGTCTTCATACATGGAGGTGGGTTCTCTACGGGCACGTCAACGTTGTACGTTTCTGATACCCTGGCAGCGTTTGGAAACGTCATTGTCGTTACTATCAATTACAGACTCGGCTTTTTGGCATTCCTTAGTACACATGATGAGCATGCCCCGGGCAATGTTGGATTATGGGACCAACACCTAGCCTTTCAATGGGTACATAACCACATTGGAGCGTTCGGCGGGGACGCAGACAGGGTGACAATATTTGGAGAATCAGCAGGTGCCGGCAGCGTCTCCTTACAGATGTTGTACGCCGGAAACAAGGGTTTGTTTCAAAGGGCCATTATGGAAAGCGGCAGTGCGGCGTTCACTGCATGCTACTCGAAGGACATTTCCATTCCTACAAAGCTAACAGCGGAACAGTTAAACTGTAGTACTGAAAATTCTAAAGAAATGGTTTCTTGTTTAAGACAGAAAAACTCGGACGAAATAATACCGTTAATGAACAAAATGCTTGAAGACCCAGAAAAAGCGATGAAGATGGCATTCATGCCGATTAAAGACAATGATTTTATTTCGTATACATTTGCTCCAAACGACGAACCATCCGATGATCGCATAGATTTTTTAAGATCTATTGACTTGTTAAACGGCGTCAATTCCGACGAAGGAGCATTACTTTTAGCGTATATGACCGGCAGCGATAGTTCAGCGGAGTTCAAGCCCACGTCAGACGATATGAAGCAGAATTACGTACCAATGGCAGCCTGGGCAATGCTGGGACCCGACACACACCCAGCAGTTGAAAATATGATCAGTTCAGAATACACAGACTGGGAGAATCCAGACGACCCTGACCGTATCAGACTTCAGTATGTCAAAATGACTGGTGACACTATGTTCGCTGTACCCAGCACCAAATTAAGTTTCATTCACGCAAACGTTTCTGAAGAGGTCAACAGTTACGCATACCAGTTCCGGTGCAAACCAACAACTTCAATTATAGAGACCCCTGATTGGGTAAAGGGAGCTAATCACGGTGATGAACTGGGCTATGTGTTTGGTCTTGATAAAGAAATGGTGTTTAACATGGTTGATTTGGTAGGAAAAGAGATGAAAGAATTTGAAGACTGGGAGTTTGACGTGGCTTACAATATCATGACATACTGGACCAACTTTGCAAAATCAGGGTAGGTGACCAGGTTTCTCACTGAATGTATATATATAATATAAATGTAGTATTCATTGAGATTTAACACTATAATTTGAAACAAATGTATTGGCATCCAATTTTGTTGGCAGAAGATGTCATCCAGTTACAATGTACACCGGCCTGAATAAAACCGTCGTCCTTTCGTAGGTAACTGAAACATCGATGGACTTCAGGGCCGTAGTCATAGTTTGATGCTACAGGAGGCCCACTCCACTTTGATAGGGGTTTCCGGGAACTTACTCCAACGAAAAAGAAATTTACCCCCTGGCATGCATTTCTTACGTTTTACTGATATTTCAGAGACATTTTAAGCTGTTCAAATCTATAACACAATTACCCATTTTAACACTATTAACTTTTACACATTAACTCTTAGTGTACTCTGCATTTGGAATGTATAACCGGCAATGTGTTGAAGATTGTATTTAAAAATCATCATTCTATAACTTACAGTCAGGGAAGTAGTGATAGAATAAGTGGTTATGGATCGAAGAAGGTATTAGTTCATAAGTTTGATTGGACATGATGTCATTTTAAAACATTTAGAATTCCGGTGAGGGGATGCAGGTTAGGATACTTTGCTCCCTACCCCCTGCATCCGCCAGTGATGTCAACTATTTGCCTGTAATAATGTGGTTAAATATAAATTTGTTTCAGAAATCCAAACAAACCCAATCCAGTCGTCGCTACTTGGCCAAAGTACGGCCCCAAGGAACAGCAATACATGATACTAGACAAGAACATGTCACCGGACACAGCTACTGGAAACTTTTTCTATACACGAGAGTTGAACTTTTGGGACAAAACTATTCTTTCAGTGGTAGACGCCATTGTACATGCGCATGACGAATCATCTCCATTCAGCAAAAACAAAGGGGACGATGAGTCGTGTGGAGCCGATGGTGACTGCGGAGGGCAATGAGGAGTTTCGTCAGGACAATTGTATCGTAAAAAGTAGCAAACTAAAAACAAAAAGAAATGGCCGGGCCATGTTTGACCATTTACGGTGGTCAATTTAAGAGCAAAGACCTACTATTACAAGCTTGACAAATCATATTGTGCAAAATACATAATGTACTTGTTGACATTGACAGAGTCCATAACTTATGACCAACAAAGCGAATAGAGATTACATTAAGTCACAGCTTAACACACACACACACAGCCACACCCACACACACCCTACCACCCCCCCCCCCCCCCCCCCCACACACACACACACAGAGCACAGCACAGCACAGCACAGCACAGAGAGAGAGAGAGAGAGAGAGAGAGAGAGAGAGAGAGAGAGAGAGAGAGAGAGAGATTATTACACAATAAGATCAATATATACATATTGGTGTTGATCATCTAAGGTTGATATTTCTGAATATTCAAATTGTATTGAATGCCATTTCCTAGTATGCGTTTTTTTTATTGGATCTCGCTTGGACTAAGATTTGTTCTATGTTTTTACATTCTCTTAAATATCGGAAGACATATTTAACTTTGTCAACACTGTTCACACTGGACAAAACAAAACTATTTTAAATGAAACAAGACTCCCTGCTATTCAAATGCTAATGTTCTATCGGTGTCAACAAACAATAAATAACATTTTCTCACTCTTTAACTCTTTAATTCCGATCTTTCTATAAATGACAACCGTGCAGAAATGTTTTATTCACTATTGACGTAATGGAAAAATCTATAGCTTTTCGATATATTGAAAATGCAGATCATTTATTAATTTTATTCTTTTCAATAAATATATTGAAATAGGAACTTAATTATTCAACGCATTAGCGGATCTAAATGATATTACGCTCGAATCGTTCTCTTTAAAGATATGACACAACTGTATTAACCTGCGGCGCTTTTGCCGTAAATTCATTAAAATTTATTAAAAACACCAAACGATTTTAAGAGTGGATCGACTAAATTTGGGTAAGATTAATATTTGATAACTCAGAACAACTATCCCGTCTTTCCATTACGTCGCCCCAAATTGCCATTATGTACAAACTCGTCTTACTAGAAAACGGTTTCATTACATATAAAACTTTCTATTTCAACTTTAATAATCAATATTCTTAATTTGATCAGATACATAAACACATACTTTACATCCGTATATTCGTTTTTAATATTCCAATATAAGTTCCAAAGCTACTGTAGAACACATATTAATATGCAATTTTGTCTTGCTTTTTCTTGTTATATTTTTTTCAGTTCTATTTTTAATTTTTACTGGAACCGTTTAAAGTTTTAGGATCAATGATTATTTTTCGTGTTTATAAAACGTCAAGCATATGAACATGCTGTAAGATATATGGGTATTGCAAACTCGATTACGTAATTACCATCTAGTGTAATGCTGTTGTTTTGTATGGTGTTTATCGTCGCTTTCAACACTTATCAGTTATATCGCTATGGTGTCTACGTGAGACGGTATTCTGAGCGCTGCCATACTGAAGTATCATTTCGCAGACACAAAGTATGATACCCCACCCAGTCACATTATACTGACACCGGGCCGACCAGACCTAGAACTATCTTATCAATGCTGAGCGCCAAGCAATGAAGATTCTAGAACCATATTTCAAGTCATTGGTCAAATCCGAACCGGGTCCGAACCAACGTCCTTCCGCATGCGAGACGAACGCTCTACCACCAGACTACTGCTGCGGTCTCTATAATAATGTCAAGCATCCATACCGAGAAGAAGAGCCTTTCGTTCCAATCTCCGTTTCTGTTATTAATTGTTTATAATAATCGTGCTTTATATAACTATCTTATATGTGAAATAAAATATGTTCAAACCTATGGTGTTTAGAAACCTTAAAATTAATATTAATTCTAATGTCACATAAACCTCAAATAATATACCTGTAGAAAAAAACAACACGAACCTGACGTCTTCTTACCTTATTAATATAGCTTGAAGGTGTAACTCTACTATTGATTTTTGTATGATGTGTCATATAAGCGATTGTTATTCTGCTCAGTGTGTACACTGTTGACAAAGTGAAAGTAGATTTCCGAAATCATGTTTTCATACCACAATTTCCAAGCATCGAATTTTTATTCTTAATTAATAATTCAAACATGACAATGCTTTTAAAATGTTAAAAATACACCAATAATGCCATTCAAAAAAAATGAGCATTAAAATAAGGCAAATGCATTTTTAAAGAAGAAGAAACAAGGATTATATATAACCGCCATTATACGACTACCCCACGGAAGCACTTCCTTTTTCTAATAGTGGTACTATGCCTAAATCATCAGATACCCTTTTGCTTGTTCTTGTATATTTTAACGCACAATATATATGTAAACTTGTATGTGTTTATATGACAATAAAGTAACTATTGGTTAATATGTGAACAAACTAACAGATTTAATAATTCAAGCGTATCGTGATTAATTGTATTGATTTAGTCCTGGTTCATCTAGATGAATTGGTGTAAATTAATACTGATTTTCAATTTCCTACACATGAACCCATTTAAAGCTGTTTAATGATCCTTTAAGTATGACTATAACCATTAACCCCCCCCCCCCCCCCCCCACACACACACACACACACACACCCCTACACACACACATACACACTGTGATTACGATATAATCTGTACAGACGTCTCGTCTAAGCTCATGACTAACTGTTGTACAAATTGTATAATTATTTTTACATTTGAAATGGAGTTCTAAAGCAGCCGGCATTATTACGCATAAAAAATAACATTTTTTTTGCAGAATTGGCACTAAAACAATTATTTATTAATTGCAGTAGGTGACGTGTTCAAGTAATGGTTATTCACAAATTAAATGCGGGGCGGTAGTGTAGTGGATAACGTGCTGGCCACTCACTCCAGAGGATGCGGGTTCGATCCCCAGCTCGACCTCTTCAAAAACAACACTCTGTACTGGTTATTCCCCGGAAGCGGACTCGAGAGCGGTTCATATAAGCTTTGAGCTTTCTTCGCAATCGAGCTTAGATAAATTAGTATAAGCTAGACTGCAGCGGTGGTTTAGTGGTACAGCGTCCGCCTTGCATGCGGATAGTCATGGGTTCGATCCCTGGTCGGGTCATACCAAAGAATCTTAAACGGTACTAGGAGCTTCCTCGCTTGACGCTCAGAATTTAAAGGAAAGTTCTAGGTCTGGCCGGCCCGGTGTCAGTATAATGTGACAGGGTGGGGTATCATACCATGTGTCTGCGGCATGATACTCCAGTGTGACAGCGCTCAGAATACTGTCGCGATATGACTGAAAAATTGTTGAAAGCGACGCTAAACACCATACAGCTACATAATATAAACTACTTTAAATTTCCAGTCAAACACGCTAAATGAATTATGGAGGGCAGTCAAAATTTAACGAACGCTTCACATCACTTTCGCCAGTGACTTAATTACAAGTAATGCAATTAAGTCACTGCTTTCATAAACTGATTTTGGTTTACATGCTATATATTAAAATGTATGTGGACAAACAAAATATGTGCAAGTTAATTCTATAGTAGAAGTGCGGAACAGTACAGAACAGAAATAGAACTTCTTTGGCTCGAACGCGGATGGCTGGAACACCATATATAACTCGAACCACTTTTCTGGTCCCGGCCGAATTCCTATTTCGATGTATATACATGGACATGCATGTTATGGTGTTGAAAAACAACCCTTAACTCGAACTACTTTGTCCAGTTCCGTCGTGTTCGAGCCATAGAGGTTCTACTATATGAATAATGCATTAATGTAAACTTTGTTAATTCAGTGTATTATTGGAGCCAGAATGACATAAATGGGGTTTATAGCAATTTGCAACGCGATTGCATTCCATTACCCATTGTATAGTCGGCTTTCTTGGCGTTTGCTGAAAAAAGTTAAGCCAGTTGTAAAACTGAGAGACGCTTTGTACCGGTGGTTTATTCCTTCTTTTATTTCTGTTGATGTGTTTTTTTATTTAGAAATGCCCTAGTTTAGATGAACAATTTGCTGTTAGTTAGTTTATACAAATTTATTTAGTTCCCTAGTTTAGATGAACAATTTGCTGTTAGTTAGTTTATACAAATTTATTTTAGTTCCGTTGCGAAGAAAGCTCAACGCTTATATGAACCGCTCTTGAGTCCGCTTCCTGGATAGAAGAAGTTTTGATGTCTTTTAAAGCATCGCGTTGAGCAAGGGATCGAACCGCAACCACTAGCGTGAGCTAGTAGCTATCATTCTGTCCATTACACTACCGCCCCACTAAATACTTGCTGTTGTAAAACTGTTAATTTGTTTTGTCTATATTCCGTGATTATCTTCCATATCTGTAAAATATGAACAATTATTTTCCTCCCAAATATTTTCTTTCAAGAACCAGCCGCTGAATGGAAGAAAAATCAAGAATCTTTTAAATAAATAAACCGTAAACTCAGAGCCATGAGCACGGCAAACGAAGGAAGTTGCAGATATTAGGACTTTCTCAACGTCTCGATCATCATGCGGATCATTTTGTCGCCCGTTGTTTGTTTAAATCATAGACATTTCTACTAAATTTATTTCTTTTTTTATCACCACTTACTTGCACCGACGAACCTTGTAGAAACGTTTGTGTGAGGTGTCCAGATTCTATGTTGATTTTGCCGGAATAGATATATATGCTCTCAAGTAAAATATTGTTGAAAACGGCAGGTGGTCTTATCTCCGAGGCCCACTTATTATTTTAATTGGTTTTAATGCCATTTTCAACACATTTCAGGTTATATATGACATATCCAGATTTTTTAGTGGAGGAAGACCTTAGAATGAATCTGAGTAGAACCGACGTCCTTCCTGCAAGTAACTGGCAAAGTTTCTCACATAATGTATTTGGAGTGAACGGAACTCGAACCAAAGACTTAGCGGTGAGAGGTAAGTGATCTTGAGACGCCGCCTTAGGCCACACGGCCACGGAGAGTCCATCCATTGAAATAAAAAAAATTATGAACGAGTTGGAATTGGCACTTTAAAGCAATTCTTTGCTTTGCAAAAAAAAAAAAAGAAAAGATATGTGAATATAAAAATCATATGATTAAAGATATAGTCCGCTCTAGCTAGGTCCAGCCGGAACAATTCGAATTAGGACCACGATTAATTCACTTACAGGTCAATATATTAAAACATCGACGACTAAAACGGAAAATGTATACCGGTTTATTTTGGATTAATTTATTCAGGAGATGCACTACAAACACGAAACCAAGAATTTAATGTTTCGCGATTTAATAATTTATTTTTGATATCACTTGCTCAACATTCAGGGGTTGCGATTTACGGTAATCGTAATTTTTTACCTATATAATGAAAGAATGAGTCTACATTGACTATTTTTTCAGACATTCAAACTCAATTTTTCGGCTAGCTCTCATTCCGTTAGGAGTGGGAAGTTACTTCTGTGTAGAACGTTAACACCATGTCCAACTTGTGCACGTTGCATATACGGCTATCACTATGGTGTACAAACAGGGTCAAAAGCATGTCGGTGGACCGGTATTTTTGTTTTAAGGCATAGTACCACCATTGCAAAAATGAAGTGCTTCCGTGGGGTAGTCATATAATGGCGGTTATAAATAATCCTCATTTCTTCTTCTTTAAAAATGCATTTTCCTTATTTTAATGCTCATTTTTTTATTTGAATGGCATTATTGATGTTTTTTGAACATTTTGATAGCATTGTCATGTTTGAATTGTAAATTTAGAAAAAAAATTCAGGTATGATTACCTGATTTCATTAGTCTACTTTCACTTTGTCAACAGTGTACACACTGAGCAGAAAAAAACCTGTTATATGACACATGACCCCTACTTTTCTCCTCATATGTTGATAGTGCAGAGGTTGACAAACAGTTAAATTTAGGTTTCATTTCTTACATTTGGGTTTCTCTATGAATGACAAGCCTTCAAACTTTTATTATTTACTGTAGAATAAAGAACAAAAATCAATGGTGGGTTAACACCTTAAAAATAACGATCTAGCGACCGGTACACACGAAAGTTATACAATCTTTTAGGTAATTATCACATGTCTGAACAAAAAATAAAACGGCTTCATATACTTACTATTATTACTTCGTCAAATAAACGTTAAAAATTGAGATACATCGCGATAAACTTTATTTCGAATATTGATATTTTGCTTTGATGTTGGTTTTCTACAAGTGTTTCACTAATAGAAAACCAACATCAAAGCAAAGTATCATAAATTTAGTTTAAGGTCGCTTCGCTTTATAGTTTCAGTTTTAAAAAAAATATTCATGTTTGGTATGCGCTAGGGTTGCATTCATTACCATAAAATAATCTCACTTTAATCGTCCCGTGAAACTAGTTTGTATGCTGTTTAACTGCATGGTGTAGCGATTTTGTAATGGGGTTTAACGCCGTTTTCAACATATTTCAGGTTATATATGGTACAGTATTAGGTTATTTTACAGTGTTTTGCACAATAAGGCCATATATTGGACGAGGTCAGTATGATTTTCGTCACAAAACGTACGAGTACAATAAATTCCCATATTTTACAAAACACTGTAAACCAAGGACTTGTTTATATAATTCCTTGTGTAAACTGATCTTTTCATTCATTATCCCAATCTAAAAGAATTTGCTACAATGTACCACGAAGTGATCCGATAAGGCTTACATGACATAATAGCTACAATGTAACACGAAAACGTCCGATAAGGCTTACACGACATAATAGCTACAATGTAACACGAAGAGGTCCGATAAGGCTTACACGACATAATAGCTACAATGTAACACGAAGAGGTCCGATAAGGCTTACACGACATAATAGCTACAATGTAACACGAAGAGGTCTGATAAGGCTTACACGACATAATAGCTTCAATGTAACACCAAGAGGTCCGATTAGGCTTACACGACATAATAGCGTCAATGTAACACGAAGAGGTCCGATAAGGCTTACAGGACATAATAGCTACAATGAAACACAAAGTTCCAATAAGGCTTACACGATATAATAGCTACAATGTAACACGAAGAGGTCCGATAAGGCTTACACAACATAATAGCTACAATGTACCACGAAGAGGTCCGATAAGGCTTACATGACATAAAAGCTACAATGTAACATGTAGAGGTCCGATAAGGCTTAGACGACTTAATAGCTACAATGTACCAAGAAGCGGTCCGATAAGGCTTACACGACATAATAGCTACAATGTACCACGAAGAGGTCTGTTGAGGCTTACATGACATAAAAGCTTAAATGTAACACGAAGCGGTCCGATAAGGCTTACACAACATAATAGCTACAATGTAACACAAAGAGGTCCCATAAGGCTTACATAACATAATAGCTACAATGTAACATGAAGATGTCTGATAAGGCTTACACAACATAATAGCTTCAATGTAACACCGAGAGGTCCGATTAGGCTTACACGACATAATAGCTTCAATGTAACACGAAGAGGTCCGATAAGGCTTACAAGACATAATAGCTTCAATGTAACACCAAGAGGTCCGATAAGGCTTACACAACATAATAGCTACAATGTAACATGAAGAGGTTCGATAAGGCTTACACAACATAATAGCTACAATGTAACACGAAGACGTCCGATAAGGCTTACACGACATAATAGCTACAATGTAACACGAAGACGTCCGATAAGGCTTACACGACATAATAGATACAATGTACCACGAAGACGTCCGATAAGGCTTACACGACATAATAGCTACAATGTACCACAAAGACGTCCGATAAGGCTTACACGACATAATAGCTACAATGTAACACGAAGAGGTCCGATAAGGCTTATACGACATAACAGCTACAATGTAACAGGAAGACGTCCGATAAGGCTTACACGACATAATAGCTACAATGAACCACGATGCGGTCGGATAAGGCTTACACGACATAATAGCTACAATGTACCACAAAGCAGTCACATAAAGCTTACACGACTTAATAGCTACAATGTGCCACGAAGCAGTCGGATAAGGCTTACAAGACATAATAGCTACAATGTACCACGAAGCGGGTGGATAAGACTTACACGACATAATAGCTACAATGTACCACGAAGCAGTCGGATAAGCCTTACATGACATAATAGCTACAATGTACCACGAAGTGGTCCTATAAGCTTAACACGTATAATAGCTACAATGTACCATGAAGCTGTCGGATAAGGCAGGCTTACACAACATAATAGCTACAATGTACCCCGAAACGGTTGGTAAAGGCATACACGTATAATAGCTACAATGTACCACGAAGCAGTCTGATAAACCTTATACGTATAATAGCTACAATGTACCACGAAGCGGTCCGATAAGGCTTACACGACATAAACGACATAATAGCTACAGTGTACCATGAAGCAGTCCGATAAACCTTACACAACATAATAGCTACAATGTATCATAAGGCAGTCCGATAAGGCTTACACGACATAATAGCTACAATGTACCAGGAAGCGGTCCAATAAGCCTTACACAACATAATAGCTACAATGTAACACGAAGAGGTCCGTTAAGGCTTACATGACATAATAGCTACAATGTAACACGAAGAGGTCAGATATGGCTTACACGATACAATGTAACACGAAGAGGTCCGATAAGGCTTACACGACATAATAGCTACAATGTACCACAAAGCGGTCCAATAAGGTTTACACAAACTTTACCACATGCGGTCCAATAAGGTGTACACGATATAATAGCAACAATGTACCACAGTGTTGTCTGATAAGGCTTATACGACATAATAGCTACAATGTACAACGATGTTTTCTGATAAGATTTACACGACATAATAGCTACAATGTACCATGAAACGTCCAATAATGTTTACACAAGTTGTACCATGAAGCGGTCTGATAAGGCTTACAAAACATAATAGCTACAATGTACCAAGAAGCAGTCCGATAAGGCTTACACAACATAATAGCTACAATGTACCGAGAAGCGGTCCAACAAGGTTTACACAAACTGTACCATGAAGCGTTTCGATAAGGCTTACACAACAAAATAGCTACAATGTACCACGATGTTGTCTGATAAGACTTACACGACATAATAGCTACAATGTACCATGAAACGTCCAATAACGTTTACACAAGTTGTACCATGAAGCGGTCTGATAAGGCTTACACAACATAATAGCTACAATGTACCAAGAAGCAGTCCGATAAGGCTTACACAACATAATAGCTACAATATACCAAGAAGCGGTCCAACAAGGTTTACACAAACTGTACCATGAAGCGTTTCGATAAGGCTTACACAACAAAATAGCTACAATGTACCACGATGTTGTCTGATAAGACTTACACGACATAATAGCTACAATGTACCATGAAACATCCGATAACGTTTACATAAACTGTACCATGAAGACGTCCGATAAGGCTTACACAACATAATAGCTACAATGTACCATGAAGCAGTCCGATAAGGCTTACACAACATAATAGATACAATGTATCATGAAGTGTCCGAAAAGGATTACATAAACTGTACCACGAAGCAGTCCGATAAGGCGTACATGACATAATACTTACAATGAACCACGAAGCGGTCCAATAATGCTTGCACGACATTATAGCTACAATGTACCATGAAGACGTCCGATAAGGCTTACATGTCATAATAGCTACAATGTACCATGAATCGGTCCGATAAGACTTAGGCATAATATCTAGAATGTACCAAAAAGTAGTCCGATAAGGCTAACACGACATAAAAACATACGTAGAACGAAGTGGTCCAATAAGGCTTACACAACATAATAGCTGCAGTGTACAATGAAGCAGTCCAATGTGGTTTACACAACATAATAGCTTCAATGTACCACGAAGTGGTCCAATAAGGCTTACACGACATGAAAGCTAGAATGTTCCACGAAGAAGTCTGATAAGGCTAACACGACATAATAGCTAGAATGTACCACAAAGTGGTCTGATAAGACTCACACCACATAATAGCTATAATGTACCATGAAGCAGTTTGATAAGACTTACACTATATAATAGCTACAATGTCAAATGAAGCAGTCCAATAAGGCTTACATGACATAATAGCTACACTGTACATAGAAGCGGTCCGATAAGGCTTACACGACATAATAGCTACAATGTACCACGATGTTTTCTGATAAGACTTACACGACATAATAGCTACAATATACCATGAAACGTCCGATAACGTTTACACAAGTTGTACCAGGAAGCGGTCTGATAAGGCTTACACAACATAATAGCTACAAAGTACCAAGAAGCAGACCGATAAGGCTTACACAACATAATAGCTACAATCATTGCGGCAATATCATTTAACCCAATAATCCGATTGTTTTGTCACCTGCTGTGCGAAATGATGTCAATTTGGACTAAACCATTAACTATATTAGGGGGAGTTTATCGGAAGAGTCTATCGCTGTGTAGCACGCGTTCGATGTGTGATCAGCGACCCATAGCGTTCTGTCGGTTCATCAAAAGATTGTGTTTGCGTCCGTTATTTCTTTGATATACCGCTAGCCAAAGCTGGGACGGCCGGACCGAATATTGTTTGCGTCATTAAAATATTTGATAAAACGTACAGTGTAAGGCTTACACAACATAATAGCTACAGTGTACCACGAAGCGGTTGGATAAGCCTTACATGTCTAATAGCTAGAATGTACCATGAAGCGGTCACATAAAGCTTACACGACATAATAGCTACAAACGAAGCGGTCGGATAAGGCTTACACGACATAATAGCTACAATGTACCACGAAGCGGTCTGATAAACCTTACACGTATAATAGCTACAATGTACCACAAAGCGGTCTGATAAGGCTTACATGACATAATAGCTACAGTGTACCATGAAGCGGTCCGATAAGCCTTACACAACATAAAAACTACAATGTATCATGAAGCAGTCCGATAAGGCTTACACGACATAATAGCTACAATGTACTAGGAAGCGGTCCAATAAGCCTTACACAACATAATAGCTACAATGTATCATGAAGCAGTCCGATAAGGCTTACACGACATAATAGCTACAGTGTACCACGAAGCGGTTGGATAAGCCTTACACGTCTAATAGCTACAATGTACCACGAAATGGTCACATAAAGCTTACACGACATAATAGCTACAAACGATGCGGTTGGATAAGGCTTACACGACATAATAGCTACAATGTACCACGAAGCAGTCCGATAAGGTTTACATGACATAATAGCTACAATGTACCACGAAGCGGTCACATAAAGCTTACACGACATAATAGCTACAATGTACCACGAAGCAGTCGGATAAGGCTTACACGACATAATAGCTACAATGTACCACGAAGCGGTCACATAAAGCTTACACGACATAATAGCTACAAACGAAGTGGTCGGATAAGGCTTACACGACATAATAGCTACAGTGTACCACGAAGCGGTTGGATAAGCCTTACACGTCTAATAGCTACAATGTACCACGAAGCGGTCACATAAAGCTTACACAACATAATAGCTACAAACGAAGTGGTCGGATAAGGCTTACACGACATAATAGCTACAATGTACCACGAAGCAGTCCGATAAGGTTTACATGACATAATAGCTACAATGTACCACGAAGCGGTCACATAAAGCTTACACGACATAATAGCTACACTGTACCACGAAGCAGTCGGATAAGGCTAACATGACATAATAGCTACAATGTACCAGGAAGCGGTCCAATAAGCCTTACACGACATAATAGCTACAATGTATCATGAAGCAGTCCGATAAAGCTTACACGACATAATAGCTACAGTGTACCACGAAGCGGTCGGATAAGCCTTACACGTATAATAGCTACATTGTACCACGAAGCGGTCACATAAAGCTTACACGACATAAAAGCTAAAATGTACCACGAAGCGGTCTGATAAGCCTTACACGTATAATAGCTACAATGTACCACGAAGCAGTCTGATAAGGTTTGCATGACATAATAGCTACAATGTACCCTGAAACGGTTGATAAAGGCATACACGTATAATAGCTACAATGTACCACGAAGCAGTCTGATAAGCCTTACACGTATAATAGCTACAATGTACCACAAAGCAGTCTGATAAGGTTTACATGACATAATAGCTACAATGTACCCCGAAACGGTTGGTAAAGGCATACACATATAATAGCTACAATGTACCACGAAGCGGTCCGATAAGCCTTACACGTATAATAGCCAAAATGTACCACAAAACGGTCCAATAAGCCTTACACGTATAATAACCACAATGTACCACAAAACGGTCCAAAAAGCCTTACACGTATAATAGCTACAATGTACCACAAAGTGGTCACATAAAGCTTACACGACATAATAGCTACAAACGAAGCGGTCGGATAAGGCTTACACGACATAATAGCTACAATGTACCACGAAGCAGTCCGATAAGGTTTACATGACATAATAGCTACAATGTACCCCGAAACGGTTGGAAAAGGCATACATGTATAATAGCTACAATGTACCACGAAGCGGTCCTATAAGCCTTACACGTATAATAGCTACAATGTACCACAAAATGGTCCGATAAGCCTTACACGTATAATAGCTACAATGTACCACAAAAGGGTCCGATAAGCCTTACACGTATAATAGCTACAATGTACCACGAAGCGGTCTGATAAGCCTTACACGTATAATAGCTACAATGTACCACAAAACAGTCCATAAAGCCTTACACGTATAATAGCTACAATGTACCACGAAGCGGTCTGATAAGCGTTACACATATAATAGCTACAATGTACCATGAAGTGATCCAATAAGACTTACACGTATAATAGCTACAATGTACCATGAAGTGATCCAATAAGCCTTACACGTATAATAGCTACAATGTACCACGAAACGGTCCGATAAGCCTTACACGTTTAAAAGCTACAATGTACCACGAAGCGGTCCGATAAGCCTTACACGTATAATAGCTACAATGTACCAGGAAGCGGTCGGATAAGGCTTACACGTATAATAGCTACAATGTACCATGAAGCGGTCGGATAAGCGTTACATGTATAATAGCTACAATGTACCACAAAGCGGTCTGATAAGCGTTACACGTATAATAGCTACAATGTACCACGAAGCGGTCTGATAAGCGTTACACGTATAATAGCTACAATGTACCACGAAGCGGTCTGATAAGCGTTACACGTATAAATGCTACAATGTACCACGAAGCTGTCTGATAAGCGTTACATGTATAAAAGCTACAATGTACCACGAAGCGGTCTGATAAGCGTTACACGTATAATAGCTACAATGTACGACGGAGCGGTCTGATAAGCGTTACACGTATAATAGCTACAATTTACCATGAAGCTGTCTGATAAGCATACATGTATAAAAGCTACAATGTACCACGAAGCGGTCTGATAAGCCTTACACGTATAAAAGCTACAATGTACCACGAAGCGGTCGGATAAGGCTTAGACGTATAATAGCTACAATGTACCACGAAGCGGTCGGATAAGCCTTACACGTATAATAGCTACAATGTACCACGAAGCGGTCTGATAAGCCTTACACGTATAATAGCTACAATGTACCACGAAGCGGTCTGATAAGTGTTACACGTATAAAAGCTACAATGTACCACGAAGCGGTCTGATAAGTGTTACACGTATAAAAGCTACAATGTACCATGAAGCGGTCTGATAAGCGTTACACATATAATAGCTACAATGTACCACGAAGCGGTCTGATAAGCATTACACGTATAAAAGCTACAATGTATCACGAAGCTGTCTGATAAGCGTTACACGTATAAAAGCTACAATGTACCACGAAGCGGTCTGATAAGCGTTACAGGTATAATAGCTACAATGTACGACGGAGCCGTCCGAAAAGTCTTACACGACATAATAGCTACACTGTACCACCAAAGACTTGTATAGAATGATAGATAATAATTTGTTGTTGTTTTAGCTGCAGTATACAAATTTTGCAATCAGATTCACGTCAACGATTTCAAACACAAAATGGTTGGAAATGGTCCTGTTTTGATGAGAATTATCTCTATATAATTCCTTGGTACCACGAAGCGGTCTAATAAAGAAGCGACACTTGTAACCGCTACATATGGTATCTATCAACGTTCTACTATTAAGATACAACGACGCGGCGGCTAAATTATCAAAGAAAAAAAATAAAAAAACATGAAAAAACAATAACACAAGAAACCCCCTCCCCCTCTCCAATACCTAATCCCCCCCCCCCCCCCCCCAAAAAAAAACAACAACAAAAAAAAAAAAAAAAACACAAAAAAACAAACAACTTACATGACTGGATGTTACTTCCCCCGATTTCCGACAACAGCACGGTCATCACTACTGTTGCTATTAATGGTGAGCAATGTCTGCTGATTAAATCACTAAGTGGATACATTCCCGATGTCGTATACATTCAGAGTTTTATACAAACATAAACAAACAAATCTTCAATATAAGAACCATACTCCTTGTCAGATACCAAATAACTAGTACCCCATACAACTGGTATGTATTTTACATAATAATAGTTTTATGTCTAGATCACCAGTCGTGCTCTGTTTACTTTTATTCTGACAGACATCGGATACTATATTTACTAAATCAAGTTAATATGTTGCGTGTGACACGATACCTCGTTAATGATGACTACGAAGCACGAATCTGGGTTTATAAACCCGATGGTCCGTAACCTAAAGTCCGTATACAGCCTGTTGAATCAGCAGACGACTGTGATATTTACAATAAACCAAATGCTTAAAGGTATTGTTTTACTTTGTTTAGTTCGTCAAACTTCATGTACAAAAAATAATTTACATATGTCAATCTGAAAAGCCAGGCCCGATTAGCTCAGTCGGTTACGCGTCTGGCTATCAGTCCAGGGATCGTGAGTTCGAATCCCTGCCCCGCAACAGTCTCCGTGATGATTGATATACGATATTGTGTCTCATTATCATTCTTCTCTCACCGCTGATTCAAGTGGGAAAGTTATCTGTTTCCTGTGGAGATGGGGTCTGTGCTCGAGTACTGGTTAACCTTTCAGGATACCAGGAAACAGTGTTTAGGTTAACTGATCGTCTGTTAGCCCTCGATGGCATACAATGTCGCTAAATATTCAATCAATCAATCAATCTGAAAGATATTGATCTTGGCTATGTGATGGGTAGAGGAGTTTTATAAAATGTGTTTTCTGTAATGTTTTGTTTGTGTGATTGTATAAGTTTGTTGTGTTGTTTTTCCGATCTTTTTTCCAACAGTTTATCAGTTTAATATGTAATTTAAATAATAATCATGAAACATTGTTTTAAAATCGTATAAACTGTTTTAAGGTAGTTCGCGGCGTTCTTCCTAACGGATATTTTTGACATCGTAAATTATCAAAAATCTGTATAATTATGTGTACTATAAAGTATCAGCTTTCGTTTTTACTTGTTTATTTTTTTTTAAAATATTATCTTGCAGAATCTCGTTAACATCGCCCCCTAGAAGTACGTGTTTTACGCCTGGACGATTTTCACCGTTTTTGGCTTATCAAACGGTCAATATTTTTTTTTAAATAAGATTATTACGTCGGGGTTGATTAAAAAGCGGGTTTGAAAACAACAAGTTATGAACATTCACGCTTCATTGCGCAAAACGCTCTGGTACAAGTTTTTGAATTTTACATATGTTATTCAAGTCATTGCAACATGACTCAATCAAAAGAGGGGGTGTTTTATAAATTCGATTTCAAATTTAAAATAGAACACTTAAAAACACACGAAGTTTGCCGACTGTTTCGGACGACGTCGTATTCGCGTTAGTATTATTTAGATAAAGCCGGGCCGGGAGGTGATAATCGGCCCGGAAAATGAATAATGATTTCGGGCCGATTATCACCTCCCGGCCCGGCTTTGTCGTGTATTAATGTCTTTAATACACATGTTCGGTTGCGCTACTTAAAGGGAGTAATTACGTTTTCACTTACCACTACAAGGCAATGCTCATGATGTCCATTAATCAGCCTCTTTATTACACGTGCTTCTAAATTATGTGTACACATACTTTATTTATATTTTAACCGCGTGTAAAATGAAAGAAAAATAATAATAAAAACAATTTTAATTTAAAACAAAAAGAAACCGTCATTGACGCGTCTTGAACACACGACGTTCAGATTGATGAAATGTAATACGACGTGCAAGTTAACCAACTGAGCTACTGCGCCATTATGACGTTAACGTCGTATTTTAAGATATGTATTTACTTTTCAGTTTCAAATGTAGGTCGCTATGTAGTTGCTTCCCTTGATTTGTTTACATTAGAAACAGAATGGAAATAATAAAATAATGTACACAAACATTCAACACCATATCAGCGATTTTCTTTAAAGAAGACTCTTATTTTTTATCTGTGAAAGAATAAACCGACATGTTGAAAACAAACTGACAATGATGACGTTTTACGTGGCCATTGGTTTCACGCGTTCACCGGGCCGATTATGAGTATGAGTTTTCGGCCCGGGCCGATAAGCGATAATCAGCGCGTGAAGGCAATAACCGGCTTAAAACACGCCCATTTTTGTTACTATATATAGTAACATGTGTATTAAATAGTATTGATGGCGTTTTCTTGACGTTGTCCGGAATAACAAGCAAACGTCGTGTTTTTTAAGTGTTTAGTTAACTCCCTAACATGGCTGTCAATATCGGCGCACTGTAGTATGTTATAAAGGTTATTATGATTAAGATATCGGAGGTAAATTAAACTAATTTAAATGAGGGTTGCAACTCTTTATATTCGGATCATGGAATTAGAGGGGTCAGCTGATTTGTTTTACGTGTGATATAACTGTCTGTCTGATCTTGCAGCGAGCATGATGGAACACTCATCTGCCTGGAGCGAATTCTTCTTTAAAGCAATTAGTTGGGGCAATGCGGCATCAATCGGAACATCGCTCGGCCATTACCGTAAACGTTCAATCGGAACATCGCTCGGTCATTACCGTAAACGTTCGACGGAACATCGCTCGGCCATTACCGTAAACGTTCAATCGGAACATCGCTCGGTCATTACCGTAAACGTTCAACGGAACATCGCTCGGCCATTACCGTAAACGTTCAATCGGAACATCGTCGGTCATTTCCTTAAACGTTCCAACGTTTTCAGTAATGGCCGAGGGTTCCGATTGATGCGGCATGACCAAATATTATAGAATTACTGTATATTTCATTCGTGTCTCTTCACGGTGCAGTGAAGTTACTGGTAATTAAAACATATAAAATAAGAAAAAGGTTCAGTATTAATGCGGCTTGACGTGCCGTAATCCAAAGATGTGAATTCACTGTGCCATGCATTTATATCATAATATTTATAATGTCAGAGTTTGGAATGAAGGAAAGACCGAAATGGTTCAAAGTAGATAGTGTATCAGTATTGTGATAAGCGTGCAGGTATGTCAGTTCAAGGGTGTGTATCAAAAGTGTCCTCTGAGCATGTTAAAGAAATATAGCAATGTATATACTAATAAGAATATGGCATTGTATTAATCGTTGAAATCTCTGTGGGAAATCCTCTGTACCGCAGCCGCCCGTGGCTGCCCCAGGATCACTTACTCATCACAAATAATGTTGTGAGTTTGAATCCCATTCGGTACATAATCACTTGCATTGCAAATGAACGGGAGTTCAACACAATAATATTCATACATCTGACTAGTGAGATTGTTCTACACCCGAAGGACTGGTTGTCAAGTGACACATGTTATACATTAGCGGAATTGGCCTTTTTGAAAACCTATGTAGTTCGGTCATCTTTTATTACAATATGCGTAGTAGTCGGGGTGGTGGGTGGCAGTGGGAGCGCCTCCACCCAACCCCATCAATGATCAGGTTGGGGAGGGTGCAGCATATACGTTTCACCTCCCTCCAATATTTTAATAAAATTGTTAAAACATCAGATGATTTACATCTAGTATATTGTTATCCTAAATATCACAAAAATGCAGCATTTGGTGTTTAAATACAAAAGAATTCAGGCCGAGAAGGCACCCTGTATGGCCACCAGTCTCACCCAACACCCTCCCTAACAGTGCATGGGTTTGTTGTGTTTTTATTATTCTCATAAATATTTATAGGGGTTGGGGTGTTAGGTGGTGGGGTTGTCTCCACCAACGTTGACAACATGTTTCACAGTCTCCCCACGTCTTGGGTTTGAAATCCGGTGGAGGTCCTTATTGGTGGAGAACTTATTGCATGAACAACCATTCTTTTCATCTTTAAAAACTCAGCATTTGTTTATATAAAAAACCGAGTGAGGACTCTCAAACCTTAGTCAGCGGGAGGGGATGTTACTGTCACATTCTGCACTACGTTATGGTTTACAGTGCACAAGGTCACGATTACAAAACCCGTAAGAGATATTTTTTTGGTGCGTGCGTACGTACGTGCGTGCGTGCCTGGGTTAAATGCAAACGTAAATAACAATCATAGTTTTCCCTTAAAACAAAATATTGTGAAGTAAATAACAATCATAATTGTTCCTAAAACCTCACTAAAACACTGCCTTTAACGTTTAAGATATCGAAATTTTCGCATCACAACCGACCGGTTGCCCACCTCATACAATTACAGCGATTATACGCCTATAAATACTTGTCAATTATGCTGTTTGAAATATGTATTTCTGCCTGCGTGCCTGACAATATATATGTCGGTCCGTCTATACGTCCGATCGTCCGACCCAAAACAACATCCGTCCGTCCGTACGTCTGGAGCGGCAGTTGTGGGTTGCGGTGCCAGTACAGAATGGCATTGTGGTTTTTTTTGGTGCGAATTGCATACAGAATGGCATTGTGGGGTTAATTCCATTTTTACACATTTAAATAATATCATAAACATCCATCCATCCATCCATCCATCCATCCATCCATCCATCCATCCATCCCATCCATTCATCCATCCATCCATCCATCCATCCATTCATCCATTCATGCCGATTTGGAATGTTATAGTTTAAAAGCTGTCACATCCCTACTCACAAAAACATTTCTTGTTTCACCCCAAAACAACACTATGAAGCAGGTTTTCAATCTAAGTCAATAAAACAAATAGAAAAATAGTACAATGTTCGTGTATTACGTCACATATAAAGGGAGGTAACAATTTTCACTTTGAAGCTGCACTGTGATAATGCAAAGTTTGACTATCAATAAAACGCATTTCGGAGTAAATGTGATATTAAAGAAAGATGCGTATGTCCAATAACGATATCAATGAATTATAAAACGAAAAGTTACAAATATGCATAATGTCATAGCTTATGACCTTTCATTCAATAAATACGCCGCGATGGCCCCCGTATGTTTAAAATTCATATCACTGTACCGAACAGAGAACGAAACTCAATAAAAGTAGAAAACGTAGCAAAAACAAATTATTCGAAACAATCAAGGGAGATAAGAAGGTACTAAGAGAAATAACTCAATAAACCTGTAAGCTATGCACATACCATATGGTTAAGTATGAGGGCGTCTGATAAGAGAAAGTATGTCAATGCAGGGACATGATAAATCAATGCAATTGTCCTTGTTTATCGCTTACTACTTGTGTCAACTTGGGTATTTCAAAATATTCTTATCAAACTCAACTGATAACATGTGACTTGAATACACAAAATACCATAGGTCACATACAAATCGGATTCATTACATATTGCTTTAATACTGGATTGGATTATTTTGAAGACTGGAATACGGAAATACATAAAAGAAAACTTTATTCGTGCTATACTTAATGCTGACAACATGTCATGGTTTTAATCCAGCGTGTGACAGATAGTCAAAGCCGCACTGGCAGAATATGATTACAAAATTCGTAACAATGGCGACACGGATCAGAATGTAATATGTGGCTTTAAGACCCGTTAACTAACACACGCGTTTTTAATTGAAATACATGTACATAATATATCGAAATCGTGATCAAAATGGACTGAGATGAAAATATTCGCTCGAATGTTGGCTGTAACCGTGATATAAACTACAACTACTTAGAACAATACCGTTATTTTATAATTATGTTGAATCATAAACATTTGGGAAAACACACGTGTGTAAACAAAAATAACACTCTGTGCTAGTCCAGGTACATGCAATGATGAAAGTGACATATAACTGGCAAACTGTGATTATATTACGTAAACTTATTGTAAAATAACCTAATATCGAATTATGTTGTTTTTTTCGGATAATACAGTCAAGCATGTCTTAAGCAGCCAGTCAACGGAAGGAGAAAAATGACCTTTTAATACAGGTTGTTGTTTAATACAGGTTAATTCGTTCTAAACGCATATACATGGGAAATAGCAAATAAGACTGCTTAAGATAAGTTGCTGTTTAATAGAGGTGACTGCTTACACAGGTTTGATCGTACATGAAAGTACAAATATACGTTCTACATGTACTTAAGAAAGTGTCAAATTGTTTGAGACATTATAAATATTCTGATAACAGTAGGTGTGGGGTAATACTGCCGGGTTATTGCAAAATGTCACAGCATTGCAACACAAGAATGGCAGACTGCTGCAGGATATTCAATAAAATAAGGAAGACAAGCTGGCTTCTCTTTCTGGCGATGCTGACTGTTGTGAAAACCGGGGAATGTAGTCTCCATATATGTAAGTTGTGAATACCGGGGAATGTAGTCTGCATATATGTAAGTAGTTGTGAACACCGGGGAATGTAGCCGCCTTATATGTAAGTAGTTTGTGAACACCGGGGAATGTAGTCTAAATATATATAAGTAGTTTGTGAACACCGGGGAATGTAGTCTGCATATATGTAAGTAGTTTGTGAACACCGGGGAATGTAGTCTCCATATATGTAAGTTGTGAACACCAGGGAATGTAGTCTCCATATATATAAGTTGTGAACACCGGGGAATGTAGTCTCCAGTTATGTAAATAAGTTGTGAAAACCAAGGAATGTAGTCTCCATTTATGTTAATAAGTTGTGAAAACCAAGGAATGTAGTAGTCTCCATTTATGTTAATAAGTTGTGAAAACCAAGGAATGTAGTCTCCATTTATGTTGATAAGTTGTGAAAACCGGAGAATGTAATCTCCATGTATGTAAATAGGATGTGAACACCATTGAATGTAGTTTCCATTTATGTTAACAAATTGTGAACACCGGTGAATGTAGTTTCCATATATGTAAGTTAGTTGTGAACACCGGGGAATGTATTCTCTTCTGTCGGGTATATGATGTTATTGTGTACATACCGTTCTATACAGAGATGTTGTCAAATATACGGTATATGTGATATGTCGGGTACATGGTGTTACTGTGTACATACCGTTCTATACAGAGAAGTTGTCAAATATATGGTATATGTGATATGTCGGGTACATGGTGTTATTGTGCACATACCGTTCTATACAGAGATGTTGTCAAATATATAGTATATGTGATATGTCGGGTACACGGTGTTATTGTGTACATACTGTTCTATACAGAAATGTTGTCAAATATATGGTATATGTGATAAGTCGGATGCATACTGTTATTGTGTACATACCGTTCTATACAGAGATGTTGTCAAATATATTGTATATGGGATATGTCAAGTACATGGTGTTATTGTGTACATGCCATTCTATACAGAGATGTTGTCAAATATATGGTATAAGTGATATGTCGGGTACATGGTGTTATTGTGTACATACCGTTCTATACAGAGATGTCAAATATATGGTATATGTGATAAGTCGGATACATACTGTTATTGTGTACATACCGTTCTATACAGAGATGTTGTCAAATATATGGTATATGTGATATGTCGGGTACATGGGGTTATTGTGTACATGCGTTCTTTACAGATATGTTGTCAAATATATGGTATATGGGATATGTCGGGTACACGATGTTATTGTGTACATGCCGTTCTATACAGAGATGTTGTCAAATATATGGTATATGTGATATGTCGTGTATATGGTGTTATTGTGTACATGCCGTTCTATACAGAGATGTTGTCAAATATATGGTATATATGATATGTTGGGTACATGGTGTTATTGTGTACATACCGTTCTATACAGAGATGTTGTCAAATATATGGTATATGTGATATATCGGGTACATGATATTATTGTGTACATACCGTTCTATACAGAGATGTTGTCAAATATATGGGATATGTCGTGTACATGGTGTTATTGTGTATATACCGTTCTATACAGAGAAGTTGTCAAATATATGGTATATGGGATATGTCGTGTACATGGTGTTATTGTGTATATACCGTTCTATACAGAGAAATTGTCAATTATATGGTATATGTGATATGTCGGGTTCATGGTGTTATTGTGTATATACCGTTCTATACAGAGAAGTTGTCAAATATATGGTATATGTGATATGTCGGGTACATGGTGTTATTGTGCACATACCGTTCTATACAGAGAAGTTGTCAAATATATGGTATATGTGATATGTCGGGTACATACTGTTATTGTGCATATACCGTTCTATACAGAGAAGTTGTCAAATATATGGTATATGTGATATGTCGGGTACATGGTGTTATTGTGCACATACCGTTCTATACAGAGATGTTGTCAAATATATGGTATATGTGATATGTCGGGTACATGGTGTTATTGTGCACATACCGTTCTATACAGAGATGTTGTCAAATATACGGTATATGTGATATGTCGGGTACATGGTGTTTTTGTGCACATACCGTTCTATACAGAGATGTTTTCAAATATATGGTGTATGTGATATATCGGGTACATGGTGTTATTGTGCACATACCGTTCTATACAGAGAAGTTGTCAAATATATGGTATATGTGATATGTCGGGTACATGGTGTTATTGTGCACATACCGTTCTATACAGAGAAGTTGTCAAATATATGGTATATGTGATATGTCGGGTACATGGTGTTATTGTGCACATACCATTCTATATAGAGATGTTGTCAAATATATGGTATATGTGATATGTCGGGTACATGGTGTTATTGTGTACATGTATATACCGTTCTATACAGAGAAATTGTCAATTATATGGTATATGTGATATGTCGGGTACATGGTGTTATTGTGCACATACCGTTCTATACAGAAAAGTTGTCAAATATATGGTATATGTGATATGTCGGGTACATGGTGTTATTGTGTACATACCGTTCTAAACAGAGAAGTTGTCAAATATATGGTATATGTGATATGTCGGGTACATGGAGTTATTGTGCACATACCATTCTATACAGAGAAGTTGTCAAATATATGGTATATGTGATATGTCGGGTACATACTGTTATTATGCACATACCGTTCTATACAGAGATGTCAAATATATGGTATATGTGATATGCCAGGTACATGATGTTATTGTGTACATGCCGTTCTATACAGAGATGTTGTCAAATATATATGGTATATGTGATATGTCAGGTACACGGTGTTATTGTGTACATACCGTTCTATACAGAGAAGTTGTCAAATATATGGTATATGGGATATGTCGGTTACATGATGTTATTGAGTATAACCCGTTCTATACAGAGATGTCAAATATATGGTATATGGGATATGTCGGGTACGTGATGTTATTGCGTACATACCGTTCTATACAGAGAAGTTGTCAAATATATGGTATATGTGATATGTCGGGTACATGATGTTATTGCGCACATACCGTTCTATACAGAGATGTTGTCAAATATATGGTATATGTGATATGTCGGGTACATGGGGTTATTGTGTACATGCCGTTCTATACAGATATATTGTCAAATATATGGTATATGTGATATGTCGGATGCATACTGTTATTGTGTACATACCGTTCTATACAGAGATGTTGTCAAATATATTGTATATGTGATTTGTCAAGTACATGGTGTTATTGTGTACATAACGTTCTAAACAGAGATGTTGTCAAATATATGGTATATGTGATATATCGGGTACATGATATTATTGTGTACATACCGTTCTATACAGAGATGTTGTCAAATATATGGGATATGTCGTGTACATGGTGTTATTGTGTATATACTATTCAATACAGAGAAGTTGTCAAATATATGGTATATGGGATATGTCGTGTACATAGTGTTATTGTGTATATACCGTTCTATACAGAGATGTCAAATATATGGTATATGGGATATGTCGGGTACACGGTGTTATTGTGCACATACCGTTCTATACAGAGAAGTTGTCAAATTTATGGTATATGTGATATGTCGGGTACATGGTGTCATTGTGCACATACCGTTCTATACAGAGAAGTTGTCAAATATATGGTATGTGTGATATGTCGGGTACATGGTGTTATTGTGCACATACCGTTCTATACAGAGAAGTTGTCAAATATATGGTATGTGTGATATGTCGGGTACATGGTGTTATTGTGCACATACCGTTCTATACAGAGAAGTTGTCAAATATATAGTATATGTGATATGTCGGGTACATGGTGCTATTGTGCACATACCGTTCTATACAGAGATGTTGTCAAATATACGGTATATGTGATATGTCGGGTACATGGTGTTATTGTGCACATACCGTTCTATACATAGAAGTTGTCAAATATATGGTATATGTGATATGTCGGGTACATGGTGTTATTGTGCACATAACGTTCTATACAGAGATGTCAAATATATGGTATATGTGATATGCCAGGTAAATGATGTTATTGTGTACATGCCATTCTATACAGAGATGTCAAATATATGGTATATGTGATATGTCAGGTACACGGTGTTATTGTGTACATACCGTTCTATACAGAGAAGTTGTCAAATATATGGTATATGGGATATGTCGGTTACATGATGTTATTGAGTATAACCCGTTCTATACAGAGAAGTTGTCAAATATATGGTATATGGGATATGTCGGTTACATGATGGTACTGTGTATATACCGTTCTATACAGAGATGTTGTCAAATATATGGTATATGGGATATGTTGGGTACATGATGTTATTGCGCACATGCCGTTCTATACAGAGATGTTGTCAAATATATGGTATATGTGATATGTCGGGTACATGGTGTTATTGTGCACATACCGTTCTATACAGAGAAGTTGTCAAATATATGGTATAAGTGATATGTCGGGTATATGGTGTTATTGTGCACATACCGTTCTATACAGAGAAGTTGTCAAATATATGGTATATGGGATATGTCGGTTACATGATGTTATTGTGTATATACCGTTCTATGCAGAGAATTTGTCAAATATATGGTATATGGGATATGTCGGGTACATGATGTTATTGCACACATACCGTTCTATACAGAGATGTTGTCAAATATATGGTATATGTGATATGTCGCGTACATAGTCATAGTGTTATTGTGCACATACCGTTCTATACAGAGAAGTTGTCAAATATATGGTATATGGGATATGTCGGGTACACGCTGTTATTGTGTACATACCGTTCTATACAGAGAAGTTGTCAAATATATGGTATATGTGATATGTCGGGTACATGGTGTTATTGTTTACATGCCGTTCTATACAGAGAAGTTGTCAAATATATGGTATATGTGATATGTCGGGTACATGGTGTTATTGTGTATATACCGTTCTATAGAGAGAATTTGTCAAATATATGGTATTTGGGATATGTCGTGTGTATGGTGTTATTGTGCACATACCGTTCTATACAGAGATGTTGTCAAATATATGGTATATGTGATATGTCGGGTACATGGTGTTATTGTGCACATACCGTTCTATACAGAGAAGTTGTCAATTATATGGTATATGGGATATGTCGGGTACATGGTGTTATTGTGCACATACCGTTCTATACAAGGAAGTTGTCAAATATATGGTATATGGGATATGTCGGTTATATGATGTTATTGTGTATATACCGTTCTATACAGAGAATTTGTCAAATATATGGTATATGGGATATGTCGGGTACATGATGTTATTGCACACATACCGTTCTATACAGAGATGTTGTCAAATATATGGTATATGTGATATGTCGCGTACATAGTCATAGTGTTATTGTGCACATACCGTTCTATACAGAGAAGTTGTCAAATATATGGTATATGGGATATGTCGGGTACACGGTGTTATTGTGTACATACCGTTCTATACAGAGAAGTTGTCAAATATATGGTATATGTGATATGTCGGGTACATGGTGTTATTGTTTACATGCCGTTCTATACAGAGAAGTTGTCAAATATATGGTATATGTGATATGTCGGGTACATGGTGTTATTGGGCACATACCGTTCTATACAGAGAAGTTGTCAAATATATGGTATATGTGATATGTCGGGTACATGGTGTTATTGTGTACATGCCGTTCTATACAGAGAATTTGTCAAATATATGGTATATGTGATATGTCGGGTACATGGTGTTATTGGGCACATACCGTTCTATACAGAGAAGTTGTCAAATATATGGTATATGTGATATGTCGGGTACATGGTGTTATTGTGTACATACCGTTCTATACAGAGAAGTTGTCAAATATATGGTATATGTGATATGTCGGGTACATGGTGTTATTGTGTACATACCGTTCTATACAGAGAAGTTGTCAAATATATGGTATATGTGATATGTCGGGTACATGGTGTTATTGTGCACATACCGTTCTATACAAGGAAGTTGTCAAATATATGGTATATGTGATATGTCGGGTACATGGTGTTATTGTTTACATGCCGTTCTATACAGAGAAGTTGTCAAATATATGGTATATGTGATATGTCGGGTACATGGTGTTATTGTGTACATGCCATTCTATACACAGAAGTTGTCAAATATATTGTATATGTGATATGTCGGGTACATGGTGTTATTGTGCACATACCGTTCTATACAGAGAAGTTGTCAAATATATAGTATATGTGATATGTCTGGTACATGGTGTTATTGTGTACATGCCGTTCTATACAGAGATGTTGTCAAATATATGGTATATGTGATATGTCGTGTATATGGTGTTATTGTGTACATACCGTTCTATACAGAGATGTTGTCAAATATATGATATATGTGATATGTCGGGTACATGGTGTTGTTGTGTACATACCGTTATATACAGAGATGTCAAATATGTGGTATATGTGATATGTCAGGTACACGGTGTTATTGTGTACATACCGTTCTATACAGAGAAGTTGTCGAATATATGGTATATGTGATATGTCGTGTATATGGTGTTATTGTGTACATACCGTTCTATACAGAGATGTTGTCAAATATATGGTATATGTGATATGTCGGGTACATGGTGTTATTGTGAACATACCGTTCTATACAGAGATGTCAAATATATGGTATATGTGATATGTCAGGTACACGGTGTTATTGTGTACATACCGTTCTATACAGAGAAGTTGTCAAATATATGGTATATGGGATATGTCGGTTACATGATGTTATTGTGTATAACCCGTTCTATACAGAGAAGTTGTCAAATATATGGTATATGGGATATATCGGTTACATGATGTTATTGTGTATATACCGTTCTATACAGAGATGTTGTCAAATATCTGGTATAATTATTAAATCGGGTAAATGGTTTTAATGTGTACATGCCGTTCTATACAGAGATGTTGTCAAATATATGGTATATGTGATTTATCTGGTATATGGTGTTAGTGTGTACAGACCATTCTATACAGAGATGTTGTCAAATATATGGTATATGTTATCTATCGGGTTTATGATGTTAGTGTGTACATGCCGTTCTATACAGAGATGTTGTCAAATATATGGTATATGTGATATATCGGGTACATGATGTTAATTTGTACATATTATTCTATACAGAAATGTTGTCAAATATATGTTGTATGTGTTATGTCCGGTACATGGTGTTATTGTGCAGATACCGTTCTATAAAGAGTTGTTGTCAAATATATGGTATATTTGATATGTCGTGTTTATGGTGTTATTGTGTACATACCGTTCTATACAGAGATGTTGTCAAATATATGGTATATGTGAGATGTCCTGTATATGGTGTTATTGCGTACATATCGTTCTATACAGAGAAGTTGTCAAATATATGGTATATGTGATATGTCGGGTACATGGTGTTATTGTGTACATACCGTTCTATACAGAGAAGTTGTCAAATATATGGTATATGTGATATGTCGGGTACATGGTGTTATTGTGCACATACCATTCTATACAGAGATGTTGTCAAATATATGGTATATGTGATATGTCGGGTATATACTGTTATTGTGCACATACCGTTCTATACAGAGAAGTTGTCAAATATATGGTATATGTGATATGTCGGGTACATACTGTTATTGTGCACATACCGTTCTATACAGAGATGTCAAATATATGGTATATGTGATATGTCGGGTACATGGTGTTATTGTGCACATACCATTCTATACAGAGATGTTGTCAAATATATGGTATATGTGATATGTCGGGTACATGGTGTTATTGTGCACATACCGTTCTATACAGAGAAGTTGTCAAATATATGGTATATGTGATATGTCGGGTAAATACTGTTATTGTGCACATACCGTTCTATACAGAGATGTCAAATATATGGTATATGTTATATATCAGGTACACGGTGTTATTGTGTACATACCGTTCTATACAGAGAAGTTGTCAAATATATGGTATATGTGATATGTCGGGTACATGGTGTTATTGTGCACATACCGTTCTATACAGAGAAGTTGTCAATTATATGGTTTATGTGATATGTCGGGTACATGATGTTATTGTGTACATACCGTTCTATACAGAGATGTCAAATATATGGTATATGTGATATGTCGGGTACATGGTGTTATTGTGCACATACCGTTCTATACAGAGAAGTTGTCAAATATATGGTATATGTGATATGTCGGGTACATGGTGTTATTGTGTACATACCGTTCTATACAGAGAAGTTGTCAAATATATGGTATATGTGATATGTCGGGTACATGGTGTTATTGTGGACATACCGTTCTATACAGAGAAGTTGTCAAATATATGGTATATGGGATATGTCGGTTACATGATGTTATTGTGCAGATACCGTTCTATACAGAGAAGTTGTCAAATATATGGTATATGGGATATGTCGGTTACATGATGTTATTGCGTACATACCGTTCTATACAGAGAAGTTGTCAAATATATGGTATATGGGATATGTCGGGTACATGGTGTTATTTCGTACATACCGTTCTATACAGAGAAGTTGTCAAATATATGATATATGTGTTATGTCCGGTACATGGTGTTATAGTGCAGATACCGTTCTTTAAAGAGTTGTTGTCAAATATATGGTATATGTGATATGTCGTGTATATGGTGTTATTGTGTACAAAACGTTCTATACAGAGATGTTGTCAAATATATGGTATATGTGATATGTCCTGTATATGGTGTTTTTGCGTACATATCGTTCTGTACAAAAATGTTGTCAAATATATGGTATATGTGACATGTCGGGTACATGATGTTATTGTGTACATACCGTTCCATACAGAGATGTTGTCAGATATATGGTATATGTGATATATCGGGTACATGATGTTAATTTGTACATATTATTCTATACAGAAATGTTGTCAAATATATGTTATATGTGTTATGTCCGGTACATGGTGTTATAGTGCAGATACCGTTCTATAAAGAGTTGTTGTCAAATATATGGTATATGTGATATGTCGTGTATATGGTGTTATTGTGTACATACAGTTCTATACAGAGATGTTGTCAAATATATGGTATATGTTATATGTCGTGTATATGGTGTTATTGTGTAGATACCGTTCTATACAAAGATGTTGTCAAATATACGGTATATGTGATATGTCGTGTATATGGTGTTATTGTGTACATACCGTTCTATAAAGAGTTTTTGTCAAATATATGGTATATGTGCTATGTCCTATATATGGTGTTATTGCGTACATATCGTTCTATACAAAGATGTTGTCAAATATATTGTATATGTTTCATGTCGTGTACATGATATTATTGCGTACATGCCGTTCTGTACAGAGATGTTTTCAAATATATGGTATATGTGACATGTCGGGTACATGATGTTATTGTGTACATGCCGTTCTATACAGAGATGTTGTCAAATATATGGTATAATTGATAAGTCGGGTATATGGTGTTATTGTGTACATGCCGTTCTATACCGAGATGTTTTCAAATATATGGTATATGTGACATGTCGGGTACATGATGTTATTGTGTACATGCCGTTCTATACAGAGATGTTGTCAAATATATGTGATATGTCGGGTACATGATATTATTGCGTACATGCCGTTCTATACAGAGATGTTGTCAAATATATGGTATATGTGATATGTCGGGTACATTGTGTTATTGTGTACATGCTGTTTGATATATCGATATTATCAATTATATATGTTTGATGTCGAATGCATGAGGTGTACATTTTGTCTTTATAGTGATGCTGTCAAACACAGGGTATGATTCATGTCGGGAACATAATGTTGTACATATCGTTTTAAACAGAGTTAGTGTATAATCTCATTTGACAACCAATGGGATCGCTTCAATTTTCAACTTTTGTCGCTCTTATTTGTTAAAATAGCCTACAAAATAATTAGATTATTAAGTTCGTTCTTAATTATTAAAGATTTCTTCATCGCTGCGTACGCCTGACTAGCATTGCACTCCGCCCTTGATTTAATTTTGAACGAGTCATGAACAAACTACAAACAAACGGCCTTAGCAAACATCACCTTTAATCGTAGCTCCGCCCGGAGTCAGTCAAAAGACGTCGAACTGTCTGTCAAGTGACGTTGAACCAGTTAGTTGCGGTGTTCATTTAGTAAAAATTGAACATTTGAGAAACCCTTCGGTCGTTCCCTTTGGGTTTCTTAAATGTTCAATTTTTACTAAATGAGCCCTAACAATAAGTAGTGTGAACTGCTTTTCCTACTGTACCATATACATACTGTACTAAGTATTTTTTATGTATTTTTATTAATCGATTGTTTGATACAATAATTGTTTATATTGTATGTACTATTTATGTACTAATGTTTGTATGGTTACGCTTTACGTGAGATCTTGTTCACATACAGGCATTGTTTACACTATGAAGATCAAATGTGTCTATTTTTAACTTTATTCAAGGCACAAACATAATTTAAACTATATAAACACATTGTTCATTACCTAAGCTGCTTAAATGAATATCCGTAATTGTAGTAATGCTGGCCACCACCATCTTCACAAAACAGTGGAACCCGTGGTCCAGTCGTAAAACATCGGATCAAAGATCCGCCACGGTGTCCTTGAGCAAGGCACTTTATCCGCATATGCTTAGTACCGATTCTACCTAGGAGAACTTTTTTTTAACAATCGATGTAAAATACTAATAAATAATCGAAATCACCAAATCTCTTCTTTTTTCTGTTCCAGTTGATGATGCATGCAACAAGACTATTGAACTGGGAGTAAACGGTGTATACGCCGGAAGACTGAATTTCAGACACAAGCCCACGTACAAGCACATTTATTATGAATGCAAAATCTTCATAAAAACGTTGCCGAGCCATTATCTGTCATTACAGTTCCAAAAACCTTCACAATTGTCCCAATGTGCCCATGGCTATGATTGCTGTAACAGTTGGATTTCCATCCGTGGATATGTCGACCAATGCTTCGCTGAAAACCTTAATAATCTAACACCAATGAACATTAATAAAGAAGAAATCACTGTAACGTTCATGAGTGACGATAACACTGAAACGTTCGTTTCTATGGTGATTTTCACGTTCATTCCGTATCCATTGATTCGTTCTTGTGAGCCTACGGAAGTCGAATGTGATGATAAATGTATAGACGGGTTATTGACATGTGAAACCGAATACGATTTTTGCAACGGTCACGAACCTTACGGCGTACCATACACATGTCCGCCACCTGCAGACAAAACACAAACACAGACGTCGGCTATAGTGGGCGTGGTTACGACTGTAGTGATGCTTATTCTACTAGGAGTTATTTGTTACATGTGCGTGGGAAAACGGCGCGAGTGTAGAATAAAGCAATGGTTCAGGCGCAGCAGCCGAAACGAAGACAGGATGAGGCGGCGAAATGATGAAAATGAAGCATCGCCCGTAACTTCTAGAATTAGTGTGTCAAATAATACATTTTGGATAGAGAGAAACGATGAAAATGTAAACGGTGCTACCAGTGATCGAGAATTTAGGGCGGATGTTCGAATGTTTGATTTACCACCGGAATATAGTTCTCTAGAGCATGCAGACCGGCCGGCGGATATAAATCAACGTTTAGCTACGGACGTTCCGTCAGATACACAAACATGTGAACCGCCACCTGCGTATGAAGAAGTGCTATCCAACCAGGAACACTATAAAATCAGTTTACACATGTAAGATTGCAGATGACATGTTGCTTTTATACCCCAACTCACTTTTTATCACAAGCCCTATCTTACTGTAGCTTTTGGAAAGCTTTTATATATAGTAAATAATGGAAAGGTAGTACACTTCAAAACGACCATATCTGGTTTGTAGAATATATAGATGTGAAGCGAGAAAACTTAAATTAAATCCGTGGGTAAAATCATGATAAATCTACTGACTAATGTTAATGTCCTTGAAAACAGTAGTTAGCAAGAAATATGCACTTTTCCGTGAAATCCAAGTTTCTACATTTACGAAGGCTGTATACATCCGGTAGTGACACGGACTGAATATGTCGTCATTGCATGATTAGCCAAAATTAAAACCTTGCATTTTGAAGGTTTAAATTTGATTAGAATATATAAAAAATATTACATAATAAACATGAAAACATGTCAAATTATATACCCTTGATGAAAACAATTAAATAGTTATTGTTTTATAATGATCAACTATCATTTAACAGTATCGTGTGTGTACGGAAAAACCGTAAACGTATTTCCCGCTATCTGTCAAACGGCACCTGATAACCAATCAAAATCATATAAGATATTCGCATCATGCAACCGGAGGTAAATAGGCAAGGCAAATGTTGTCATCGTTTAGGAACGTAAACTACTAATTTTACTGGCAAAACACGACTTATCTGTTTTTATTACATGATGTATATGTTTAGAATGTGTGTGTGTGTGTGTGTGTGTGTGTGTGTGTGTGTGTGTAAAAGCTGTCAACAGGGGACATTCATATGAATACACACCTTCCAACCGGGGACACGCCGACAACCGGGAACGTCCCCGGTTGGACAAAAGTGCAAAAAACCATAAATTATGCGATCTACGTCATTTTTCTGTAACCATAATCCGGCATTCGTCTATTTCGACAACGGTCAACGCTTACCGGGTCTTATACCGTACCTAGGAAAAATCGTAAGAGTTGTCTCCTTTTAATAAAAATTATGACATATTGTGGCAGAAATTGTTTTCGCACACAACGTCCCCGGTTATCGCACCCTCTGGCATGGGCAGTAATTCTCATTATCTCACAATTATTGACACATATCAAAGCTTTTTAAAATCAAATCATAAAAATACCTTTTATTTGAGAAACATAACATTCTTTTCCTATTAAAGGGTAGAAAACTCTACTAATGACAACTCGAGGGTCTGGTCCAATTTATTTAACTTAACCCACAACTTTACTACTTGTGGTTTATAAGATAAAAAAAATATGTTGGTATGTTGGGTTAAGTTAACAATGGGGGTCGGTAAAACGGGTGTAGTATGGCAGTTAGTATGGCAGGTTTATTATGGCTGTCATTGTGTTGGGTTTAGTATGGCAGGTTTAGTATGGCTGCCATTGTGTTGGGTTTAGTATGGCAGTTAGTATGGCAGGTTTAGTATGGCTGTCGTTGTGTTGGGTTTAGTATGGCAGTTACTAGTAGTATGGCAGGTTTAGTATTGCTGTTGTTGTGTTGGGTTTAGTATGGCAGTTAGTATGGCAGGTTTAGTATGGCTGTCGTTGTGTTGGGTTTAGTATGGCAGTTAGTATGGCAGGTTTAGTATGGCTGTCGTTGTGTTGGGTTTAGTATGGCAGTTACTAGTATGTTGGTATGTTGGGTTAAGTTAACAATGGGGGTCGGTAAAACGGGTGTAGTATGGCAGTTAGTATGGCAGGTTTAGTATGGCTGTCATTGTGTTGGGTTTAGTATGGCAGGTTTAGTATAGCTGCCATTGTGTTGGGTTTAGTATGGCAGTTAGTATGGCAGGTTTAGTATGGCTGTCGTTGTGTTGGGTTTAGTATGGCAGTTACTAGTAGTATGGCAGGTTTAGTATTGCTGTTGTTGTGTTGGGTTTAGTATGGCAGTTAGTATGGCAGGTTTAGTATGGCTGTCGTTGTGTTGGGTTTAGTATGGCAGTTAGTATGGCAGGTTTAGTATGGCTGTCGTTGTGTTGGGTTTAGTATGGCAGTTAGTATGGCAGGTTTAGTATGGCTGTCGTTGTGTTGGGTTTAGTATGGCAGTTAGTATGGCAGGTTTAGTATGGCTGTCGTTGTGTTGGGTTTAGTATGGCAGTTACTAGTATGTTGGTATGTTGGGTTAAGTTAACAATGGGGGTCGGTAAAACGGGTGTAGTATGGCAGTTAGTATGGCAGGTTTAGTATGGCTGTCATTGTGTTGGGTTTAGTATGGCAGGTTTAGTATGGCTGCCATTGTGTTGGGTTTAGTATGGCAGTTAGTATGGCAGGTTTAGTATGGCTGTCGTTGTGTTGGGTTTAGTATGGCAGTTACTAGTAGTATGGCAGGTTTAGTATTGCTGTTGTTGTGTTGGGTTTAGTATGGCAGTTAGTATGGCAGGTTTAGTATGGCTGTCGTTGTGTTGGGTTTAGTATGGCAGTTAGTATGGCAGGTTTAGTATGGCTGTCGTTGTGTTGGGTTTAGTACGGCAGTTAGTTTGGCAGGTTTAGTATGGCTGTCATTGTGTTGGGTTTAGTTTGGCAGTCGTTGTAGTGAGGCAGTCCGTGTTGCTAGTAAAGTATGCCCGGTTAAATATGGCAGTAGGCATGGCAGTGTGTATGTATAATGGATAAACTTTAGGATGGCAGTGTATATTGAGGGTTAAGTATGGCAGTCGGTATGATAAGTTTAGTATAGCAGTCTGTGTAGCTAGTACATTATTGCAGTTGGAATATGGGCTTTTAGCTCTACTGGTGCGTTGTGCGTCATCTGTCGTCCGCTAGCAGTACTTTCTCTGAAACCATTAGACTAATTAAACTCAAATTTCACATGGTTGTTTCTATTGGATAGGATAATATACAGAAGAACTTTATTTTTCGATCTGAAATGCAAGATGACCACCGTTACTAAAAATAGTCCATAACTTATAAAATGTTCTTCTCATGAGCCGCCCGTAAGATTTTGTAAATATTTATGTAGTAATGATAAACACCTATAGTTTTATTAGATTTGTTCAAATGGTGTCCATTGGGTTAAAAATGACCCAGCCTGTGGGTTCAATTAGAGGACACATGTCATTATAATAAATATTATTTTTTTCTTTAAATGAACTGATTTTGCCTATGTTTTTACAGAGGCATTGTTTGGTCAGAAAGGTTCAGATTTGTAAAAATGACTGGGTTCCACTGTCTTAAAATTTGGAATTACAAAAATCGTTTCCTTCTGAACTGGTCAGTCAAATTTGTTCATATTTGACATAAATTATCCCTATGTGTAGTGGTTTGAATGAAGATTAGAATTTAGGGGCTTATATCTACAGGGGCCCTGTAAGGGGACTTAGATTTTTTCATAGGGATACTATGAGAAAACAGAAATTTCTAATTTTTTCATCAATTTGGGCAAAATTATTATTCCATTTGAGTTCTGAAGCATCATCTGGTCATAAGAAATAAGATTTGGTTTAAACATATTTATTCATAAATTATGTACAGCATATTCAACAACATATTTAGGAGAATTGTTTATAATTTATATAGATTATCCATTATATGGGTTTAAAGTTTGTACAAATGAAGGGGCTTGTATATATAGGGGCCCTGTAAGGGGACTTTGAGTTTTATATAGGAATACTATTGGAAAACGGAAATTTCTAATTTTTCATCCGTTTATGATTTTATTTTTATTTAATTTGAGTTCTGAAGCATCTTCTATTCATAACAAATAAGATTTTGTTCAGTTAGAAGGATTGACTAGAAGTTAGAAGGGGCCAGGTGGGGTCACAAAATGATTAAAATTGAACATTTTGATAAATGTTATTCTTAACAACCGGTCAGTCAAATTTGGTATCATTTTTAATGACTGTAGTCGGTATAATCATGGTGGGTTTAGTATGGCAGTCGGTATGGCGAGTTAAGTATGGCAGTCGGTATGGCAGGTTTAGTATGGCAGTCGGTATAGTGGGTATAGTATGGCAGTCGGTATGGCAGCCGGAATGGTGGGTTTAAAATGGCAGTCGTTATGGTGAGTTTAGTAAGGCAGTCAGTATGGTGGGTTTAGTATGAAAGTCGGTATGGTGGGTTTAGTATGGCAGTCAGTATGGCAGGTTAAGTATGGCAGTCAGTATGGTGGGTTTAGTATGGTAGTCAATTTTGCTGTTCGTGTTACCGTTGGAAGAAAGGGGCGTAACTAGTTGTGCTAGAATTGAAACTGTAGGATCCGACACTACTTTGGGACTAATGTTCGTGGGGCTCGTATGACAACGACGTCAAGTTATATCTCTGAATCAAACAATGATAACTTGTACCACATTGATTATTTGTAACCGTAGTATTGTGTTGTTCACCACGCAGTTGAGAACAAACTTGGTAGTTTGGTTGTGATAATTGCTTGCGATGTCTTACATGGTCGACCTGATCTAGCTGTGCAATTCTGCTGGTTCAAGTTTTCTTATTCCAGTCCGAAAGCTCTTCATATATATATATTATGAGATCATTATTTGTGAATAAAACGACGTATATTTTTAGACCAGACTACGGCGAGTGCACCTAGCTACAATATAAAAATCAAAGACACGAAACTAAACCATTAACCGAACTCAATAGACTCGGTGTAAACTATGATTTACATATTATGGTTGTATATGCGACACTTCTGAACCGGAAGGGTAATTACATATATGAGCTGATAGCTTTATATGAGAAGGATCCAGTTAAGTATGCATGACTGCGGAAACGTTATATACAGACATGAAAACCCATTGGAGCATGTGCCATCTCATTAAAACGTTCTTTTCATCGCCAAGGCTGTTGACTAAAACCCAGCTCGGATCAAAAACAATTGTGTGACAATTTATCAGTTAATTACGGAAAGACGAAGGTTTATTAGGGTAACTTTTAATGTATTTCTCAACTAATATGCAATGTAACAAAATATGCAATTTATACTTATTATATTTTATAAATGGCGTTAAACCCAATTAAAAAAAATAATAATAATGATTGATTGATTGATTGAATGTTTAGCGAAATTTTTATGCCATCGAGGGCTAACAGACGATCAGTTCACCTAATCACTGTTTCCTAGGATAAACTAGTGCTCGAGCACACCCCGTCTCCGTAAGTAACTGATAACTTTCCCACTTGAATCAGTGGTGAGAGACGAATGATAATTAGACACAATGTCGTATATCAATCATCACGGAGACTGTTGCTGGGCGGGGGATTCGAACTCACGACCCCTAGATTGATAGTCAGACGCGTAACCGACTGAGCTAATCGGGCCCGGCTAATAATAATGAACGTTCGACGTCAACATATAGTCAAATCTGGGCATCATCAAAGCTAAACATAAACGTTTATTGGTAAGCATGGGTGACATGTGGAATACAATTGAGGCCGTTTGAGGAGTTGTGTCGAAATTGTCAAGACGTTAATGTACACCTCCTAATGGTAAAATGACAACAACACGACTGCCGTAACTTCTACTTGAATACTTTTATCAAATATTTAATCAAAACACATAATCTTTATCTATTTCAAATTATTTGTAAATTTCATTATTCAAGGTTAGAAAAAAATTGCTCTTGGATCGGCGGCCAATGTAAGTTATTGTCTTCTATATTTCATCGTCATAGTGTAGTTGCCAGCCAGAAAAATCTGAAAAAAATATGAATATATCGATTAAGTTTCTATAACAATTATGTAAAAAATGGTGTTAAAAACATGTATATATATTTATTTTGTATTGTATGTGTATACTGATGCCATGAAAACAAAAAGTTGTATAGTGTAAGTTTCTATAACAATTATGTAAAAAATGGTGTTAAAAACATGTATATATATTTATTTTGTATTGTATGTGTATACTGATGCCATGGAAACAAGAAGTTGTATAGTGCAAGTTTCTATAACAATTATGTAAAAAATGGTGTTAAAAACATGTATATATATATTTATTTTGTATTTTGTATTTTGTATGTGTATACTGATGCCATGAAAACAAGAAGTTGTATAATGCAAGCTCGCTTTCTGTCAATGACAATTTCTTTTGTAAGGCCAACCTCTCCTAAACTAATTATCTCCACTCCCTTCTGTGATATCAATTCTGAAATCGACTACAAATGTTTGTATTACAAAGACTAAATCGCTGACCCATTTGAATGCAACATTCGGTGGAATTTGAAACAGGAATGACGAATTAATATTGAAGAATTGCGGCACGTTTGCGACCTCAAATTTGATATTTTTGCAATTATAGTTCTATTTCATTTTTCCACGTCCATTCCAAGTGCTAAAACATTGAAATATTTCATGTTGCAATAGAATGTACGCTCTCTTTTATTGTACTGATACATCCACTATAAACATTTATGTCTCGTGGAGATTTCATTTTCGTTTTATTTTCGAAGACGAAGGCAAGGCTTGTTCCTAGAAAAAAATATACATTACTAGTTGAAACAATATTTGTATAGCGATTTTGGTGTGGTTTGTTAAAGATTTATATTATGATATGTTTTATAATTATTTCTGATTCCTAGGTTTCGCGGACAAGCTATTCGGTAAAAGCGATATGATGCCGATTTGATAATGCATTGATATATCGGTTTACCAACAGTAATATCACTTTTTACGTTCGAACACCAAATATTTACAGATATACACGGAATATTCATGAGTATAAGGTAAATACTAACGGACACTATTGTTTATAGAAGAAACTACTGTTTCTTATGTTAGATGGACATGAGTGGATAGGTTTATGTCAGTGATTATATGTATCAACAACGACAACAGATTAACATGTCCTTTTTATTTTTTTAAAAGGGGTTTAACGCCATTTTCAACAAGTTTCTGTTTATAAATGGCATGTCGAGTTTTATTTGCGGAGCAAGACCTTAGAATATATCTGAGTAGAACCACTGTCCTTCCGAAAATAACTGGCAAAATGTCTCATTTAAAGGTTTTGGAGCGAGCTGGACCCGCCCTTAGCGGGAAGAGGTAAATGACCGTGAGACAGAATCTTAAATAATCGGTCACGGATGTGCCCTTTTCATAATACACAATAATTATAACAACTACATACATACATACAGTAGAAGTGACAAACAAGTGTTGGTCGTTTTAGCAAATGATATAGATAAAAATATTTTTTTAAAGTATTTATAGATATTTGATTTGATAATAGAAAAAAATATTTACCTCCTTATTTATCTCTACAGACCGCCGCCGCCGCCTCCATCGCCACAGACTCCGCCAACACCTCCGCCCCAACCACCTCCGCGAAGTTTCCAAATCCCTATACCACCACCAAAACATAACAGCTTTTTCAACAGCTCGCTCTCGTAACCTGTAATACAGAACAAATGATTTTATTAAAACGACAGTTTTGGTGTAATAGAATTTAAAATTTAAAACTTATAGTAAACCAATGCACAGAGTGCTTGTGGTATTGATAATAAAAATACACACGCAGTGCCAATAGGGACCGCACCTTCTAAAGTATTATAAACATACACACGCAGTGCCAATAGGGGCCGCACCTTCTAAAGTATTACAAACATACACACGCAGTGCCAATAGAGGACGCGCCTTCTAAAATAATACAAACATACACATTCAATGCCAATAGGGGCTACACCCTCTAAAGTAATACAAACATAAACACTCAATGCCAATAGGGGCCGCACCATCTAAAGCAATACAAACATAGACACGCAGTGCCAATAGGGGCCGCACCTTTTAAAGTATTACAAACATACACACGCAGTGCCAATAGGGGCCGCACCTTCTAAAGTATACAAACATACACACGCAGTGCCAATAGGGGCCGCACCCTCTAAAGCAAAACAAACATACACACGCAATGCCAATAGGGGCTGCACTCTTTAAAGCAATACAAAAATACACACGCAGTGCCAATAGGGGCGACACCCTCTAAAGTAATACAAATATACACACGCAGTGCCAATAGGGGCCGCACCGTCTAAATCAATATTAACATACTCACGCAGTGCCAATAGGGGCCGCACTCTCTAAAGTAATACAAACATACACACGCAGTGCCAATAGGGGCCGCACCCTCTAAAGTTATACAAACATACACACGCAGTGCCAATAGGGGCCGCACCCTCTAAAGTAATACAAACATACACATGCAGTGCCAATAAGGGCTGCAACCTCTACAGTTATACATACATACACACGCAGTGTCAATAGGGACCTCACCCTCTAAAGTAATACAAACATACACACGCAGTGCCATTAGGGGCCGCACCCTCTAAAGTAATACAAACATACACACGCAGTGCCATTAGGGGCTGCACCCTCTAAAGTAATACAAACATACACACGCAGTGCCAATAGGGACCGCACCCTCTAAAGTAATACAAACATACACACGCAGTGCCATTAGGGACCGCACCCTCTAAAGTAATACAAACATACTCACGCAGTGCCAATAGGGGCCGCACTCTCTAAAGTAATACAAACATACACACGCAGTGCCAATAGGGGCCGCACCCTCTAAAGTAATACAAACAAACACACGCAGTGCCAATATGGGCCGCATCCTCTAAAGCAGTACAAACATACACACGCAGTGCTTATAGGGTCGCACCCTTTAAAACAATACAAACATACATACGCAGTGCCAATAGTGACAGCACCCTCTAAAGTAATACAAACATACACACGCAGTGCCAATTAGGCCGCACCCTCTAAAGTAATACAAACATTCACACGCAGTGCCAATAGGGGCCGCACCCTCTACAGTTATACAAACATACACACGCATTGCCAATAGGGACCGCACCCTCTAAAGTAATACCAACATACACACGCAGTGCCATTAGGGGCCGCACCCTCTAAAGTAATACAAACATACACACGCAGTGCCAATAGGGACCGCACCCTTTAAAGTAATAGAAACATACACACACGCAGTGCCAATAGGGGCCGCACCCTCTACAGTTATACATACATACACACGCAGTGCCAATATGGGCCGCACCCTCTAAAGTAATACAAACATACACATGCAGTGCCAATAAGGGCCTCACCCTCTACAGTTATACATACATACACACGCAGTGCCAATAGGGGCCGCACCCTCTAAAGTAATACAAACATACACACGCAGTGCCATTAGGTGCCGCACCCTCTAAAGTAATACAAACATACACACGCAGTGCCATTAAGGACCGCACCCTCTAAAGTAATATAAACATACACACGCAGTGCTAATAGGGACCGCACCCTCTAAAGTAATACAAACATACGCACACACAGTGCCATTAGGGACCGCACCCTCTAAATTAATACAAACATACACACGCAGTGCCAATAGGGGCCGCACCCTCTAAAGTAATACAAATATACACACGCAGTGCCAATAGGGGCCGCACCCTCTAAAGTAATCTAAACATACACACGCAGTGCCAATAGGGGCCGCACCCTCTAAAGTAATACAAACAAACACACGCAGTGCCAATAGGGGCCGCATCCTCTAAAGCAGTACAAACATACACACGCGGTGCCAATAGGGGCCGCGCCCTCTAAAGTAATACAAACATACACATGCAGTGCTAATAGAGTCGCACGCTCTAAAACAATACAAACATACACACGCAGTGCCAATAGTGACCGCACACTCTAAAGTAATACAAATATACACACGCAGTGCCAATAGGGACCGCACCTTCTAAAGCAATACAAACATACACACGCAGTGCCAATAGGGACCGCACCCTCTAAAGTAATACAAACATACACTCGAAGTGCCAATAGGGGCCGCACCCTCTAAAGCAATACAAACATACACACGCAATGCCAATAGGGGCTGCACTCTCTAAAGCAATACAAATATACACAATCAATGCCAATAGGGACTGCACCCTCTAAAGTTGTACAAACTATAGTTCGATATTGAACTTACCCTAACATTATTCAATGGGAATATACCAGGAAATAACAATATACATGTCTTAAAAGTAAAATTACTTGTAAAATGGTTGAAATACATCTCATAACCATTCATAAATGCGATCTGAATAACTGCTCACCTTTATAAACCAATTGATCTTATGATATATTAAGCGATTTGTCTCACAATGACCATATAATGTATATATACCGGCTAAAATTCTTAAAGTATATCTAATACACTAGGACGTTATGTAAACATGTTTGTAATAACAATTCATTCAACATTCAAGAAAGATTGTGTAAATTACAGTAATGTATATTCAACAACTAAAAACGACGAACTTAAATGACATCAATCAAGCGCCGTAGGTCTCCCAAAAAATTAGGATTAAGAATGAAATTAAGATAAACACAAAACAGATTTAATTTAGATTAAGTATCCATCGATATTTAATAGATTTAACATGATACTATATCAAATGTAAACAGTCATTTTACGAAAAAAATAAGGGTTATGTGTTTTGTTTTTAATGAGATTTAACGCCATTTTACAAATTACGGGCAGTAAATGGCGTATCTTGTTTTTTTTGCTAAAACAAGAAACGCCATATACAACCTGAAATGTGTTGAAAATGGCGTTAAACCCTATACAAAAGTAATATCTAGTTTTACTTGTCGAGGAAGAGCTGAGAATGAGTCTTTCCGCAAGTAACTGGCCAATGTTTTATTGTTCAATCGGTATCTCAAGGGACTCAATACTATGGCTCCGGAATCACTTACAAGGTGATCGTATGAGTGAATGCGTCATAATATTTCACCTCTCTTTGATAAGTGTATCACTATCACTATGTAACTACAATGAATATATTTACAGAAAAAAAAAGATTTCAGCAAGGAAATTCATATAAAAAGCACATAGACATCCATGTTTCACTACACAGTTACGCCCCTTTTTCCCCACGGTAACATGATTCTTACGCTTACAAAAGGCCAATGATATTTGGTTTTGAAATATTTTCAAAATGGTTCATATTGGTGATTTTTGCTGTAGATGAGTAGTGCAAAAGTGGGCATAGCATTATACTGCAATAAGACATCACTGGTGTTAAACTAGTGACTTTTATAGGAGTTCAACATATGCATTTATTAATGAGCATTTGAGGACTTCTTTTTTGAAAAAATTTAAGGTGTCACTGCACCATCTTTTACAAAAAAAACCTGGTCAACCTACTAGTTATTGTGCATTTTTATGTGATGAAAATACTTTTTAAAAAATCTATGTGGAATGCTTTTTTGCCATGGAAATCCTAGACCTCATTTTATAAAGAACAAAGACCAAAATTCAACTGTGTAGTAAGACCTTCAATACCCTGTAGGTACCTAGTAAGCTATGATATATATAGATTATTTTATTGACTTAAACTGTAACAGATTTTATCATTACAACTATATGACAACGCATGCACGCACGCACGAACGCACACACGCACACAGCGCGTGACATATCTGAACAAAGTTATAAAATACAGTTTAATTATATAATGTTACTCTCGCATCTATTTAAATCTTATGTAAATTTGTAATGTCATCAACTTAAAGCTGACTGTGAGTTGATAAAACGAATATAATTGATGAAATAAAATAAACCCAAAAATATTCAACTTCGAAATGCGTTCTTATTTTAATGTGAGAATATTGATTAACTGAAATACGAAGCTCGTAAACCTAATGTATGAATAGTTTAGCATTCTGTGTCGTCTTTTCGTTTTTCTGGTAAAAAATCTCTAAAGTGATTTAATTTGATAAAAACATTATGATAGTCAACTCTTTTACATAGTAAATGTTTTTTTCTAAAAAGGCCAATTATTGTTTAGTATTTTATTTCAAAGGTATTAGCGGGGACGTAATTAGAGAGCCCAGCACGCAAAACAATATCCACGGCTGGAATATTAGATGGCCCATATATTATAACTTTTTTAATAACAGTTTGTTACTGACTCTTATGTATTTAGTTTTAAAGCAAAACTAATGAAAATGTATATAATTCCTAATATATTCAATATTCGTCTTTTGAATTACAAATTTGAAAACAAAATATAACTACACATTGAAGAAAAATTGATATAATGTATAAGAGTAGTATAGGCGTCTCTTTGGTCCAACGAACTGCGCATGCGCGGTGGCCATTTTGGATGTGTGCGCAGTGGCCATCTTGTTACTATTATATGCATATGCAGGGCGGCCATTTTGGATGTACGTCATTGTGTGCGGCGGCCATTTTGAACGTGTGTCGGAAGGCAGCCATCTTGGAAGTCCACTGATGGTAACCCGTTTGCGCATGTGCGGCGGCCATTAGGGGGTCAGGTCCTAAGCTCTAGACGGAGACATTCTAGTGACAACCGTTTCTTAAAAAACTAAACATGAACTACATCTATTTATATAGCAACAACTTATATTGTAATAAATTAAAAATAAATAATTGATTAAAGAAGTATTAAAAATCAAATAGACTAAACTTTGCAAACCTCCTTTAGTTTAATTTCTTATGTTCCCTCTTTCTATGAAAAAGTATTTATACATTTTTATATCCATTTAAAAAACTCATTTTACCTTCTTGACTATTTGACGTTCAGCTCACAAATGAACATACACTCACTATGCATGTATCGTCTAAATCAATCATACACATTAACATAACCAAAACTAACTACTGTAATAAATTAAATAAATAATAATAAGTAATTAAAAATCAATTACACTTTACAAACCTCCTTTAGTTTAACTTGCTATGTTCCCTATGTTTCTATGGCAAATTATTTATCAATTTTTATATCCATTTCAATAACTCATTTTACCTGGTTGACTACCCAACGTTCAGCTCACAAATGAACATACACTCACTACGTATGTATTGTCTCAACCAATCATAAGACACCTCGTTAACATAACCAATAAATAAATAACGTATGGATCATCTCAACCAATTATAAGACACCTCATTAACAAAACCAGGCAGTACCAACGCGGTGTCAAGTAAGTACGTAGACAATGATGTATTCAAGTGCCAAACTTAATCAATGGACGTCTTAACAATAGATCAATGGATCCTTTGTGTTAACGTTCTATTGAAAATCACTCACTTTTCAGTGCAAGAGCCAACATGTCTGAGTACATAATAGCTAGTGGAACTATTTCGAACAATAGATCAGTGGGTCCTTTGCTGTTCATAGTCATGATGGTCTGGATAGGTATGTGCTATAACCGTTGGAGTATATAACTCGAGCAAAGTTAGGTATTGGTATAACAGTCCACAGTGTGAGTATTGGAGTTTTATAGCAAGAGGTAAATTATTTTAAAATAAAATGTTTTTTTGTTATTTTTAGTATCGCAGATGTTGCCTTAACTGCATAACATGAATTTTATAGGGAAAATCGGATATATTGAATTTTTATAGCAGGAGGTAAATATTTAATTTTAGAGAACCACAGTGAAGATTGGAGTTCCAGCTGTGTTTCTTCTTTAAATAAGGACTTAATTATTATCATTATTATTACTATTATTATTATTATTATTATTATTAAAGATGAAATATGTTCTTTTTAGTATCGTAAATGTTGCCTTAACTGTGTAACACAAATTTTATGGAAACTTAATGGGTCCAATCCTAAAACCGGAAGTTGAAAATAATTGTTTCGAACTAGGGCGAGATATATATTTTTGAAAAGGTATGACCGAGTACATAACGAAAAATATGGTTCCCACCAGAAATGACGTTTTCATGCGTGATCGTAGCGTATCGAATGAGGTATCATTGGAAAGGTATTGAAAAGCAGTTTTTAAATAAGTTTGATTTATGGGTCCATCTGAAATAATTTTCGAGTCATTTAATAGCGAATAGAGTATGGTACCATATGAAAGAAAATGGCACGCAATTTCTAAATATGTAACTTTTATGAGTCTAGGACCAACCCTAGCTGAGATAAAGACGTTTGAATAAACCAGAAGTGACTATAAACGATCGAATTTTCAATGCGTGTCCGTAACGTACCGAGTAATGTATCGTTGGAAAGGTATTGAAAAGACGATATCATCGGTGTAACTTTTATGAGTCTAGGACGAACCCGAGCTGAGATATAGACGTTTGATTAAACCGGAAGTACCGTCATAAACGATATAATTTTTAATGCGTGTCCGTAACGTATTTAGTAATGTATCGTTGGAAAGGTATTGAAAAATTGAATTCAACGGTGTAATTTTTATGAGTCTAGGACGAACCTGAGCTGAGATACTGTCGTTTAAATAAACCGGAAGTCATGTCATAAAATTTAACTTCACCGTAGATTAATTCGTATTGGTAACATTTGAAAGCTCTCGACACACTCATAAGGCAAATGTTATGCGTCTTTCTCTTACCGTTTTCGAGATATCACGATTTAAAAGTTGTGTGACGTCATACAATTTAACGCTTTATTGCGCCGAAATTTCAAACGATCATAACCGGGTCAATTTTTGTTAATTAAGTTCGGACCGGGAGTGGAATCACTCATGCGTTAAAAGGTCATTTCATCATTAATTATATGTCGATTTCAACAAACTTGGAGTCAAGATACATCAGTATTTTCTCACGATTCAGAATCCAATCGAAGATGCAGTTGAATGAAAGGTGTAACATGTCGATACATCACATTATAAAACATTGACACTTTATAAGGGGAAGAAGGTAAACTGTTTAATTGAGAAAGGAAAAATAGATGTAGAGAAGTGGACTCGTCATTTCCGTCTAATGACTGAAGGCAAACTATGAAAGGATCCAAGAAGATTTTACATTGTTGATCAATCAGGCGGTAAAGAAAACCCATTACTGACACCAAATGAAATACTGGACACAATGCCATTCCGTTATAAATCCAATGTTGGATCGATACTATCACATCTGATAAAAGACCCGAAGAAATTATTAACGTTGAATGATGCTGGTGAACTAATTTATGAAGGAACGTCCATACCAGGATCTAAAATTACAGACTTGTTGGAAGACAGCCAATACCAGCATAAGGGTAATGACATCATTGGAGCTTTCAAGTTTTACAGTGGATTAAAGGAGTTTGGCGTATCGGCCAGGTTGTGCAAAAAAAAAAACACATACAAAAAAAATAAAGAGACCAGGGATCCCCAAAAATAGAAAATTTAGAAAGTTGTACATTTAAATGGAGAACTACAGAGTCTACAAACGTTATCTACTTGAAATGGGAACAACAAATGTGAGAGACAGAAAACTGATGATTGAACATATTATTCCTGAACAACTAGATGCAGTCAGTACTGTTGTACACCATGTCGTGGAATCCAGGATACCTATCATGGATAGATATTTGGATTATTTTCATCGGAGGAGGCGAATACTGAGTCATTACTGGGCATACCGTACCATTCAGAAGAAAACGTAGCCTGTTAAGTCGACACAAAATTATCCCGAGACTACTACGGGCATTTTATTTGAGACATACCATGCGAGTAGAAATAAGGACACGAGAGGAATAAATATTGTCAAAGTTTAAACTGGGAATATTTGCACTAACGACACTTAAAAGAGGCAAGATGAGTACAATTTCTTGCACAGTGTGTGATCAGACATTTTGTAGTAGTATCTCATGAGACATAAGAAAAATAAACACTTTGAAGAGCAACCACAGCAAAAAGATTATAAAAGCTGGAGATTACCACAAGGAATCCCAGAGTATCAGAGAGCGCCGGGAGTGCATTTTGGAGTGCATTTGGGGGCGCATTTGGAAGCGCCGGGGCGCATTTGGGAGCGCGGGGAGCGCATTACGGAGCGCCGGGAGCGCATTAGGGAGCGACGGGAGCGCATTTGGGAGCGCCGGGAGCTCCAGCGTTTAAGTTCAAACATCCTTGTTCCATAGTTTAAACTGGACCAAGCGGAAGTGGAAAATCGGTGTTGACCAAGAAGATACTGCGCAAAAAAATACATTCTACCTCCACCGCAAAGAATCATATGGTGTTACGGACAATACCAACCTCTCTACGACGATGTGACGAGAAACTTACCAGAGGTTGAATTTGTGAAAGGGATCCCGGATTTTATAGACCAAGACACATACCTAGATGTTGCAGTACGGAATTGTATCATTCTGGACGATTTGATCGGAGATGCAAAGAAAGATGAACGCGTTGCAAATCTATTTACGAAAGGAGCACACCATAGACATCTGACAGTGTTATATTTAACACAGAATTTGTTTCCACAAGGAAAAAAAATATCGAGAGATATAAGTTTAAATACCAAATATTTGGTGTTGTTCAATGACCCTGTGGACAGAATGCAAGTTTCCAATCTAGAAAGACGTATCAACTCTACCAAAAGTCATCTCTTTACGAACATGTACAAGCTAGCTGTCGAGAGACCGTAAGGGCAGTTAGTGGTTGATCTATAGGCCAACACAGCGAGAAAATATTCTGAATGGAAATGAAATTTATGAACATGGCTCACCGGCATTACCGGTAGTCTACGATTCAGACACATACATGTCAAAAGTTATAAGGGTCACACCACCATATTATCATCAAGATTCAACCAGTTGTGTGTGTGTGTGTGTGTGTGTGGTGTGTGTGTGTGTGTGTGTGTGTGTGTGTGTGTGTGTGTGTGCTTGCGTCTGTCAAATTAAATGTAGTTTCTAATTAACAACTTCTGAAAGGTTTCACGTGCGTGATTCAATATTTGTTTAATTGTAACCGGGGCATTTGCGACGCATGGTCTTTCTTTTGTTGAAGAAATTATTCAAATCCAGTGTATGCTTTTGACGCCATTTAATTATATCCGTGCATGAATGAACGTCTAACAAAGACACGTGTAAAAGCATACGATTGAATCAATATGTTAATTACTTTGATCATATTCAGAAATCCGATGCTATTTTGTTAATGTAGGAAGAAACTAAGTATAAACTTTTGGTTGTGATTTCTAGCTACAGATGAGTAGAGCAACAGTTGACATCACTGGTGTTAAAAAATGACTTTTATAGGATTTCAACATATGCATGTATTTATGAGCATTTGGGGACTTCTTTTTTAAAAAAATTCTCAGGCTGTCACTGCACACTCTTAAAAAAACACCAAGCTTATCAACCTACCAGTTATTGTGCATTTTTATGCAGGTATTTGCTATGAAAACAAAATACTTTAAAATAAATTCTATGGGAAGATATTTTTACAATTGAAATTCTAGACCTTATATTATATAGAACAAGAAACAAAATTCAACTGTGAAGTGAGACCTTTAGTATAATTATATCAATGCCATTTTTACAGAAATTGGCGATGTATTGCTTTTTTTTTTGACCCGAGATATCTTTAAAGTCATACAATACTGTTTTAGTACTGAAGGTCAGAAAAGTGTCTATACATACATTCCAAATGTTTCTGTATAAGGAGTGCTACGTAAGCTTTTCGGACAGATGTGTGCTCGTGGGTTATATTGAACGTATAACGTTAAAGTTCCAGATGCTATATAAACGGCACAAGATGGCTCTGGGCTTGTTTTGGTATATTTCTTTACATGATTCGAATCAGAGAGGTCTTTTTTTTTAAAAAAATCACGGTAATCACTGCCTTTTTTTTTGTTTCTCTCACACAAAAGACTATTGTTAATAAATTTACTTGGCCAAAAGTATGTTCCAACTGACATAAATATGGATGTTTTGGGAGGAACGTGTTATTTTTCACACATATTTTATTTTGTGAAATTGTACATATTATATTTTTGTGTTTTAGTTATAATTTCAACAATTATTATTGAAATATTAAATAACATGTTAGCCATATTTGTTGAAATGTAAATATTAATCTTTATTATATAAAATTATATTATAAGTGGAAGCATTACACGGAAGTACATAATATATTAATTAGTTTAATTTGTGCCTTAAGGACAATTAAACCAAAATAATTGCAATGACACATAATTTAACAGTTTCCTGTAATTATATTCTGAAAGAGGTGTGTATATATAGATTGGTCTCGCAGTTCAGATACACACACTCTTTGGGATATATATTATCGCAGGTAAGCAAAATGTTTTATTTTCAAATATTCTGTTTAAATTCAATTACTATAACTCAAACTTCTGGTTAAAATATTGCGTTAAAACTTGTCTTTATTTATTGATTTTAACTGAAGAAATTATGTTTAAAAATATACTGTTCATCGAACGATTATGACCATTATGTTATTAAGGAATTAAGAATTACATCTAGTAACTAGACTATAATTAATTTAAGTCGCTATACCTATACCTTTCACAATCTCTCACATAAGCGAGTAATTCCCCATCTATTAAAATCATGTAGTAATGTTAATTGATAATTGATTCTGTTTTGTAACATATGTTAATATGTATTTGAATTCTGTTTAACAGCATCTATTTGATTTCTGTAAAACAACATATATGTATAATATATTGATATTTCATTTTATATGAATTTGATTTCTGTTTGTTGATGTACATAAAATATAAAGTTCAGAAATACACACTCGCTGGGATATATATTATTGCAGTTATCATTTGCTCCCTAACAACAACGACAACAACTACAACTACAGCAACAACAACAACAACAACAACAACAACAACGACAACAACAACAACGACAACAACGACAACAACTATAACTACAACAACAACAACGACGACAACAACAACAACAACGACAACAACTACAACTACAACAACAACAACGACGACAACAACAACAAATCAAGATCATAATAACATAAGTTCAGAAAGGGAAAACCGACTTATCTGAAATAGGTCATTCACTTGAAATTGTAAACAAAATCCGTTCACAATCCATTTGCAACATACATAAAGTATACAAACCTAATTAAATCCGTTCACAGGACGTTTACAACATACATAACGTATATAAACCTAACTAAATCCGTTCACAGGCCGTTTGCGAAATACATAACGTATATGAACCTTACAAAATCCGTTCACAGGCCGTTTACAAAATACATAATGTATATAAACCTAACTAAATCCGTTCACAGGCCGTTTGCGAAATACATAACGTATATGAACCTTACAAAATCCGTTTACAGGCCGTTTGCAAAATACATAATGTATATAAACCTAACTAAATCCTTTCACAGACCTTTTGCACAATACATAACGTAATACTATATGAACCTAACAAAATCTAATCGCAAGCCGTATACAACATACATAACATATATAAACCTAACAAAATCCGTTCACAGGCCGTTTGCAACATACATACCGTATATGAACCTAACAAATCCGTTCATAGAACCTAATAAAATCCGTTCACAAGCCGTTTGTAACATACATCATCATGTATATAAACCTAACAAAATCCATTAACAAGCCGTTTGCAATATACATACCGTATATAAACCTAATAAAATCCGTTAACAAAACCTCATAAAATCCGTTCACAAGCCATTTGCAATATACATAACGTATATAAACGTAACAAAATCCGTTCACAGGTCGTTTGCAATACACATAACGTATATAAACGTAACAAAATCCGTTCACAGGCCGTTTGCAATATACATAACGTATATGAACCTAACAGATCCATTCATAGAACCTAATAAAATCCGTTCACAAGCCGTTTGCAACATACATAACGTATTTAAGCCTGACAAAATCCGTTCACAGGCCGTTCGCAACATTCATTACGTATTTGAACCTACCAAAATCCGTTCACAAGCCGTTTGCAATACTCATAACGTATTTGAATCTAACAAAATCCGTTCACAGGCCGTTTGCCACATACATAACGTATATGAACCTAACAAATGCGTTCATAAAACCTAATGAAATACGTTCACAAGCCGTTTGCAACATACAAAACGTATATAAGCTTAACAAAATCCGTTTAAAAACCGTTTGCAACATACATAACGTATATAAACCTAACAAAATCCGTTCACAGACCGTTTGCAACGTACATAACGTATATAAACATAACAAAATCTGTTCATAAAACCTAATAAAATATGTTCACAAGCCGTTTTCAACATACATAACGTAAATAAACCAAACAAATCCGTTTACAAAACTTAATAAAATATGTTCAAAAGCCATTTGCAACACACATAACAATATAAACGTAACAAAATTCGTTCACAGGCCGTTTGCAACATACATAACCTATATAAACCAAACAAATTCCGTTCACAAGCCATTTGCAATATTCATTACGTATACAAACCTAACAAACCGAATAATATACGTTCACAAGCCGTTTGTAACATACATAACGTATATAAACGTAACAAAATCCGTTCACAAGCCATTTGCAACATACATAACGTATATAAACCTAACAAAATCTGTTCACAAAACCTAATAAAATACATTCACGAGCCGTTTGAAACATACATAACTTGTAAATCTCGTAAACTCCGTTCACAAGCGCACAGTTATCAAGGGTTACATGTATATAATTACCATTGTGTCTTTGCAAAACGAATTCTGTCTTTTACATATATCAAAACAAAACAAAACAATAAAATGGTTGGTTTCGTTCGCCACGACAGAACTAAAACAACGGCACTCCATATGTTAAATTGTATTAATCTGTTAGATGTGTTTCGTTTGTAGTGTACATAGCTTATTGCGCTAAATCTACATGTACGTACTTTGTACATTTACATCAATTAACCTGCCAAGCGATTCTGATACTTTTTGTTAATCTTTTATTGTTGAAAATTATTTCATCGTCAAAATCTCAAAATAGTTTTTTTATGTGCCGTTTCATTTGAAAAACACGTTTAATTAACTTTGAAATTCATGTACTTGAAAAAAAACACACAGTTGTGAGAATAAAATAGACTTTAGTTTTTAGCACACCGTACCATAGATAATACCGCTGTTGTAACATTAGCCAAGTAGAACTGCTTTGGAAGCTCTACATACCGTGTGCAGAGAGTTTTGGAGCTTATAACGTTGTTGTTGTTGTTGTTGTTGTTGTTGTTGTTGTTGTTGTTGTTGTTGTTGTTGTTGTTGTTGTTGTTGTTGTTGTTGTTGTTGTTGTTGTTGTTGTTGTTGTATTCTCTATGTTTGACGTGTATCACCGTGTTCAACAATTTTTTTCAGCCATATCGCGACGGTGTCTATTCTAAGCCACAGACGCCAGCACAGTATGATTCCCCTACCAGTTACATTATAATGACATTGGCGCTGACCAGACCTACAACTAATCTCCCAATGCTGAACGCCAGGTGAGGAAACTTTTTTAAACCAATTTTCAAGTATTTGGTGACCCGGCTGGGGATCGAACCCACGACCTTCCGGTGCATACAAGATTAAGATTAAGTCGAAGATGAGATGAACAAGACTAAACTAGATAATAACCCTTCCCAAATAGAATCTTCTAGCAGCAATTTTATCTGCCCGTGACATTCATGCCATATGCCTGTGTTTTATAACGCATACATATGTGTATACCATACCTGTTACATAATATTAATATGCTTGTTATGTTGAAGGTCGTCTTTTGTCGAATGTGACTGTGAATAAATTTAGGTATATTACCGGCAGAGTACAATGTATATACAAAATTAGGTCGTCATTTATACCAGAGACTATTGTTAACTATGAGTTTATTTAATAAGTCTATAAAGGTTATAAACGTCCATGTAAAATAAAAAGAAGTATTTCTGTAGCAAGTAACAATGCAAGAGGAACAGGTAGGCCCGCATGGGGAGGAAGAATTAGTGAAGTTAGTGGATCATGATGTACCGACCCCTGGGACAGGACATATTTATCAGCGACAGCTAACCCCCGCGGCAGAACATGCACATCTGCAAAAGGTCGGTAGTTTTTGTTGTAATTACAATAAACCTTGTTTCTGTTTCTCCAATATTTATTTAAATATCTTAACACTTAACTTAAATTTTGACTGGTTATTTATGTATTATAAAATCAACAGCAATGCAATCAACTAAAGTTTTACTGGAACCAGTCTAAAACTATTATCACCTGGCTCCTGTTTTGCCATTATATATTTAAATACTTAAAAACTTAAATCTAAAAAAAACAGGCAATAGATCATGATTTAGACTGGTTCAGTATGTAATAGGCAAAAAAAACACAGTCAAAATTAAGTAAAGTTTTTAAGAATTTAAGTAAGTCGATGAAAGAGAAGCATGGATACTTTTATGAGATTTAAGTTCAAAGTATTTAACAATTACTTAAATGAGGCCCTTCCAGGGGGGTACCTATTCCCTGGATCTCTTAAAGTTATGGCCATTGTTTCCCAGATCCCAATAAGTATTTGCCATAGTTCCCCCAAAGTATTTACCCCAAATCTCTAAAATTAGGCCTTTGAACCATGGATCCCTGGAAGAATTGGCCAATGATCCCCAGATCTCCAAAACCCCTGGGAAGGCCTTTTAAATGTGTTGATGAAACAGGAGCCTGGGGCTCGTTTTACAAACGTTAGTCAGTTTATAAACTTTAACGTTACGTAAAAAAAGATGGAAACTCATAAAGTGTTTTCCTTTTTAGCCTCAATATAAAAACTTTTGTAAACCTTGTAAATAATAGTAATAGTAAGTGTTCATTTATTTAAATTTTCTTAATTGTTAATTGTTACAAAATGAACGGTAACTGGCTAAATGTTGAACGTTATTTGACTGACTCCGTGCCGAACTACGATGAAAGCTGAGAGTTTTATGTTTGCTAAGCATAGCTCGCGCGGCTTTGTAGTTGTCTCGTTCAGAATTGAATCAAGTGCGGAGTCTGTGCAATGCTATTCACGCGTGCGCAGTGATGATGAACTTCATAATAATTAAGAACGAACCTTAAAATTAAACTATTCTGTATGATGTGTTAACAAATAAGAGCGAAACAATTTTGAAAATGAAGTTATTCCGTTGGTTGTCAAGTGAGGTTAAACACTAATATCTTTTACAGTTCGAAATAACTTGTAGGTGTATATACATAAAAAAAAATCTTATATTACAACTTTTAGTGAAACGGACCCGTGTCGAAGTATTGTGATCTGGTAACAATTTATACATGTGATATCAACATAACACGTGTATATAGCAGAAAGGTTTACAATCACTATAATTTTAAAATTAAAAGAAACTTATTAAAACTTAAGTTCTATAAATAATACTCTAAATATAGCAAGGTAAAGTTGGTGGTACAGCTTTAGATTGACACTATTACAATCTCTCTGTAAGATCTCTATACGCAGGTGAATTTTGTTCATTGTTCTATATAAAATACTCTAAATATATTAATGTGAAGTTGGCGAAACAGCTTTAGATTGACATTATTACAATCTCTCTGTAGGATATCACTACACAAGTGAATTTTGTCCATTGTTCTATATAAGATACCCTAAATGTATTAATGTGAAGTTGAAGGAACAGCTTTAGATTGACATTATTACAATCTCTCTGTAAGATCTCCCTACACAGATGAATTCTGGTGTTTGTTCTATATAAAATACTGTTAATATATTAATGTGAAGATGACAGAACAGCTTTAGATTGACATTATTACAATCTCTCTGTATGATCTCACTTCACAGGTGAATTGTTCTTTGTTCTATATAACATACTCTAAATACATTAATGTGAAGTTTGCGGATCAGCTTTAGATTGATATTATTACAATCTCTCTGTAAGATCTCACTTCACAGGTGAATTTTGTTATTTGTTCTATATAAGATACTCTAAATATATAAATGTGAAGTTGGCGGAACAGCTTTTGATTGACATGTTTACAATTTCTCTGTAAGATCTCTATACGCAGGCGAATTTTGTTCATTGTTCTATATAAAATGATCTAAATATATTAATGTGAAGTGGGCGGAACAGCTTTAGATTGACACTATTACAATCTCTCTGTAAGATCACACTTCACAGGTGAATTTTGTTCTTTGTTCTATATAAAATGATCTAAATATATTAATGTGAAGTTGGCGGACCAGTTTTAGTTTGACATTTTTAATCATTCTGTAAGATCTCTATACACAGGTGAATTTTGTTCATTGTTTTATATAAAATACTCGAAATACGTTAATGTGAAGTTTGCAGATCAGCTTTAGATTGGCATTATTACAATCTCCCTGTAAGATCTCACTTCACAGGTGAATTTTGTTCATTGTTTTATATAAAATACTCGAAATACGTTAATGTGAAGTTTGCAGATCAGCTTTAGATTGGCATTATTACAATCTCCCTGTAAGATCTCACTTCACAGGTGAATTTTGTTCATTGTTCTATATAAAATACTCTAAATACATTAATGCGAAGTTGGCGACACAGTTTTAGTTTGACATTTTTACAATCTCTCTGTAAGATCTCTATACGCAGGTGAATTTTGTTCATTGTTCTTTATAAAATACTCTAAATACATTAATGTGAAGTTTGCAGATAAGCTTTAGATTGGCATTATTGCAATCTCTCTGTAAGATCTCTATACGCAGTAGAATTTTGTTCTTTGTTCTATATAAAATACTCTAAATATATTAATGCGAAGTTGGCGGAACAGTTTTATTTTGACAATTTTTACAATCATTCTGTAAGATCTCTATACACAGATGAATTTTGTTCTTTGTTCTTTATAAAATACTCTAAATACATTAATGTGAAATTTGCAGATCAGCTTTAGATTGGCATTATTACAATCTCTCTGTAAGATCTCTATACACAGGTGAATTTTGTTCTTTGTTCTATATAAAATGCTCTAAATATATTAATGTGAATTTGGCGGAACAGTTTTATTTTGACAATTTTACAATTTCTCTGTAAGATCTCTATACACAGATGAATTTTGTTCTTTGTTCTTTATAAAATACTCTAAATATATTAATGTGAAATTTGCAGATCAGCTTTAGATTGACATTATTACAATCTCTCTGTAAGATATCACTACACAGGAGAATTTTGTTCTTTGTTCTATATAACATACTCTAAATATATTAATGTGAAGTTGACGGAACAATTTTAGTTTGACAGTTTTACAATTTCTCCGTAAGATCTCATTACACAGTTGAATTTTGGTGTTTGTTCTATATAAAATACTCTAAATATATTAATGTGAAGTTGGCGGAACAGCTTTAGATTGACATTATTACAGTCTCTCTGTGAGATTTCACTTCACAGGTGTATTTTGTTCTTTGTTTTATATAACATACTCTAAATACATTTATGTGTGTTACGCGTCTGATTATCAATCCAGGGGTCGTGAGTTCGAATCCCCCGCCCGGCAACAGTCTCCGTGATGATTGATATATGACATTATGTCTCATTATCATTCGTCTCTCACCACTGATTCAAGTGGGAAAGTTATCAGTTACTTGCGGAGATGGGGTGTGCTCGAGTACTGGTTAATCCGAGGAAACAGTGGTTAGGTTAACTGATCGTCTGTTAGCCCTTGATGGCATAAAAATGACGCTAAATATTCAATCAATCAATCAATCTAAATATATTAATGTGAAGTTGGCGGAACAGCTTTAGATTGACGTTAATACAATCTCTCTGTAAGATCTCACTTCACAGGTGAATTTTGTTATTTGTTCTACATAAATATTAAATAAGGTCTATGATTTCTACGTTAAACAATATTTCACATAAATTATTTTAAAAGTGTCCCAACATAAAAATGCTCAATAACTGGTAGGTTGACCCGCTTGTTATATTTTAAAGAGGGTTACACACTAAGATTTTTTGAAAACGAAGTCCTTAAATGCTCATAACTTTATGCATCAGTTAAAGTCCTATAAAAGTCATTTTATACAATAGTGATGTCTTATTGCAGTATATGCTATGCCAGGTTTTGCTTTACTCATCTGTAGCAAGAATTCAAAACCACTATGAACCGGTTTGAAAATATTTCAAACCAAAATACATAGGAATCCTTTTTAAGCGTAAGAATCATCAACAGTGATATACTTCTGCAGGCATAGTACCATTATTGGTTAAAGGAAGTGCTTCCGACGGGTAATCGCATAATGGTGGTTATAAATAGTTCTTGTTTTTCTTCTTTAAAAATAATGCATTTTCCTTATTTTAATGCTCATTTTTTTATTTGAATGGCATTATCGATGTATTTGAACATTTTGAAAACATTGCTATGTTTGAATCGTGAATTTAGAAAAAAAATGATGATTGGAAATTGGGGTATGAAAACATGATTTTGGAAGTCTACTTTCTCTTTGTCAACCGTGTACACACTGAGCAGAAAAAAAAACCCTCTTATATGACACAAGACCCCTACATTTTCATCCTATTTTAATAGAGCCGAGGTTAACAAACAGTAAAATGTAAGTTTCACTTCTTTCATTTGGATCTCTTTTAGTTTAGTACATTGCGACAACGATTCTTTCTAGCTATAGGTTTTGAGAAGGCTTGGTGTTTGATTCCCATAGGAATAATTCTTGTTCTTGAACTGGCGATTGTTTCATGCACATTACTTCAGTCTGATGCTTTTAGTTTAGTACATTGTGACAACGATTCTTTCTAGCTATAGGCTTTGGGAAGGCTTGGTGTTTGAAACCCATAGGAATATTTTTTGTTCTGGAACTGGCGATTGTTTTATGCACATTACTTTAGTCTAATGCTTTTAGTTTAGTACATTGCGACAACGATTCTTTCTAGCTATAGGTTTTGAGAAGGCTTGGTGTTTGATTCCCATAGGAATAATTCTTGTTCTGGAACTGGCGATTGTTTCATGCACATTACTTTAGTCTGATGCTTTTAGTTTAGTACATTGTGACAACGATTCTTTCTAGCTATAGGCTTTGGGAAGGCTTGGTGTTTGAAACCCATAGGAATAATTATTGTTCTGGAACTGGCGATTGTTTCATGCACATTACTTCAGTCTGATGCTTTAAGTTTAGTACATTGCGACAACGATTCTTTCTAGCTATAGGCTTAGAGAAGGCTTGGTGTTTGAAACCTATAGGAATAATTTTTGTTCTGGAACTTGGGATTGTTTCATGCACATTACTTAAGACTGATGCTTTTAGTTTAGTACATTGCTACAACGATTCTTTCTAGCTATAGGCTTTGGGAAGGCTTGGTATTTGAAACCCATAGGAATATTTTTTGTTCTGGAACTTGGGATTGTTTCATGCACATTACTTCAGTCTGATGCGTTTAGTTTAGCACATTGCGTCAACGATTATTTCGAGCTATAGGCTTTGGGAAGGCTTGGTATTTGAAACCCATAGGAATAATTTTTGTTTTGGAACTTGGGATTGTTTCATGCACATTACTTCAGTCTGATGCTTTTAGTTTAGTACATTGCGACAACGATTCTTTCTAGCTATAGGCTTTGAGAAGGCTTGGTTTTGAAACCCATAGGAATAATTCTTGTTCTGGAACTGGCGATTGTTTCATGCACATTACTTCAGACTGATGCTTTTAGTTTAGTACATTGCAACAACGATTCTTTCTAGCTATAGGCTATGGGAAGGCTTGGTATTTGAAACCCATAAGAATAATTTTTGTTCTGGAACTTGGGATTGTTTCATGCACATTACTTCAGTCTGATGCTTTTAGTTTAGTACATTGCAACGACGATTCTTTCTAGCCATAGGCTTTGAGAAGGCTTGGTGTTTGAAACCCATAGGAATAATTCTTGTTCTGGAACTGGCGATTGTTTCATGCACATTACTTTAGTCTGATGCTTTTAGTTTAGTGCATTGCGACAACGATTCTTTCTAGCTATAGGCTTTGGGGAGGCTTGGTGTTTGAAACCCATAGGACTAATTCTTGTTCTGGAACTTGGGATTGTTTCATGCACATTACTTCAGTCTGATGCTTTTAGTTTAGTACATTGCGACAACGATTCTTTCTAGCTATAGGCTTTGAGAAGGCTTGGTTTTGAAACCCATAGGAATAATTCTTGTTCTGGAACTTGGAATTGTTTCATGCACATTACTTCAGATTGATGCTTTTAGTTTAGTACATTGCGACAACGATTCTTTCTAGCTATAGGCTATGGGAAGGCTTGGTATTTGAAACCCATAAGAATAATTTTTGTTCTGGAACTTGGGATTGTTTCATGCACATTACTTCAGTCTGATGCTTTTAGTTTAGTACATTGCGACAACGATGCTTTCTAGCCATAGGCTTTGAGAAGGCTTGGTGTTTGAAACCCATAGGAATAATTCTTGTTCTGGAACTGGCGATTGTTTCATGCACATTACTTTAGTCTGATGCTTTTAGTTTAGTACATTGCGACAACGATTCTTTCTAGCTATAGGCTTTTGGAAGGCTTGGTATTTGAAACCCATAGGAATAATTCTTGTTCTGGAACTTGGGATTGTTTCATGCACATTACTTCAGTCTGATGTTTTTAGTTTAGTACATTGTGACAACGATTCTTTCTAGCCATAGGCTTTGGGAAGGCTCGGTGTTTGAAACCCATAGGAATAATTCTTTTTCTGGAACTTGGGATTGTTTCATGCACATTACTTCAGTCTGATGCTTTTAGTTTAGTACATTGCGACAACGATTCTTTCTAGCCATAGGCTTTAAGAAGGCTTGGTGCTTGAAACCCATATGATTAATTCTTGTTCTGGAACTGGCGATTGTTCCATGCACATTACTTTAGTCTGATGCTTTAAGTTTGAAACCGTACTCAAACATATAAGGTTAGTTTCGTGCTTAAACTTGGCTTTGTTTCATGCGAATTAGGTTAGTTTGAAGACTTAGGTTTGAAACAATCTTCAAATATATATATGTATTTTTTATGCTGGGACTGAGCAGTGTTCAAGACATTTTTGGTTTAGGTTTGAAACAAGTCTCAAACATATGCTGTCCATACACGTTGTTTGAACAGCTGCTCTCAACATTTAAAATAGTGTTGAACAACAATTAGTTCAACACTACAGGGTTTGAAACATTATATTGTGAATATAGTTGATTGGTTTGATTATTTCTTTATATGATTTCGAAATATTAGAATTATTGTATTATTTTTTTTTTATTAAATTTCACGTAACATGAGCCAAGAAACCTGAGGATATATATTATTTAGTATGAACAAAATTGTTTAACATACTTTCAAGCTAGGTTGTTTCACAGCTAAATCCAGTGAAGACAGAGCCGCTTTACAGAAGATCCTGTTTTAAGTTCAAGATACTTACACCAAAATCTGACATTGTGTTTAAATAGTGTTACACTGTTAGATTTATATTGTCTTTCATCTATATTATTCATAAATAAAACCGTTTGGATCGGTACTATTGTGGACGTGAGGAGTGTTGCATATGGTATTACCCCCGCCCCTACCCCCTCACATACCATGAACCGACTCAACAAACCTCGAATAAGCCATGTTAGTTTTCTAGTTGTTTCTGTGCGTCCAAGACATTATTTAATCAGATATGTGAAGTGGTGGTGAAGTGGCAGCGACCGCCTCGCATACGACCGGTCACTATCAAAAACTTGAAAAAAGGTAATTAAAGGTTTCTCGCCTAGCACACATATGACCTCTGTTTGTAGAAATGTTTTTGTCCATAAACATATATGCTAACGCTAATGCATCTATGATATACAGACTTTAAAGGGAATATGTCAGGATTTTTTAAAAATTTAAAAGTATATATAAACATTTCCCCCCAATATACCACGTTTACATAATATTATACTCATTCACCCCGTTTGGTCAAAAGGACATATATTTAAACATGCAAAAATGAGTATTTCCTAACTTAGGCAAGGTTAGACTAAAATAGATTTCCCGCTTAAAATTGCAACCTATTTTGTGATGTATATAATGAGTCATTTGATTTCATTTTGATTTGAATTAAATCCTTTACACGGGTTTACATTTACTAAATATTGTTTCATCTTAGAAAGAGTCCGAATGACGATGTGGAGTTCGTCAAGCAGTATTTAAGAGCTTTCTATTTCAAAAAATGAGCTTTTTCCTTCTTTTACCTTCAAACCCATCTAACGAAGTAAAATAAAAGCCGATACTCGCTCGGCCGTTTCCGTTCATGATCGTTTGTGATAACTACAACTAATATACCGCGTTCGTTCGCATTCGGCTATTATCGGTTTTCTTCGTATTGGATTTCCGCAAAATTATGTCCATTTTCTGCAAAAATGTGTCCATATTTACCTCCTATTTTCAATCCTATTATACTACTGACAGCTTGCCGACTTTTAATGTTAATAGATTATACTTGCATATGAATGGATATTGACTGTGGTATTGGATCGGAATTAACTCTGTTACGCCTACAATTAGTTCTTAAGGTTACATTTATTTAGACTATAATGTACACAAAGAGCAATCAAGATATCAGTGACGCGTATCACTAAGTTTTGTAAAAGATTTTCACATGCTCGGAAAATGTATTTAAATTCGTAATATTATGTACAACCGAATATTCTAAATACAGAACCAAATTGCATTGTATTGTGAAGGGTAGTTCTCCTGTTTTACTCATGTCTAGTCAGATTCTAGCAATGCGTTTGTTATTATTTTAGAAAACATCTGGAAACAAGTGCAAACGCCATGTTCGACCTGTTCTACTCCTGCTGGGATGTATGGTTATTAATTTCACGGTTATAAGTCTGGCAAGAGGTACCGGTGTGCTGTTTGTAGCCATGCTAGAAAAATTCGAAAGCTCAAAAAGTGCGACCAGCTTGATAATGTCCATATTTGTCGGCATTATGTTTGGAGGAGGTAATATTTTAAAGGGACTTACTAAAGCAATAATAACACTTTTTTCTTAAACAATTGCATTTGTCACCGCCTTCTTTCCTAGCCCTAGATGAGCTGGATCCGGTTGAACAATTTGATGGGAAATTTAGATACGCCAACACATGTAGATTTTGCAATAGATTTATGTTATTCTATATACATATCTTCTTATTTCATCTATTCAATAATCTACCATGCATTCTGCAAGTATTATCAGTATTTCCCACATGTATGGTTATAAACGTAGTACACACAAAATTCAACAATGTTAAAGTCACAATAATGGGTGTGAAATCCGTGCACTGTGTTAGTTATATTTAGATCATAGGTCTAAAGGGAAGTAATGAAGGTAACAAACTAAGCTACTGGTTTTACTTAAAGCTACTTACTCTGTATATAACACACTATGACAAATTTGGCGACTGCGTTAATTTTACCTATAATAATTGATAGTTCGGTGTTATAAAGTCCAGTATACTAGAAAGTATTTTAACGTCATTTCAGGTTATAATTATATGGAATATTCAGATTTACTGGTGGAGGGCGACATCCGAATGCATATGACTAGAACCACCGTCCTTCCTCAAGTAAATACCAAACTTTATTACATATAGTTTTTGGGGCGAGTTGGACTCAAACCTACGACCTTAGCAGTGATATAGTTAGTGAACTTGAACCATTTGGGCATGGAGGGTACTTCTTTTCATAGGAATGAATAATCTTTTTGTATAGTGTATTTTGGTGGGAATGTTGCCTCATTTTTAAGGGAGTGGTTACATTTATTTTCAGTTTTTTTAAATAGATTATGTGCAGGGCCGTAGCCAAAGTTTGATTTTACAGAAGGCACAACCTCAACTTTGCCAGGGGTGTCCGGTGATATGCTCACACAGAATAACATTTAGCTCCTGACATGTATATCCTGTTTTTTTTTCTGATATTTCAGAGACATTTTAAGCCGTTTAAATCTATAACATTATATAATTACTCAGATATCTTAAATATACATGGGTAGGTTTTTAGACCCGACACAACAGTTAATATCAACTCTTAGTAATACACTGTAAGACAAGTTTTTTCTAGGTACTATGATACATTCATACTGAAAATATTAAATGCTAAAGGTATGCCATAGGTTTGCAAGAGAAATTCATTTTTTTGGGATAACTTTATTATTTTTATATAAGCACTTATAAACATATGAACCTCCACAAATTCCACAGGAGGCCTCCGTTTGCCCCAGTGTGGCTACAGCCCTGATGTGACCCTTCCAGTGCCTTTGTACGCAAATAAATGCAATAATTGTTTGGCGAAATAGGCAATATTGTATACCGGTATAATTGGTTGCTTTTATCAAATGATTGATTGATTGAATAATTAGCTTCAATTTGTTGCCATGGAGGGCTTACAGACGATCAGATTATGTAACAATTGTTTCCAGGGATCCCAGAAGATTAACCAGTACTCGAGCACACCCAATAATTACAAGTTACTGATAACTTTCCCACTTGAATCAGTGGTGAGAGACGAATGATAATGAGACGCAATGTCGTGAATCAACCATCACGGCTATTTTGGCCAGTTGGGGATTCATAACTCACGACCCCTAGATTAATAGGCAGACGCGCAAACGACTGAGCTAATTGGGCCCGTCTCCTTTGTCAAGTATTTTTTTATATATTTTAAATATTGGTGAATCTAAAAGGAATTGATCTTTATTACCTATAAAAATGTGTATAGATCTATGGTGTTGTCTTCTAATATTTCTATTTATAGTATATAAACATATAATTCAATAAGCAAGGTTATTTCTACAATTAGGAGTTATTGCCGGATTCGTGTGTACAAAAATTGGTACCCGATTAACAGCTGTGATGGGCACGTTTATACTATCTGCTGGGTTATTGTCGTCTGCGTTTGTTGACATATTGTACGTAATATACGTTACGTATGGCGTCATTGGAGGTACGTGGTGGTCACTTTTTATTCTGACAAAATGTTCCTCATGTACGTCACCTATGGTTCTATCAGAGGTATATGATGGTCACGTTTTAATCTGAACAATTTAACGCAATGAATGTTAAGTGTCAAGTATGGTCCCGTTTTATACTGACAAAAGGTACGCCATGTACGTCACCTATTGCGCTATCAGAGGTATATGGTTGTCATGTTTTGTTCTGAACAATTTAACACCATGTACGTCAAGTGTCAGGTATAGTGTTATAGAAGGTATGAGATGGTCACGTGTGACGTTATAAAATGTATGAGATGGTAAAGTGTGACGGTATAGACGGTATGTGATGGTCACTTGTGACGTTGTAGAAGGTATGAGATGGTCAGGTGTGACGTTATAAAATGTATGAGATGGTAAAGTATGACGGTATAGACGGTTTGTGGCGTTATAAAATCTATGAGATGGTAAAGTGTGACGGTATAAACGGTATGTGGTGGTCACATGTGACGTTATAGAAGGTATGACATGGTAAATTGTGACGGTATAGACGGTATGTGGTGGTCACATGTGACGTTGTAGAATGTATGAGATGGTAAAGTGTTACGGTTTAGACGGTATGTGGTGGTCACATATGACGTTGTAGAATGTATGAGATGGTAAAGTGTTACGGTATAGACGGTATGTGGTAGTCACGTGTGACGTTGTAGAATGTATGAGATGGAAAAGAGTCAAGGTATAGACGGTATGTGTGGTCGCGTTTGACGTTATAGAAGGTATGTGAGGGTACTGTATGACGGTGTGGAAGGTATATTATGGTAACGCTAGACGTCAAAGAAGGTTTGTGATGGTAACGTGTAACGGTATAGAAGGTATGTGGTGGTCACGTGTGATGCTATAGAAGGAATATGGTGGTCATGTGTGACGTTATAAAAGGTAGCTGATGGCAAGCGTTACGTTGTAGAAGGTATGTGATGGTCACGTGTAACGGTATAGAAGGTATGTGGTGCTCACGTGTGATGTTATAGAAGGAATATGGTGGTCACGTGTGACGTTATAGAAGGTAAACGATGGTAACGGTTGACGTTATAGAAGGTAGCTGATGGCAAGGGTTACGTTGTAGAAGGTATGTGATGGTCACGTGTGACGTTATAGAAGATATGTGATGGTCACATGTGACGTCATAGAATGAATGTGATTATCACGTGTGACGTTATAGAAGTTATTGTAACACCATGTACTAATGCGTGATCGTATATTATTAAGTTTCTACACATATAATTCCATAACTCGCGTAATCGTAAAGTGGTTATTTAAGCCCAGCCCTTAAGTCTGCATAGTTCCACACTCCTAACTTCCCAGGCACCCCATTCTAAAACTACTACCACTAACTCTCTTAATTCCTTCTCTATCTGCTAACCCTACTAACCCTAAAACTAACTCAAAACTGAGTAACATGTACTTTTATATCTCGTCTCAGAGTTACGGAGCGAATCATAATAACGCTAGAACGATTTAACATTTTATATCCATTTAGATAATTCGCCAGGCAAATATTTACTGATGATTTGCAATTCTATTCACATGACTTGTGTTTGGCCTTATCCATAAAATTACACTGGATCAGGTATTCGGTGGTAATGTTAATGATAACACCTGGGGTGTAACATACCTTCCCACCAATTGATAAATATTTTCCCTGGAATATATTTCTTTAAACGATCTAGCCATCGTAACGAGTATAACGAGTATACATTTCCCCGCACGTTGATGAATACATATATGCATATAACCACGGTTGTAACATTTCGTTTGAATCACACTATCTGAGTCAATCTACTATTATAACATACATGTAGAGTAGCACTAACTGAGTCATTCTAGTGTTTTTATTCCACTGTGCCTTAAACGTCTATATGATATAAAGATAACATAATTAACACAAGGATTTTAATTTAATGATGTACAAATAATTAGATTTTAGATAACTATCACTTGTTTACTCTTGATAAAACTTTAAATTAATGCTTCGGCACATGGTCTATTTCCACATATTTGTAGGCGTTGTCTTGTATGTTAGCACTAAAGTTAAATCCATCATCACGGTATCTCGCGACGTAGCCATAACGCTGACCCTGTGTTCCACTGGTCTTCCGACGTCGGATATACTGGCGGCATTGGATGTATAGTGTCTCTCGGTATGGTTGGTGCGTTTCTCCTTTAAATATATGTTTTCTAAGTAATTTATATAATACATCATTATCGTATACTTGTATTATATCTTCAGCACACTTATTGTTCATGTCATTCAAACCCTATGAACAGGTGTGCAACTCTTATCACTTATAATGTGGATGCTGTGATCCCAGACAGGATACCGCACATCAATTGTTTGGATTTATAGTTTCAATAAGTCTAAGTTTACCAGTCAAATCAACACATTAACTCTAACTACTAAAGCGGTGGCACATGTTTTATTTATCGCTGGGCGGGCTTGCACAGATGCACACATTATCTATAAAAACATTCAATTAAAAAGTCATAACGGCTAACATCACCTGTAGCATTTTGAGAATAATGCAGGGCTTACATAGCACATTATAAAACATGTCTATAATACAATAGTTAATCCAATCTATTCAACAATTATATTTTACCATGCACAATCTCTATTTACATCATTTTGACACTATATCGTCAAAGTAACATTCTTAACAACCTCGTCGTCTCCTTTTAAACGGCGGATATATTATTTGGACTAACGTGTCCAACGGGCGTTAACTATTCGGTGCGGAGGGAACTGAACCTCCTGGAGCTGATTGTTGGCTTTCGACTCTGGTCGACACCGCTTGTTCGTCTCTTTTAGAGCTTTGCTTATCAAGTCACATACTTTTGGCTGAACAGTATTTTGAAAGTGATTAATTTTAAAAGAGTATCGGCCCATAGTGAAATTGACACCACATAATCAGAACCCAATACAAACATAACTCTAGATTGGTATTTTGTTCTACTTATTGCGACCCTTTGAAGACTCTTAAGTTGACCTATTATGTGTTGCATTGAAATTTCCATTGACTAAACAGAAGTATAAAAAATCAATGTCTGTAGGATAAATATTGTCAATGTCGATTACGTCAGTCTGACTTTCACGTTCATTATCTGAATATGTTAAAACTCCGAATCTGCTGTCTAAACGTTTTATAGGTGTTGTGATAAACATTATGGTTTTATGTCCGTCAATTGTGACGTTTTTATGCTCCCCCAAAGGGGGGAAGCATATAGTCGCCGCTTCGTCCGTGCGTCCGTCCGTGCGCCCGTCCGTGCGTCACCAAATTCTTGTCCGGACTATTTCTCCTTTAACCTCTGGTTGGAATTTTATGAAACTTGCTAGGATACATCATTACCAAGTGCAGATATGCATAATATATTTGTGTTCCGGTTCGATGATTTTAATGGAGTAATGGCCATTTGATTCTGTCTGTGACCAAATTCTTGTCCGTGCTATTTCTCTACAACACAATGTTGGAATTTTATGAAACTTGCTAGGATGCATCACTACCAAGTGGAGATGCGCATAATATCTTTGTATTCCGGTTCAATTATTTTTCAAGGAGTCATGGCCCTTTAATTGAATCTGTGACAAAATTCTTTTCCGCACTATTTCTCTACAACCTTAAGTTGGAATTTTATGAAACTTGCTACGATGCATCAATACCAAGTGCAGATTCGCATTTTGTCTTTATGTTTCGGTTCGATGAGTTTTCACGGATTTATGACCCTTTGATTTTGTCTGTGACCAAATTCTTGTCTGCGCTATTTATCTACAACCCAATGTTGAAATTTTATGAAACTTGCTAGGATGCATCACTCAAACATTCACTTGGGGAGCATCCATCGGTTCCACCGATATGTTCTTGTTTTTGTGAGGTTTTTTTGTTGTTAGAAAAGCCATGCATCTGTTTTCGTACCTCTAATTAGCGGAAAGATGAGACTTTTATCAATTCATAACCCGCGTTTTTTTAACAGATGGTGTTTATCGGTAAGACATAGTGTAAGTGTGTCTGTGTTTTAGATAAAACCACTCTTCTTGTAATATGTGTTTGAATTTAATATCCTGTTGACACGCTTGCATAAACTATAATCACAGCATTCTGTAATTTTTGTCGAAAACATATTAAATGGTCTTAGGTCAACACTAAATGAAGCCACTCTCTTTTGCCAGAATAATAATACAACCAATGACAACATAAGCCAAACAGTTGTGCGATTAACATAAGATACTCTCATTTTACCCCTGACTTTGTCTGAAACATAAATCACAACAGTCATAAAATTCTTACACCTAGTACCGCAAATGTGGGTACCGTACTAGTCCTATACCTAGTACCGTAACGTGGTTACCGTAATAAACGTGCACATAGTACCATTAAACATGAATATTACATAAAACAATTTGTATATACATGTTACCACAAACTAACTTAGTTTTGAAGCCCTAAAGTAACCCCATTGTATATAACAGCAAAACATATCTTACGTTTTACAAACTATAACAACAAAACAATTTTTGTTTTGAAGCCCTAAAACAACCCTTAAATTCTATATACATGTAACAGTAAAACATTTCTTATGTTTTACATAACAACAAAACAATTTTTTGTTTTGAAGCCCTAAATCAACCCTTCAATTGCTCGCAACAAGTTTTTTTTTAAATTCCTTTTTCATGTCTGTTTTCTAATTGCAGGCTATTTAGATATATTTATGACCAATAAGTTTGTTTCCTTTGGTGCAAAAAATTCATTTACGTTTTTGTTTGACATTTCGCCAACGGACATATCCGACGCACCCTTTTAAGATTTATTTTTGGTCATTAATTTTCTTTAACAGCATTAATGTTTTCATTTTACATTAATTTTGGTCTGACATTTCGCCGACGGACATATCCGACACATCTGCTACCCTTCCCTTATAACCAGAAGATGGTAAGGCGTTACTTGCTTGTGGACAAAAAGAAACAGATGTGGAGGATGATGTGTCAGAATTGTTAACTGACTTGACATATCTACCATCCTCATCTCTAGCAAGTATCCTCATTTGGAGTTACATAAGTGGGATATAATCTTCATTAGTGGAATCGGTACGTTATTTACGATAACGCTTGGCAATCGTAGCCAATGGCACGACGTATTTACTATACTATCAGGGACAGATGAATGAATCAGAACTAGACTCACTAATTGGCGGTACCACATAATTAGTAGCTTTATATTTTGGTAGCTGCCACTCGTCGACATGAGCAAAACGTATTTGTTCAGCATATACTTTAGTGGTAGAACAATCAAGCTGATTTTTAATAATATAAGTCACAGGTGATGTTTGTTCAAGAATACGGTTTTACGGTTGCCACTTAGAATCAAGTTTATTTTTACGGAGATTTCTTTTGTAATAAACGGGATCACCGTGTACCTCTATTTGCGTACGTAGCTTGTCGTTTCTTAGACTTCCGGAGATAGTTATGAATTAAAAGAAAGGATTTGTGCTGCTGCTCGAGTGCGATTTTATGCATATCTTCACCAGCATACTTTCGGTGTGGCTAAAGTATGGTGTCAAGTGGAAGGACGACATCACGGTCATTAAGTAGGAAGAAAATAGAGAATTTAAAACATTCACTTACATTAAAGCTAATTGCAGCCAAATATTTATTTAAGAACACATCCCACGTGTTGTGATTGTCTCTATGCTTCTTAAATAATACGCCATATAACATACGATGCAAACGTTCTACCTTAGTGTTTCCTTGGAGATGGTAAAAGGAGGTCGTCACATGATGAATGTTCAAGGCCTTTAAAGTTTCACGCATTACTCGATTAACATTCTCCGTCGTATTATCTGTGACAATTTCGAGCGGGGCACCATGTCCTGGAAATATTTCCTCAATAAGGAGGTGAGCGATAATATCTGATCCGTTATCAGGCACAGCAAATGCCTCAAGGAAACCACTGTACAAATCAATGAAACTGAATATGTACTTATTACCGGAAAGTGAAGTAGAGTACTGTCCTGATAAATCTAGGCCAATTTTAGCAAATGCATATGGTGGAATATCAGTTTCCTGTAAGGGTAATCTTATCTTCTGCATGTTTCTCGTCCGGCAAGTGACGCAACTTGCAACATAAATATGTAATTCTTTATAAAATTTGGTCCAGAAATACTTTAGTTTGATTGAATCATACGTCTTGTCCACCGCCATGTGGCCATTTTCATTATGGTATTGTCTTACCACCTCACCTTGAAAAAGATTTGGTATATACAAACGTAATACTGGATCAGAATCGGCATTATAAATGTTATACATTTTGGAGATCAATTTTTTCAGTTCCAGTTATGTCGTCTTTTTCCTGTGTCACAGCCATGTCAATAGCTGTATCGAAAAAAGGTTTGACAGCATTACCATCAAGGTCAATATGACACCTAGCACATTCTTTTGGAGTTAACCGTTTTGAGTTCAACATGTTCACTTGGTAAGCTTGATCTAGGATATCTGGTTCGTAGGTTGCATCTTCGTGAGGATAGCTCCTAATGACATACGTGACAATAAATCAGCACATGAATTGTCAGTGTCTGCAATGAATTCGACTTTGCAGTTATAGCCGGAATCTGAAGTGCACAGAGCTAAATTGTTTGTTTTGCATTGGTGATTCTAAAACATATTTCAGGGGTTTATGATCTGTGCGTATTACAAATTCGGCATTATGGAAATTCACATCTAATTTATTTAACGCGTAATGAATGGCAAATGCCTCTTTAACAATAATTGTAGACCATCGAGTTTGTGTATCGTTTAATTTATGGGAAAGATAAGAAATGGGTTTTTCGTTTTGAATCCCCGGAATAACAGTAAAAGTGTCACACACGTCAACTAGTTGTGTAAGACAAGCACCTACACAATTGTTGCTTTCATCCGTATACAGCACATATGGTTTATTTGGGACAGGGCAACCTAGTGTTTGTATAATTTACAATTTATTCTTGATAAAATCAAAGGCAGGCTGACATTTTGAATCCTTTTTGCATTTGGCATACTTTTTGTAAGCAGAATTATTGGGTCAGCAACGCCCGAAATTTAGGAATAAATCTGCGGTTATAACAACACATACTAATAAAACTACGTACTTCTCTCACGCATGTTGGTGACGGCATTGATTCTACTTTCTTTGGGTCAGGTTAAACTTCATATTTATTTAACAGACCCTGGATAACTAGTCTCTTTTTTAGCAAACAACAATTTTTAAGTTTAAGTTTTAAATTGTGGGTTCTCAGTCTATCAAATACTTTGTGAATGTGGGTTAAATGATCTTTGAAAGATGAACAGAAAATAAATATATCGTCCAGATATGCGCTGGTAAATTTATCTAACCCTTGTAATACCATTGACATTGATTCTTGAAAATTCGCGGGCGCAATGGTCAATCCAAAGAGCAATAACATTAAACTGAAAAAGACCTTTATGGCATGCAAATGCAGTCTTCTCTTTGTCACTATAATTCATTCAAACTTGCCAATAACAAGTTTGAATGAGTTTTGTAAATCCAGAGAGGTAAAATATTTAGCTTGACCTTACAAAGCCAGAATATCACCAATTAAAGGCAGTGGGTAAGAAATGTGTTTTGTTATTTCGTTTTCGTTAAAATCCACACACAATCGTTTGGAACCATCTTTCTTATCAACATTTACAACTGGAAAACTCCTGGTAGATGTTGATTTGGTACATTGTAATAAATTTTGCATCTAGAATTTCATCAACATCAGCATCAATAATGTGTCTATTATTGAGTTGGGTTTGATATGGTCTTAACTTAAATGGTTAATAGTCCCCAGTATCGATCTTCATTTTGACAGTATTTTGTGCAAATAGATTAGAATTTGATTGTAATAACTTGATCAATTGCGGTTCATGCAACTGTATTAAAAATGTTGATGTTTTTATCAAAGTCCACATTTGATTTTTCTGCAGAAGAGATGTTTCTTACCTCAAATTATTCATTGTTTGCTTATGGGCAACCTTTCTGTTAAGTATATGTTTTATTTGTATTGTTAACAACAACGACAGGTATAGTTCTACTTTCATGTAACCTTGATACAGAATTAGCTCTCATTTCACCTGGTTCATAACTAACAAAACCAGTTTCTGTTGATAAGACTTGGTAAATGCCAGCTTGCGGGATATCAGGACTATAGCGTATTTTACATGTTTGAGGTACTAGTTTTGTTTTAGTATTTAAACGTGTTAAAGATGAGATATGAATATCCTCTTATAAAGGTACATACTTTTGATTTACTCTTATACTTCCAAAATCATAATAAAACCGAACCCCATTTTTCATTAGCCAATCTTTGCCTAGAATCAGGCTTCGGTTCATGTCACGGACTATAAAAAATGTATGACTCATTTTTGTACCAATTTGAATATTAAATCTGCACAGCCATCACGTGTAATAGATCGACTATTCACTGACTGTAGACAATTTTTCTTATTCCTATGTTTTGGTTTATTTTTTAAACTATCATAAACTTTGCGATGCATCAAGGACACGTCAGCACCAGAATCAATAAGAGCTTTGAGATTTTGTTTCTGAATTTTTAACAGACAAGAATTAAAATTACCAGCAATTGAAATACTATATTTGGGTATGCTTATATGTTTTCTCCTCCCACGGGCTTCTACGTGTGAGAAGCTCTTTCGTTTGATCGATTCGGCCAGCTAATTTTCCTATACATTTCACAAATTGTTTCACAAATTGTTTCGCATTCTCGTGCAAAATGCCCAGCTTCAGCACAGTTTCAACATATCACATTTGCGCAATTCTGTACCCCACGACACGAAGACCCACTTTTGCGTGCGATGTTGACCGCATTAACTTGGTCACGTCTTGTTCTACAATCTCTCCTATCATGGTCTACTTTACGACAATGATAGCATCGTTTAACTTTTTTGCGATAATGATCGACTTCCTTGGTTTGTGGCTCAGTTTCTCTACTATGAGTTGATCCATAGTCATCACCAGTTCTCAATATAAACCTTTTTTCTTAAATTTTGCTCATTTGTTGCACAAGTTACCGCAGCTTGGAGCGTTTGAGGATTATCTCGCTAACCTTTATTTCATATGGTCGTTTAAAAGTCCGTCAATGAAGTAACCAATTAATTGTCTGTCAGCAATTTGTTGTTCACCGACAAATGCACCCTCTGCCAGTGCAATCAAACGCTCAGAATATACTTGAATTATCTCCCTTTCATTTTTATGACTTTCCTATGGAGCAAAAGTGCGTGTTGCGGGTCAATAACTTCAGCAAACCTTAGTTTCAATTATGTTTTAATTTAATCCCAAGTATGATTTTTGTTAGTATCCAAGTGTCGCTTTAGAAATTACTAAAAGGGCCATTACTTGCCTGGTATGCCACTAATTTAATGCTTACGTCAGTCATTCCCCCAAGTTTATATCTATCAACGCTTTTGATCCATTCTTTGAAATAGTTATCGTCCCATTTTAAAGATTTCACAACCCTTGTCCCTTGTGCACCATTGTAGTGGTCACCCCCCCCCCCCCCCCACCACCACCCACTCCCTTTGTTTCCCCATATTTCGAAACAAAATTAATAATTCCACCTGTTCAGCCATCGTTTAGTGTGAAATAAAACAAGCAGGCTACTCTTCACAATTACAACTCCACCTGAATAAGTCCTCTTCTATTTTGAATCACATGTTTCTAACAAGTCCACATTGTGTCCCAAGACAATCACAAGTTCTAATTCAAAATAAAATTTAATTACTGATCACGGCACCATAAATCCACATGTAACACCATGTACGGATGTAGTGATTAAATAATCACAAAGCAAATTAATTTTCTATTGCGTGATCGTATAGTGTTAAGTTTCTTTAATATAATTTCATAACTCGCGTATTCGTATATTGGTTATTTAAGCCCAGCCCTTAAGTCTTGCATAGTTCCACACACCTAATTTCCCCAGCACCCCATTTTAAAACTACTAACTCTCTTTATTCCTTCTTTATCTTCTAACCCTACTTACCCTAAAACTAACTCAAAACTGAGTAACATGTACTTTTATATCTCGTCTCAGAGTTTCGGAACGAATCATGATAACGCTCTAGCGATCTAATATTTACTATCCATTTCGATAATTCGCCAGGCGGATATTAACTTATGATTGGCAATTCTATTAACATATGTTTGACCTTTTCCTTAGAGTTACACTTGATCAGGTATTTAGTGTTAATGTTAAGAATAACACATTGGATGTTACAGTATGTGATGGTCACGTTTGACGTTTCAGAAGGCATGTGATGTGACGATCTCTAAACCGTAAACTTTCGTTTTGTTATAAAAGCGATATTGTCATATTTTTTCATCATTAAATAAATAAGTGTATGTATGTTTTGGTTGAAGAGTGTCACTTAATATTGTACCTTTAATCTAAATGAATGAAACATCATATCAAGTAATTTAACGGTGCCCCGCTTCTTTTGACAGCAGTAACAGAAGTATGAAATACTGCATACCGTATTGCACTGGGTCTTATAAAAACGATGTATTCAATGATAATGAGATACATACATTTCTTGGCTCCTGTTCAACCAACATATACTTAAAAAATTAAATATAAGATAAGCAGCCAGGTAATCGTGATTTTAGACTGATTCCATTAAAACTGCATATTGTTTCATTACTATTGATTATGATTATATAATACATAAACAAACTTAATGAAGTTGTTCAGAATTTAAGTAAAATGGTGGTGAAACAGAAGCAGGTCGTCACGAGCCGCCATCTTAGAAAACAGTTTTACTCGTTTTACACCGTGATAAGCTATGCGCATCTCATGCCTTTAAGTCCACTGATTGTATGTGTTGATACCATTGTTTATCAGAACGTTACACAACATTATGCATGATTGTATGTGTTGATACCATTGTTTATCAGAACGTTTCACAACATTATGCCTGATTGTATGTGTTGATATCATTGTTTATCAGAACGTTACACAACATTATGCCTGATTGTATGTGTTGATACCATTGTTTATCAGAACGTTACACAACATTATGCCTGATTGTATGTGTTGATACCATTGTTTATCAGAACGTTACACAACATTATGCCTGATGAATGAGAGATCACGAGAAGAATAAAATTTACGTTCCGTCAGTTCCCACTTTAATACAGGGAACCTCAGAAAATCCATAGGAACACGATCAGGGCTGTTGAAAGCATGACCAACACTATTGTATCCAGATAAATAAATTTCCAGTCTAGTACTCAGAACCATGTGTGAGGTGGGGGAGGGGGGGGAGGGAAGGAGGGATTATTTTGGCGGGTATTCGAAATCATGACCTCTGGATTGACAGTTTGACGTGTTATCGATCGAGCCAGCCTGGTCTGGCGCAGTAGGTACTTGGAACAAGAGTTGACTTGAAGATTATTAACAAAGAGAAGCTTACTGGTGTTGACAATATGTTTTGCCATGTATCTATTTCAAATATGAAATAGTATGACAATTACCCTAGTTTTCCAAAAAACAAACATCTTTATTTCACCTCAAACTAGTATCCTGCCTTTTCATTGGACGATATTGGTCACATGTTCACACATCCTAGTTTTCTTTTTCAGCCATAACCAACTGTTTGCAATGTAATACGTCTCACTACCAAGTTGAATTCTGTTCTTTGTTTTATATAAAATTCTAGGATTTCCACGTTAAAATAATCCACATACAATTATTTAAGTGTCTTTTTTCATAACTGGAAGGTATACCCATATAACAGTGCCCGGTTGATCAGCTTGATTTGTTTTTGGAGGGTGCAGTGACACCAAAAGATCTTAAAAAACGTAATTCCATAAAAGTCACTTTTTAACACCATATTTTCTTATTGCTATATGTGCTATATCCGCTTTTGCTCTACTCATCTACAGCAAGAAAAAAACAACCACTATGAACCAAACTATATAAGATTTTTTTAAGCGTAAAAATCATGTTACCGTAGGAAAAAAGGGGCATAACTATGTAGTGAGACGTGTAATGGTACACCAATGATTCAAATTTACAATACAACAGTTATAAGTATCATTACACAGTTGTGGCTCTTTTTGTCACGGTAGTGCGGTTCTTGCACTTAAAAAAAGATCCTATGTAATTGGGTTTGACATATTTTCAAAATGGTTCATAAGAGCTGCGATTTCTTGGTGCAGATGAACAAAGCAAAATTGGCATAGCATATACTACAAAAAACATCACTGTTGTTACAAAGTGACTTGTACAGGATTTAAACATATGCATGTATGAGATTTGGAGGACTTTTTTTTTACAATAAAAGTCTTACCACAACACTGTCTTAAAAAACAACAAACTCATCAACCAACCAATTATTATGCATTTTTATGTGCTGATACATTCCTGCAATGAAAACTAAAATCTACTTTTAAAAAAATCTATATGGAAATTTCTTTACCTTGGAAGTTGAGACTTAACTTTATATAGAACTAACAACGCAATTCAACTGCGTGGTGAGACCTGCATTTATTAATTATGTATTTGATATATATTGTGCAAATGTATGTGATGGCTGGCTTGGCATTTTTGTGTTTCGGACTGATTCGTTTGTGTGTTTTCTTCATGTTTATTTGAAGGGTTAGGTGCATCGTTATCTATGATAGCAGTAGAAGTAACCGTGCAACAGAACTTCGACAATAGACGTGCACTAGCTGCTGCTGTGTCCACGCTAGGGAAGGCAACGGGCGTTATGGTACAACCAATCCTCAATACAGCAATGGTGACCAGGTATGGATTAAAAGAAGCTCTCTTCCTGACTGCTGCAATGGTGTTCTTTGCTTGCCTTACAAGCTTCACCTTTAAGTTCACATCAAAGACTGAACGAAAAGTCAAATGGACAGACATGACCAGTAAGAGGGTGCTACCATCAAGAAAAAGCCAATGTTCAAGTATAAAATACGAAACAGATCTTCGTTCTGGAGGGGAGGATTCGGGTAAAGAAGACAGTGAATTAGGACAATTCAAGGGTTTGGCAATGGATAATGAAGCAAAATTGAAAGAAGGTCATATGATTATTGATTTAAACTTATTTATTTTACATCGATTGTGAAACAAGATAAACCAGGCCTTTATTTTCCCCTGTACTAAGCATATACATCATATGTCTTGATAAAGGATACCACAAGGATCGAACCCACGACCTGCTGATCCTGAATATAATATTCTATCACCGGACCACAAGATTACTATGACCTGTATCGTATAGCCTGTTAAAGAGTCAAATGCAATTTTTAACTTTCTAGAAAATTTGGCCGCTAGTGTACGGATGTTCATGCTAGTGATTGTTGTTTATAATATTATTTAAATAATCAATTGATACAACTTGATTAAATCTCGACAAAATTCTTTTTTTATTTTATTTTTTTTAAAAAAGAAAAAAAAACAAAATGTCATATATGCTTTATTTTGCTTTTATGTCCTTCACAGAGGCCTGATATATTCTTACACCAATAGCTATTGATTTTATTAACTCATTGATTAAATGTAATAGCACAGAAGATCTATTTCTACAAGAAAGAGGCAAGTGTATGTTGGTAACATTATGTCTGATCTACTTAAAATGCTAAAGTGTCCTGTTTTTAAATAATCAGATTTATATCTAGTGTATGTTATATTTTTATTAACAGTTAACATATTTTGATTTCCCCAATATTCTTAAGTGGATCCGAAGTAGTAAAGGTAATACTCCACAATTTATACGGAATGTGGAAGTGCGTGTTAACCAGATTCATCCCAAAGATTTAATCTGAAAATGTTTGACAATTACTCGTAGACGGACCGCCGGATTTATTTCGATTCACGAGGTGTTTCTCAACTAAATTTTACGTATAATCCGCATGTATATACTATAATGAACGGAGCAAATAACCCGCCACATGACATTTTAAATACTTTCATTTTTTGCATTGTCTCAATATGTATCGAAGCAATTTTCTTGAAAGTTGAATAAGAAAGAATATTTAGGCTAATATATAAAAATACATAACTGTCTGTTAATGACATACACACCTTTTAATAGCTCTACTCCATATTTTGACCAAGATACTGGAAATACAATAGTGAAGTGTGTGTGTGTGGGGGGGGGGGGGGTAAGCTGTTCCATTCAGTATATGTTGGGGGTAAGCTGTTCCATTCAGTATATGTTGAAAATGGCGGACCCTTTTTCAATGTCTTACATTTCTGTGTGACACTTGTTCATGTTAAGATGTCTACTAAAATATTTTGTTTTGCTTTAGATTGCCAACAAAGAAAACAGAACACGTGTTGGGCGGTCTTTTCATTTATTTCTAGAAACTACGTACTTTTCATCACGTCCACATTTTTCGTCTCCCTTTCGGTGTTTATACCGCTCAACTTCATACCAGCGATGATGTCCAAAGAACGGTTTTCAGCCAAACAGGTTGGTCATCACCATTCACTTGAATTGAACATATATGATCATAAGAAACGTTTCAAACATCAAGTTCACATTTATGATTTATAATGTGTAGTCAACGTATTACTAAATTACTAATTCTATTAAATTGTCTGTTAGACTATGTCGCATATCTGAAATCCAAAATGTTTTTTGTCGTTTACTTTCGCAATTTTGAATATATCTTCTTCAGTGATTTTGGAAAGAAGGAGTGGGAAAGGAAATGTCCTTCGGTGATTTGTGAAAGAGGGGTGGGGCAGGAAGTGTCCTTCGGTGATTTGTGATAGAGGGGTGTGGACAGAAGGATCAATTGGTGATTTGTGAAAGAGCGACGGGGAAGGAAAGGTCCCTCGGTGATTTATGAAAGAGGAATTGGGAAGGAAAGGTCCTTCGGTGATTTGCGAAAGAGGGGTGGGACCTTCGGTGATTTGTGAAAGAGGGGTGTGGAAGGAAGGGTCCTTCGGTGTTTTTTGAAAGAGGGTTGGGGACGGAAGGGTCTTTCGGTGATTTGTGAAAGAGGGATAGGGACGGAAGAGTCCTATGGTGATTTGTGAAAGAGGGATAGGAAAGGAAGGGTCCTTTGGTGATTTGTGAAAGAGGAGGGGGTTGTGGAAAGGGGTTTATTCGTGACCAGTAATCTATTGCATTCAATACGACTTACTAGAACATGTCGTTGTTGCGGTCATGTGTTAAGAATTGCTTGAGTTTGATATAAAAACATTATATGAGAAATTACTTGAGGAAAGGTGATGGTTCTGCTCAGATTCCTATCTAAGGTATTCCTTCACCAATAAAACAGGTTGCCATATATATATACATTAACTATATATCCGAATGAATCTACGTAGAATCGCCGTCCTTCTGATAGTAATTGGAAAACGTTCCACATATTTTTTTTGAGAGATCGAGACTCGAACATATGACCTTAGCAGTGACATGTAAATGGTCTTGAGATGCTACCTTAGACCACACTAAGACCCGAATCTACTATGTTCAATGATACAATTTCAAATACGAAGCATATTATAGAGAAATATGAATTTATTGAACATAAAATACGAAATACCCTAACTGCATGGTGTTACTGGTAGATCTACCACTTGAACAAGCGTATCTAAATGTCCATCACTGTTTTAACCATGCAGATTTCACTTGTTTTATCGGTTGCTGGTCCCGCTGATATCGTCGGAAAACTTGCCGTGGGTTTAGTTGCTGATCACAAAAGGTTTAACAGACATTGGTGTAATGTCCTCTGTTGCCTGTTACTGGGTGCCATGACGATAGGCGTCGTTTTCTTTGAACATCTATATCAATTCGTCTGCTACAGCATTGTGTACGGATTGTCAGCTGGTAAGATATTTCATTTTAGTACTAGCATATAATGTCGGTTGGCGGCGTTTTTATTCTTTAAAATTTACAAATATAAATGGCTGGTAACATATTTATTTTATGTTACTAAAGTCGATTGGTAACGTATTTATTCTATACATCTTGCACATAATATCATGATCGATTTGTAACGTATTTATTCCATAGAACCGGCTCCTAATGATATAGTTGGTTGGTAGCGTATTTATTAATAATAGATAAAACTTGCATAAATAGTCGGTTGAAATCGTATTTATTCTATATAATTTGCGCATAATTTTATAGTCGGTTGGTTAAGTATTTATCCTTTATAACCAGCACATAATATTATAGTCGGTTGGTAACTTATTCATTCTATAAAACCTGCAAATATACTCAGTTTATAACGCATGTCATTTATTCTATATAGCTTACACATGTAGTCGCTTGGTAACGTATTTAATGCATCGGCCAAGGTGAAAACGCATACATCCATGAACTTAGATTTTTACATCATCATCATCATCAGGCAATAACTGTATAATATCAAACATATAAGTTTGTTCTAACATTGAAGCGATGTATACTATATATGGCACAACCATGTGCCATATTCTCACCGTCTTGAATGTATTATGCAGGGATATGGGTATTACTTCAGCCAGTGCTGGTGGTTGATATAGTGGGTAAACAGAATGCAGAACATGGCATAGGCATGAACATGATGCTTACTGGACTAGCAGGTTCTATCGGTCTACCAGTTGCAGGTATATTCCATTGACACTGTTCTTGGTTAACGTGTGCATCTAGCCTAGCTCTTCGTTCATTACCATATCATAAGACAAAACAATGTAAATAGAAGTATCCCAACCAAAATAATTAAATACTAGTTCCTGATTTGTCCATTTCTTCGTTAATGTTTTGTTTAGATAATCAACCATACTAAGTTCTACTGAAACCCACAGGCCTTTAGTGTAGATGGCGTCCGTCAGCACTCGTACTAATCGTTCGTGGGATCCTCCAGGCGGTTAACCAATAATAGACACACCTTATCTATCTCTGCAAGTCGTCGCCGACCACTTCCTCACATATTCAAAGTGGGGCAATTGTACCTGTTAATTACTTTCTATTCATCAAATATCAAAGAGAAATATACTGGTCATGTAAGTTACAAAATACCTTGGTCTCCAGATTGGGTCTGTTGAATAGAAATGTTTGGAAAGAAGCCGCATTCGAGCACGTTTATTGGTCATTTGCTTCTGGGAACTTCAAATAACGTCACAGTTTAGTAAGAGGGCCATATCTATGAATTGTGGGACAGACGTAGAATTTCCTGTTTTTGATAGGGGATGTATAAACCTGATTCGGGAGATATGAGATTCTGGGATCCATAATTTGAATGAATTACATTATCACAATAACTAACATCATATTAACTAAATATTGACTTTCAGGCTGGGTGGTTGACGTGACGGGATCATTCTATGCTAGTTTGCTCGCTACAGGATGTGTGTTTCTACTGGCAGGAGTGATTGCAATGTTAATTCCTCTCCCAGGGTGTTTTTACTGTAGCAATGAGAAACTAATCGAAGAGGGAAAAAAAACACCAGAAATTTCTAAAGATAGCGATGATAACGGAACAGATGTTCAGTGTCCAGATGTTGCTACCACAAGAGATGTCTTTGTTACAAAGTTATGACATTTCGGAGTGATTGTGATCTGCACATACATTCTCTTTTGTTGAAGGGCAACCAAATCAGAAACAATTAGGGCGATGTTTTAAAATCTTATTAAGAAATTAAACTAAATAAAACCGTTACAGACATGAAATTTGGACATTTATAACTGTTTGCGCCCTTTAAGACACTGTTATTGAAGGTGTTATTAGATATTAATGAGAGGGTCTATATTTATAAAAAGAAATAATTACACCTGTCCTGTGCGCTTGTTATTCCGTGTGTTATGTTTATATCAACACATTTGTAACATATTAGGTTTATATTTGACTTAATAATATTAACCTACATAGCTGAGAAAATGTATTAAATAGTAACGTTACAAACATCAATTTTGAAAATAAAGGTGATTGAATAATCTGAGTTAACTAAATAAAGATACATGATGAATGTAATAACGTATAGTTGATATAAGAATTAACCGTCTTAGCTTTAAATGTATTGAGTTCCGTGTTAAAGAAGTGTTAAAATGGCCGCCTCACGTGATAATATGCAAATGAGCTATTATTTACCACAATTGGAAACAAGAAATACCTCCTTGGGGTAGTCGCATACTGGCGTTTATAAACATTATTGAAGTATTTTGAACATTTTCAAAGCATTGTCATATCTGAATTTGGAATTAGGAAAAATGAACTGATGCATGGAAATTGGGATATGAATAAATGAATTCCGAAGTCATAGATTTGGTAATTGCACTGATATATGACAGAGTTACTGAAATCTCCATAAAACAGAAATTATACCCCAAAACTGAAAGTAACAGAAAGGAACTACGCGCGTAGCGATGCACAGCAACAACCCGCAGAAACGTCCTTAAGCCATATAAATGTTAGATTTTTAGATATCTTGTTGATCAATTTATCAGATTTAAATTGCTGTCACTTCCTTTTAAATTGATTTCTGCACAATGACTAAATATTAAATGGCTTGGTATATTGATGACGGAATGTCACCTTTGACTTAACGTTATCTTCTTTGTTTGATTAGGACTTCTTATTCATAATGCAACGGGTGTTAGTTTAATCATGTGACCAGTTCCTGCATCCAAATTGGTTACGCGTATCACGTGGTTTTAAGTAAATATTTTATTATAGTGACATGTGTACATGTCACATCATATAGATATGTAGAATTTTAAACAACATACCCGGCCCTATGGACCTATACGTCACTTAAACATATAAGTAGTTATATTATTTCACATGAAAATATGCGTGCAATCAATTATCACCAAAAGACAAATAATAAATAAAAGATAATACATAACAACATATTATTTACGCGAGCAGGTCTTAAGGTGTTGAAGTTCAATGATTCATTCATTGATACAAGGTCTAAAATTTAGAATATAATTTTGATTAATTCCATCTTTTAAATCCTATGTTAAAACCTGTCAAAATAATATATTTCTTACTTGGGCTACGCGCCTATGTTAGACTAAACTATATTTTCCGCTTTAAAGTGCATTCCCAACAAGTTTTGTGACGTATTAAATGAGTCATGTGATCTCACGTTTGATTTTAAATTGATTCATTATACACAGGGGTGGATCCAGGACTTCAGTTTAGAGGGGAGAGGTACAACACATATGGGAGTTTAGGGTTGGGGGAGGTGGCCTACGCCGGGTTTTTAAAGATTAGCTCCGCCATTTATACAAGTTTACACGTAGTAAAATTTGTTTCATCTTCGAAAGAGTCGAAATGACGCCAAACTAAGAGATGTCGAATGTAGAATGAGGATTTCGTTTCATGTTTACCGCTCCAATTTAAATATAGATTTTATCACGTTTTGGTCGATTAGCCATATCAAACAATTCGGATTTGATATATTAATGGTAATGAGATGCTTTTTATCCTTTATAATAAATGTTTTATTTTTCTAGACATTTCAAGCGAGTTTTCATGATATACTCCCTTAAACAAATTAACGCCAGACTGCTGAATATGATAAAATGTGATAACTTAATCTATCGATGGAATCGTACGCTGCTATACGTTTCCTTACATAAACTGTTATATTAAACTGCAATAAATATACTGGATTTGGTTTCAGCATTACATGTAACACAAAACTTAAGATCTACGCGCCGTAAAAAAACGGATTACAATAAAACTTTTATTGTTTGGTGAATATTATGATCACCTCGGTCCGGCCTAGGTAAATATAACATACTTTTACATCAGGTTCATCAATTTAGATATTACATCATCGTCATCGTCATCGTCAATAACTGTATAATATTTAATATATAACCATGTGCTAACATTGTAGTGATCGTATACTATATATGGCCTAACCATGTGACATATTTTCACCGTATTTTTTTATTATACAGGAGTATGGGTATTACTTCAGCCAGTGCTGGTGGTTGGTATAGTGGGTTAATAGAATGTAGAACACGGCATAGGCATGAACATGATGCTTACTGGAATAGGAGGTTCTATCGGTCTACCAGTTGCAGGTATATTCAATTGACACTGTTCTTATTACGAAACTTACCGTATTCCCTCGTATAAACGCCCCCTCTAATAAACAACCCTCCGCCATTAAGGTCTGAAAAAATGGGATTTTTATCAGTAAAAAGAAACCTAATTATAAATGTTGATTAGCATGTGAAACAATTATCAAACACAATACTGTTTGAAAACTCTGTGCATCCAGCTTCGCTCTTCCCTCATCGCCGTCATGAGACGAAACAATGTAAATATAGGTAGCCCCGCCAGGATAACAATCTTGTAACAAAAGGCACAACTGGGAAACTTAAACCTGGTTGATGTGTGCACCAAGCCTCGCTCTTCTCTCATCGCCGTCATGAGTGAACAATATAAATATTGGTAGCCCCGCCAGGATAACAGCCTTGTAACAAAATAGGTCACTGGGGAACTTAAACCTGGTTAACGTGTGCACCCAACCTCGCTCTTCCCTCATCGCCGTCACGAGACGAAACATTGTAAATATAGGTAGCCCCACCAGGATGACAGCCTTGTAATAAAAGGCGCCACTGGGGAACTTAAACCTGGTTGACGTGTGCACCCAGCCTCGTTCTTACCTTATCGCCGTCAAGAGACGAAACAATGTAAATATAGGTAACCCCGCCATGATAACAGCCTTGTAACAAAAGGCTGTTATCGGGAACTTAAACCTGGTTGACGTGTGCACCAGACCACGCTCTTCCATCATCGCCGTCATGAGACGAAATAATGTTAATATAGGTAGCCCCGCCAGGATAACAGCCTTGTAACAAAATGCGCCACTGGGGATCTTAAACATGGTTGTCGTGTGCACCCAGCCTCGCTCTTCCCTCGTCGCCGTCATGAGACGAAACAATGTAAATATAGGTAGCCCCGTCAGGATAACAGCCTTGTAACAAAAGGCGCCACTGGGGAACTTAAACCTGGTTGTCGTGTGCACCCAGCCTCGTTCTTCCCTCATCGCCGTCATGAGACGAAACAATGTAAATAAAGGTAGCCCCGTCAGGATAATAGCCTTGTAACAAAATAGGTCACTGGAGAACTTAAACATGGTTGACGTGTGCACCCAGCCTCGCTCTTCCCTCATTGCCGTCATGAGACGAAACAATGTAAATAAAGGTAGCCCCGCCAGAATAACAGCCTTGTAACAAAATACGCCACTTGGGAACTTAAACCTGGTAGACGTGTGCACCAAGCCTCGATCTTCCCTCATCGCAAACATGAGACTAAACAATGTAAAAATAGGTAGACCCGCCAGGATAACAGCCTTGGTAACAAAAGGCGTCACTTGGGAACTTAAACTTTGTTGACGTGTGCACCCATCCTCGCTCTTCCTTCATCGCCAACATGAGACGAAACAATGTAAATATAGGTAGACCCGCCAGGATAACAGCCTTGGTAACAAAAGGCGTCACTTGGGAACTTAAACCTGGTTGACGTGTGCACCCATCCTCGCTCTTCCTTCATCGCCAACATGAGACGAAACAATGTAAATATAGGTAGACCCGCCAGGAGAACAGCCTTGGTAACAAAAGGCGTCACTTGGGAACTTAAACCTGGTTGACGTGTGCACCAATCCTCGCTCTTCCTTCATCGCCAACATGAGACGAAACAATGTAAATATAGGTAGCCCCGCCAGGATAACAGCCTTGGTAACAAAAGCGCCACTGGGGAACTTAAACCTGGTTGACGTGTACACCCATCCCTGCTCTTCCTTCATCGCCGCCATCAAACGAAACAATGTAAATATACATGTAGGAAGCCCCGCCAGGATAACAGCCTTGTAACAAAAGCGCCACTGGGGAACTGGTTGACGTGAGCTCTCAGCATCGCTCTTCCCTCATCGCCGTCATGAGACGAAACAATGTAAATATAGGTAGCCCCGCCAGGATAATAGCCTTGTAACAAAAGGTGCCATTGGGGAACTTAAACCTTGTTGACGTGTGCACCCAGCCTCGCTCTTACCTCATCGCCGTCATGAGAAGAAACAATGTAAATATTGGTAACCCCGCCAGGATAACAGCCTTGTTTTAAAAGGCGCCACTGGGGAACTTAAACTTGGTTGTCGTGTGCACCAAACCTATCTCTTCCCTCATCGCCGTCATGAGACGAAACAATGTAAATATAGGTAGCCCCGCCAGGATAACAGCCTTGTAACAAAAGCGCCACTCGGGAACTTAAACCTGGTTGACCTGTGCACAAAACCTCGCTCTTCCCTCATAGCCGTCATGAGACGAAACAATGTAAATATAGGTAGCTTCGCCAGAATAACAGCCTTGTAACAAAAGGCGCCACTGTGGAACTTAAACCTGGTTGACGTGTGCACCAAACCCCGTTCTTCCCTCCTCACACACACGCGCACGCACTCACGACGCACGCACGCACGCACGCACAGACAGATAGACAGACAGACAGACACACACACACACACACACACACACACACACACACACACACACACATATATATATATATATATAAAGATAGATAGATATTGTAACATTTAGAAATGTTATAAACTATGAGCTATTCTTTCAGGAGACCTTGACCTCTACGGATAAGTAACTTATCCTACATAATGTAAGGAGTTTGTGTTTAGCTATGTTTATTTGGGATGATTTGACCCGGTTTCACCAAAGTTGATTCATAATTTTGAATTGGATATTACTACTTTACTACATGCGACCATTTCACATTAAGCTTGGCCCATAGAGACACATATCATAAACATATTACATGTTTTACACTTCTTTTTTTTCTGGCGATAGTTTTTATAGATAAAATTGCCTCTTTCAACAAGAGTTGTCTCAGACTCCAAATAGCGTATATTAAAAATTTAAATTAAAAAAGAAAATGCAGACTCAAAGTATTGATTAAATTACGCCTGGGGTCGTATTCACCAACCAACATTTGAGAATATTCTTAGGCTTGAGCTTAAAAATTCATATTTTAACATTGGATGTCTAGTGTACCATGACAGATAGAGTTATTATGAGAGTTTATTTTACTATATAGTATGTGTTTATATAATGCTTGTCTCAAAAATGGTCTCCAAGTGTGTGTGTGTGTGTGTGTGTGTGTGTGTGTGTGATCGTGTGTGTGTGTGTGTGTGTGTGTGTGTGTGTGTGTGTGTGTGTGTGTTTCAAAATTTATTCTTGAGTTCAAGTTTAAGAATATTGAATTTATTAAGAATGGTTGTTCAATATGACCCCTAGGGTATTTTGACACAGATAAATAAATAAAATACATTGTCACAATAACTAAATCAATGACTAAATATCGACTTTCAAGCTGGGTGGTTGACGTGACGGGATCATTCCATGCTAGTTTGCTCGCTACAGGATGTGTGTTTCTACTGGCGGGAGTGATTGTAATGTTTATTCCTCTCCCAGGGTGTTTTAACAGTAGCAATGAGAAACTTATCGAGGAAGGAATAAAACCACCACAAATTTCTAAAGATAGCGATGATAACGGAACAGATGTTCAGTGTCCAGATGTTGCTACCACATGAGATGTCTTTGTTACAAAGTTATGACATTTCGGAGTGATTGTGATCCGCACATACATAATGTTTCGTTGAAGAACAAGTCAAATTCATCTGTTTTACCAAATGTGAAAAAATAAAGATAATGTTTTAAATTGTAATTGATCACCAAATATGAGGTGATATTTTAAAATTGTTATTGATTACCAAAAATGAAACAATAAGTGTGATGTTTCATACTGTTATTAATAAACAAATATGAAGGTGACGTTTCAAACTGTTATTGAATACCAACTATTAGGTTGACGTTTTAAACTGATATTGTATACCAACTATGAAGATGACCTTTTAGGCTGTTATTGAACACCAACTATGAGGCTGACCTTTTAAACTGTTATTGAACACCAAATATGTGGGTGACCTTTTAAACCGTTATTGAATACCAAATATGAGGGTGACCTTTTAAACTGTCAATGAATACCAATTATGAGGGTGGCGTTCCAAACTGTTGTTGAATACCAAATATGAGGGTGATATTTTCAACAGTTGATGATTATCAAATATGAGGGTGATGTTTTCAACAGTTGCTGATTATCAAATATGAGGGTGATGTTTTCAGCTGTTACCGAATAATATGAGGGTGACGTTTCAAATTAATACTGATAACCATCTATGAGGGTAGCGATTTTATAAGAAAAAAACAGGACAATGTTTATAATTACAGGAGTATAAGCTTAGTCAATTGTTTATCTAAGATATTTACGGGTATTTTAAATAAGCAAATTAATAGTAATATTGTGAGTGACGCTCACTTTGGATTTAGACGTGAGAGGTCGACAGTTGATGCAATATTTGTACTTAATTCCATTATACAAAAATTATTATTAAAAAAATGACCGCTTAGATTATGCCTTTGTGGACCTAAAAAAGCTTTTGATAGTATTTATCGAAATGGTTTATGGTTTAAACTTAATCGATTGGGTGTAAATACTAAAATGTTACGAATTATCCGAAACATGTACTCAAATGTGAAAGCATGTGTTAAGGGATGTAACTCCATTCCGAGTTTTTTTTAATGCGCTATAGATTTAAAGCAAGGGGAAGTAACTTCTTATTTGTTGTTTTCATTATTTTTAGATGATCTAGAAATATTCTTTTGCGAAGATCCAAACTGTGGCATGAACTTGGATGACATTACATTTATTTTAAGGCTTTTTGCTGATGATATGGTGATATTAGGTAAAAACCCAACTGATTTGCAAAATAGTATTAATCTTTTACATAAATATTGTGAAAGGTTGGGGTTAGTGGTGAATACTGCTAAAACCAAGATTGTTGTATTTCGAAAAAGGGGTCCTTTAAAAAGCGGTGAAATTTGGACTTTTAATAGTAAACCTAAAGAAGAAGTGAATGATTTTAATTATCTGGGCACTGTTTTGAATTATACCAGTATCTATTCTCTTAATTAGGAAGCATTGGCTGGAAAGGGTCTTGAAGCATTACACATTTTACTTGCAAATACTCGTAAATATACATTGAAACCTACATTGACGTTTTATATTATTATTTTTTACCAAATATGAAGGAAGCGTTTTGAACTGTTACTGATTACCAAATATGAGGGTGGAGTTTTGAACTGTTACTGATAACCAAATATGACGGTGAAATTTTAAAATGTTATTGATTGCCAAATTTGAAGGTGATGTTTCAAACTGTTATTGATAACCAAATATGTGGGTGACGTTTTGAATTGTTATTGATTGCCAAACACGAGGGAGGCGTTTTAAACTGTAATTGATTACCAAATATGAGGTTGGCGTATTAAACTGTTATTGATTACCAAATATGAGGTTGGCGTATTAAACTGTTATTGATTACCAAATATGAGGTTGGCGTATTAAACTGTTATTGATTACCAAATATGAGGTTGGCGTTTTAAACTGTAATTGATTACCAAATATGAGGTTGGCGTATTAAACTGTTATTGATTACCAAATATGAGGTTGGCGTATTAAACTGTTATTGATTACCAAATATGAGGTTGGCGTATTAAACTGTTATTGATTACCAAATATGAGGTTGGCGTATTAAACTGTTATTGATTACCAAATATTACACAAACCACCCACTGGTTGTAGATATACTTTCGAAACAGGATATTGGTAGTTTATAAAATAAACATTTTATGAAATTAGGTCAACACATATATTTCACATTTAAAGTGACTTCAATCAATTTCTAATCAACACACTTTGAGAAAACATATATCTACATATCCACATATTATTCCGTGATTGATATCTCCGGTCAATACACAGTGTTTACAATGTTTACAAAGTAAGTACAGTGTTTACAATGTTTACAAAGTAAGTACAGTGTTTACAATGTTTACAGAGCGAGTACAGTGTTTATAATGTTAACAGAGTGAGTTCATATGTACAATGTTTACAAAGTAAGTACAGTGTTTACTATCTGGTAAATAGATATATGTAATCGGGTTTTGCACATTTGTAGTCATACGTGATAAAAATAGGCAACACAATTCATTCCACTAATGTCATCGTATGTCATCGTTATGACGAAACTAAATACAAGGAAGTATTTTCAAATAGTCTTTACTCACTATTGGGAAGACTGTACGACACGAGAGCAGGTGGTGAGTTTAGTACGAAGGACAGTGCAAACTAAATCGTTACCAACGCGCATAGTGATTTGTTATAATCTCCACATATTTATACAAGGATGTTGTTCACAAAGTCTTGCATCATGCACCATGTAATCATTTAAAACTTTATATAACAGATATTTCATTTCCATCAATAAGTTCCTTAAAAAATTGTTTAATCATTGAACGTATATTTCTCTTAAAATATTGGTATACTTACCGGGAATAAATATAAATTGAAAAAGAAAACACAGAGGCAAACAATGACGAATATATTAGGGTGATATTTAACAATCATATCAGTCATTAAATTGTAAATGTAAAAACTATCATTTATGTATTAAAATACCATTTGACAGTCATTTTGAATTCCAAATATTTAGATATATATGAAAGACAAAATGTTTCTGAAACGTGTCAGATGGAATATAGATTGCAAAGCATTCTATAATCCCAGACCAAAACGAAAAGCTAATAAGGATTAAAAATTAACTTGGTAGCTCCGCACTCATTCTTTGATATCGACTGTTTGAGAAACACCGCCAACATTCGGAACTCTAACTTTATACGCAAGGCGTAGCAAAATCATAGGGGAGATTGGAACTTATTTCTAAATACGCACAGAAGGTCATATTTATGTTAATAGCTGTGCGCAACTAAGTGCCATTCAACTATTCCATAGTGAGAAGGAGAGTAAATAATTGTCTAAACAATAAGATATCGCACGCTGTTAAGCTATTTATCCACTCCCCTTCGTGCTAGGGGATATTTGGCTGACACTCACTTGCGTAACTCTATATTCATCGCATATGGATATCAAACATTCAACAGTTCGCGTCGTGCAAAAGTATTTAAACTAAATTACAGTCAAACCTGTGTAAGCGGTCACCTCTATTAGGCAGCCACTTGTCTTAAGCAGCCACATTGGCTATTTCTCATGGCTTTGCTTTCAGAGCAAATTTACATGTATTAAGCACCAACCTGTCTTAAAATGTCATTTATGCTCATTCCTTTAACTGGTTGCTGAAGACAGGTTTTACTGAATTTCACTTAAAACGCGCAATTCCTAGTTCAAAATTGTTTATTATAGTTCCTTCATGTATAGAGAATCAGTTGAAATAACTTTATTGTATGAAAATATGAAGTAATCACAAAAAATAGTAATAAGCATTGTTTTAAATTTTAAACTTTGTTACACTATCTGTCGTACTAAGTTCATCACATGCTCCCGTGTCGTTCAGAAACCCAAGAGTTTATCCTGGAAACAAATTAGGGATGTACAGTTATCATTTCACTGGGTGAAAAAAAAGGGTCTGATAAATCTGCATACTTTACAGTATCAGACAGAGCATGTCATAAAGCTTCATAAAGTTAATATGTTCTTGACCCAATCTGAAGGTATGAGGTGAATGTATGGTCTTCTTTTCTCTCAGTATCAACCATCTGTACAGTTTCTATTTCAGAAGATGTCATTTTGCCATTAGATAAATACCAGATGTTCATGTTTCAACTGTGTGCACATCTTCAGTACTTCAAGACAATATTCACAGGCGACACCGATGGTAGTATTACGATATCCGCCTGAACAACAGTCTGGTTGATTTGAGGGATATCATCTTTTTCCATGCAGGATTAACCATACCGCCCTTACCGCTGTCATAAGATGACTCTGAGCTAGGTGTAGCGTAGTGACCGTTAGGATTAATATGTGAACACGACGTGTACCACCAGCCGCCGTGTCTCAACTTTGCACAATCAAGTGAGGAGCTTGAATCCTGGTCTTTATCCTTGGTACTGAACTTTTGACGGTTGTTGTATGAAAAGTCGTTACTACCTGTAATAAACGTGAGTTATATGTATATAGGTACCAGGGCATACTTATGTCAATGTTGAAATATTATTTTACTCATTTTAAACACAAAACTAATAGAGCGGGAATAGATGTATATGTAGGAATGTTTCTTTATATAACTTAGTTGTAAATTCACATATACACAAATGAATGCATGTTCATTGACGCAACACAAGACGTCCTTGCTTTAAACACCGATGACAGTGACGCCATTGAAATAAACTGGAAATGAATTTACATATATCTGAACACTTAATATAAACGATACAGAGGTGGGGCAAGGTGGTCCCCAATAACAGGAAAACAGCAAATTAATTTTGCTGAAAACAGTTTACAGTAAATACAAAATGAAAGAAAACAGTTAACAGTAAATAACATGAGACACAATTATTCTTTCTGAACACCAAACTAGGGAGCACTCATTATCTGCTATGCAGGAGATGAATTTTTACGTATTTGAAGATTTTGAATAACATTAACAGCTAATATTTGTGAAATAACAGATAACAGACAATTATCAATTAACAGTTAACAGGAAATACTATTTTCACAATAACAGATAACAAAAAATAAATTAATCTTAAAACAGATAACAACGAATCAGTCGAAAACAGATAACAGTGAATACATTTTTCATTATAACAGATAACAAAGAATACATGTTCCCCTAGGACGGGGAAAATAAATGGGTCATCCAAATGGATGACTGAAAAAAAAAAAAAAGAAGGAGGTTTGGATAGAACATTCCGTCCCGAGGGATAACTTGAGAGAACGAGGCTCTGTCGAGTTCCCACGAAAAAAGTTATCCCAAGGGACGGAATTTTCTATCTGAACCGAAAAAAACGTGTAAGATTATTTTTCTTGCATACCAAACACATTGGATACCCATTTTAATTTTTAAATTATTAAATTTCACCACGATGGCTTTCATGACGTCAAATTATTACGTCTTGTGATTTGTTATGTAACGTCATAAATTATTCCAACGTCACAGCAGGGTAGGATGAGCGCGTGGAGGGGGTGTAGGATGAAAATCCCTTACCCGGTAAAAATACACGGAAATCCTCGTCCGGTATGCAAGAAAGAAAGTTCGACCCGCAAAATACATTTTAGATAATAGCATGATGGAATATGAATAATTTTATTGTGTTTGATTTAAAAATTAATTAAAACAATACTGTGAATTGCAAACTATATTGATGAATGTTATATTATGGTTACTTCTTTGATATCTACATGTTGTTCATTTCATAATATTTTCTTGTTTATTTCAATACAATATCGGCGCATATATAAATCGGGTATCAGGATATCAATTATTTTGAATGGAATATAAAACGTTTATAACATGATTAAACAAAACCTATTCAACTACACTGACCCAAAATGAAAACTTTACACTTTATATGTTTGAATATATCTTTTGTTAACATACATATTCCGAAGTGTGTTATACATTGCTATCGGAATTTAATTGCGGAAAATCATTATGCAATTATTTTTCAAAATTTCCAAAGAATTCATGCGTCCGAGCACAAAAAAAAACGTTGTTTTTTACTTTCTACGTCAGCAACATCCTGTTTCACTCACAGGTTTTACAAGTAATCATTCGTTGCTAAGCACTGATAAAAAAATAATTTGTTTAAAAAAAACTGTAATTTAGCGACTTTCTGAAACTGAGAGAAATCAGGCTATTGGTATGCTCCAGGCCCGGTCATTGGTAAATATATTTTGGCTGTTTCAGAAAGACTATTTATATTGAACGAACCGGTACAATACTACTGGATACGTCAGATATATTGTCAGACCCGGTCGCGTACGAGAACAACGTTACGTTCTCATCGCGCTATTACGTTGACTCACCTACGTAATAGTTTTTTACTTGCAACACGTACTCCTATGCGTTACAGTGTTCATGCACAGACGAGTATAAACCGTTTGAGATAAAAACGTGTCCCAATTCGTGATCGTCGGTCATACACTGGTCAGATTTCATCAGCACGTCACCGAGCTGTTATGTGCACGACGTAATTTGCAATACACGCAAAACCAGTGGCAATGCCTCTGTATCCATGCCTGATGGAATTAATTGGATAGGTGGGCCAAATTGATACCATAAACGATCTCCGAAATGCACTTCTGTTGGAATGACATCGTATTCCAAACACGCTCATTAAGCTTTACGTAAGTTCCCATAGATGATGTATTCAGGAATGCATTCGTAAAAGCGAAGTCCACACTTACGTTTTTAAAAAATCAGTTATTGCACTAAGCCAGCACTTTATTTTTTTTTTAAATGCTTCATGATCATTTTTATTCTGGAATTTTCATTTTGACACTTCTTCACATAATTGATCAGAAAAAAACATGCGATGTCTGATTTTTTCCCAGTAAATTACACAGAAACATTTATATAGCCATAAAGCTTGAATGAAAACTTTTAAACATTCTAAATTGCAAATTGATGGGTAGATTGATAGGCGAGTGGACGAACGAACGGGTCGGAAGACAGGCTAGCTGGCTGCTAGGCTGGCAGTTTGGCCGGCTGGATGGCTGTCTGACTACCTAATCCTGATGTCACAAAGCTAGCGATATTACCCTAGTTAAACCAAAAAATGAAAACATTTAAAACAATAGGTGTTAAAATGAAAAACAAATGGAATAAACTCCTCACTAGCATTCTGTACAGAACATTGGTATAATGGGTCAATGTTAATGTTAATGTTAATGCTTTAGAACTGGTGCCTCAATACCTCAAGCACTGGGAACCATTAGATGGTGGGAAAGTGTGGGCAGAGAACATGTTTGATAACTTGAAAATAATGCTGCATCTTAGTCAGTTTAAGAGAATGATATGGTTGTCATTTACGTTTGTATTAAACCCGAACCCGCACACCCACTCACTCATCCACTCAAACCAAAACACACAGGGGTACGAATGTACGCACCCCGCACTACAGTCCAACACCCGTTACCCCAAAACACACACCACATGCCTTCCCCTTATTGTTTTATATCTGAAAAACAAAATATTGCATTCTTTTTCGTTTTAGGAAAAATAGTTTACTCAAATGTTTTGAATATTTGAAACTTTTTTATTAAAACGCAAACTCACTAACACAAAACAAACTTATACACAAAACTATCAGATGTATTAAAAGCGTAAATCTCCACCAGTGCCTCCGCATTCTAGTCATTACGTAAATGAAAGTGTCGGATGGGGCTGGTGGCGATATTGGGGGATTCCATAAGAATGTTTTAATTAATACTATTTAAACCAAATGCGGTAGTTCAGTTTTTAAGAAAAAAATATAAATGTAAATCAGATGTTTGGTATTTTTTTACTCTTAAACATTTAAATCTAAATATTAAGGGGCGGCGGCAAAGTATGTGCTGACCCCAAACCTGAAAATTGATGAGGTGTGAGGAGGCGCTCCCTCTGCCTCCCTACCCAGTTTCTATGCCTATAATAGTAAAAACTGACTCCAGAGGTTTCCATAAATGGAAATATAGGCAAAGTCAATGCATAACTGGCTATATTTGATAACCACTTGTTTTTGGTTTCGAAAAATGATTCTGCAGAACTCCTGTTTTTCAGCAATATTAACGTTGTACAGAATAGAACTCAAATTCACAACATCAGCAGTGAGAGAAAAGTGACATTGAATCAGCAACTCAGACCACCAGACCACAGCACAGAAGATTGTCCACGTATATTAGAAGAATTCATATATGTATACATCTGTGAATTATTTTCTCTTTTAATTTCTTATAGATTTCAACATTTCTTTAACATGCTCATATATCACTTTTGATACACAAAGGACTGAGATAATTTCACGATTATCATAATACTGGTAAACTATCTACTGGTCAATCACAACCTGCATTAATAAAAAAATAAGTACAAATATGGTAAGACAGAGATGTGAAACTTTTCTCTCATTAATTTCAATCTTACTTTCATTCCAACTAATTATACGGTCTAAATGTATTACACAGGAAATTCACAATTTTCGATAACAACTCGTCAGGATTAAATAATGATAAACCCTACTGTGAACAATTGATTTAATGTTTTATCCAGAAATTACACTGCACCTTGCAGCGGCACGAATGAATTATATGATAATTATATTAGACGTTTTTATGCGTTGCTGCAATTTCACTTTTCAGAAGAATTGGATCCAGGCAGATATTGAATCGAATTTGTCTTGTTCCTTTCATACCATGGTTCAAACATCTATGGTTACAACCCTCATTTAAAATAAATGGTTTAATTTATCCCGATATCTTATTCGTAATGACCTTGCAACAAGTTGCAACATTGACATCACTTTTAAGGGAGATAAGCGAGATCAATATTTCGCCAAGTTTCACCGCCAGTACCAGTACTTCGGAAAGGAATAAATCTTCAGATTAGCATACATCTACAATGTTTGAATGGTATTATTGAATGTCAGGTCAGAATACACGATTTATTTTCATTGCTTATGAACTTTAAGCACATTGTACGGTCATCCGAGACACAGATACATGAAATTATCCAATAATTACATAAATTAACAAAACAGAAGAAATACATACATTTTTAGATACATGTTTTAATTTTAAAGTACATTAATTATTGGTATTTGAAATCGATTTTTATCGATTTATAATATGTATATGATTAATTTTGATCTTTTATCTCGTTTTACACACCACATATGTGAAAAATATGTCATCCTGGCATAACATCCTGTGTGTTGATGTAGTGTTAAACTTTGTTCCTGTTCGCATATGGCAATATTCACGATTAAAACGTAACCAAACTGTTATGATATCATACATATAAGGAATAAAATATTAATACTAACTACTGGTTGAATCATTCCTTACAATAAGAAGACCTAAATGCAGCTCGTATCCTGGTCCGGCGAAAAGGTGGAACTCATTAAACCTCTCAATAGCAATATCCCCGTCTTTATCTGTGAATTGCAGATAGACTTCTGAACGTGTGAGGTCCGTCATCTCATAGATATTCTTCAAGCCTGGGAATCATATGTAGAAACGTATCAATGTGTACTTGCCGTAGAAATGTGAACTAATCATACTAGCTACATACCACCCAAACCACAGATATGCTAATAGATGGTTGTTAATGATGTACATCTGTATCATATTTTGCAATTGTTTCAAAATAAGGAAACAACTTGAGGGAATCAGTCTATATAACAACTTGAGGGAAACAGTCTATATAACAACTTGAGGGAATCAGTCTATATTACAACTTGATGGAATCAGTCTATATAATTATAGAACATGATATCTCCTGTATCAGGTTTATTAGGCCATAATAAATTAATTGCTAGATTATCATCCAGATTTTTATTTAAATAGAGGAGGTGAGGGGGTGGGTGGTTTGATTTTATTTTTATATCTTTATGAATGTTTTTAATTTTTAGTTATTTTTTAAATAAAACGGGTGGCATGAAAATAAATGTGCGGGAGAGGTTAATTATCTAGCAGTTTATTTGTTATGACCTTAACCGCCATTTTATTCCATGCCTGTCCCACAATTCATATGTTTTAATGTAAACGTTTACTTAGCTGTGATATCATTTAAGCTTTCCCTGAATCAACTGCCCAATCAACGTGCTCAAATGTGGTTCCCAACGTCTAATGCGCTGACCAATCAGATAGCCCCATTGGCAAATGTATTTCTAGATGATAGCGAACCGGCATGCTCATAACATTTTCTATGGACTAATGTATTGCATCTCTTTGCTTCAATTTCATTACTATAGTAAACAAACTAATACGTAATAAACTTTATACTATTATATGTTTAGGATAATGTTGCAGTTGTTTCCATTATATATTTAATCTGTGTTTATCATAAATAAATCTCTTTTGAAATGCTTGCTTTACTATTCCAATATTAAACAACAATTGCCTCCAGCATAATCGACTTAATTGCCGGCAACATTATCCTAAACATTTGATAAACAATAAGAAGTTTTTACCGTCTAGAACTTATCAGCTAATTGTATGAGGATATCTCAGATGTCTGATTGATTAATCCGAACAAACAATTCTAATGTGGTAATTTAAATCGAACAGTAACGAAAACATATGCAATAAAGGTACAGAAGTACTATTGTTCAACGCCATGTTTTACTTTAACTTGTTCCTGTAATAAAGAGAAGTAACTATGCAAACACTAATAGGTTATCGACCTGGGCTATAGAAATAGAATATTCTCTGTTTGTACTAATTATTCAACCATAGTCTTGTAATTCAATACAAGTATAAAATTAGTGAATTAATTTACCCAGCCAAAATAACTCATGTTGAACACATGAAACCGGTTTGGTTTTAGTAAGTTATTGAACCAAACAAATCATATTATTTTTAAAGTCAATGCGTTTTCGGGTAGAGATCCCTTATATTAGTATGGTTATAACCTAGCCAAAATATAAACTGGTCTCTACAAGAAAGGAAGCATACCTAGTTATTATGAACTGAGTGAAAATTGTGTCTCTGGTTCCAATCACTTAGTATTTATTTGTAAATAGCTGTACGGTATGTCTAACCATATTCAGATTTATTATTTTTTTGTGAGTACAACATGATATCGTGATGTGGAGAAGTGCAGTGAAACACCACGCATTCATTCATTCAATCAGATATTTTTATATATTTATTTATTTATTTATTACAATCTCTGTATTGATTTATATCAATTATATTGGTATTGTTATGGTCTAGGTCTTTAGGCATTCACTGAGCAAAAATATTGTATTTGATTTCAATCAGGTATATTGATATAGGTTATCATTTATCGTTTATACATTATATCTTTGCCCAAATGTGATCATATTTTATTTCAATCATTTATATTGGTAAAGTGTTTATATTTGCCAAGTTCATGTATTCACATGTAGTTTAAATTATCTATATCAGTATAGCCATCCACCAAACAAAATACTATATCTGATTGTAATATGTATATTTGGTAAAGCCATTCACCAAACTAAATAATATATCTGATGGCAATATGTATATTTGGTATAGCCATTCACCAAACTAAATACTATATCTGATGGTAATATGTACATTTGGTAGAGCCATTCACCAAACTAAATACTATATCTGATGGAAATATTTATATTTGGTATAGCCATTCACCAAACTAAATACTATAATATCTGATGTTAATATTTATATTTTGTATATTTATTTACCAAACCAAAAACTATATCTGATGTTAATATTTATATTAGATATTGTCATTCGCTGAACAAATACAATATCTGATGTTAATATTTGTATTGGTATAGTTATTTACCAAGCCAAAATTCACCCTGCAATCTTCCAAATCCGGATTCGTACTCCGCAAATGTTCTATAAAAGTCGATAGCCCCGGAGAAGCGATACTGAAACACCTGAAGACAACAAACATACAACAAATGTACAATAAACATGTTCTGTTTAACTACAATAAGACAATATCAATATGGACAGAGTTAAATATACATGTACATTTAATATATCAGCATCATTAATATTCCTTAAAATATTTCATCGCAGCTTTAACTTACAATTCGTTTTATAAGACACATATCTTTACATTAATGTTACTATATGATCAGCAAAGAAAAGTCAAACGTAACAAAATAGAACACTTCATTTTTTAATTGATCTTTAACTAGTACTGAATAAAATTGCAATACACAATTAATTATGGCCGGGCCCGATAAGTTAATTCAGTAAGGCGTCTGACTATCAGTCCAGGGGTCGTGAGTTCGAATTTCCGCCCGGCAACAGTCTCCGTGATGATTGATATACGACATTGTATCTCATTATCATTCGTTTCTAACCACTGATTCAGTTGGGAAAGTTATCAGTTACTTGCGGATATGGGGTGTGATCGAGTACTGGTTAACTTTTCAGCATTCTAGGAAAGAGTGGTTAGGCTAACTGATCGTCTGTTATACCTCGATGGCATAAAAATGCCAAAAAATCTTCAATCAATCAAAACCATTAATTATGTAACGTTATATTTTATGAAGTAACTTTATAAAGTTAGAGCTCTCCCTGATCAAGTGGTTTGTATAATAAAGGAAATCTAAACTGTACTTAAACACACAGGTAAGTAAAATGTAGTTTTGTCATTAATCCAATATGACTTACCGTCCAACCGCCTCCGTCTATTGTCATTTCACACATGACATCTATTGTCCTGTTGGATTTACGTAACTGTACCGTATAAACACCACTGGTTGTACCTATTCCTCTCTCCAGCACATCGACACAATCAACAGGTGCTAACCAAACAATGTATTCATATTATACATAACATCTGATCACTTGGGAGGGTCCACCGTCTCCGAGTTGTCTGAGGCGCCGCCTCAAGATCCCTTACCCCCCCCCCCCCCCACACACACACACACACACACCACCACCACCACCACCACCACCACCACCGCTAAGGTCGTAGGTTCGAGTCGCTCCAAAACTTGGTGTGAGAAAGTTTACCAGTTACTTGCGGTAGGACAGTTGTTCTACTCAGATTCATTCCGATGTCTTCCTTTCTCTTCAACCAATAAAACTGGATATCATAATTATTTATAACGAGAATGTGTTGAAAATGGCGTTAAACCATTAATTTAAAAATAAATATCCACAAAAAATATTAATGCTACATTATAACATCTATAAAACAAAACAACACTTTTTGTAATCACCTTGGTAGTTTTTGTCACAACATTATTTTTCAATCACTAAATTCGATGTTATGTTTATTATTTGTCATTAATTCATTCTTATAACCGATCCCGGAGAGTAAAACAGTTTATCTTATTGTAAGGTAAAGAAAGTTTAAAGGGTCAAACGGCAATAACTTCACATTTATTTCTTATAATCTCTATATATATCTATCTTAATATCTATTATATATATTATATCTAACTCATTTTTTTATAAATATATACAAATGTATATATAACCTAACTATATATAATAATCATATATATATCATATCTAACTCTGTATCTAATAATCATAGGTTTCATACCAAACTCTCTGAATATTTATCACATATCAAATAATTATATATATCATATCTAACTCTGTATCTGATAATCATAGATTTCATACCCAACTCTTTGTATATATATATCACATATCTGATAATTATATGTATCATATCTAACTCGGTATCTGATAATCATAGATTTCATACCCAACTCTCGGTATATATATATATATATCATATATCTGATAATTATATGTATCATATCTAACTCTGTATCTGATAATCATAGATTTCATACCCAACTACTCTGTATGTATATCATATATCTGATAATTATATGTATCATATCTAACTCTGTATCTGATAATCATATATTTCATACCCAACTCTCTGAATATATATCACATATCTGAAAGTTATATGTATCATATCTAACTCGGTATCTGATAATCATAGATTTCATACCCAACTCTCTGTATGTATATCATATATCTGATAATCATATGTATCATATCTAACTCTGTATCTGATAATCATAGATTTCATACCCAACTCTCTGAATATATATCACATATCTGATAGTTATATGTATCATATCTAACTCGGTATCTGATAATCATAGATTTCATACCCAACTCTTTGTATATATATATCACATATCTGATAATTATAAGTATCATATCTAACTCGGTATCTGATAATCATATATTTCATACCCAACTCTCTGTATGTATATCATATACCTGATAGTTATATGTATCATATGTAACTCTGAATCTGATAATCATGGATTTCATACCCAACTCTCTGTATATATATCCTATATCTGATAATTATATGTATCATATCTAACTCTGACAATGTAAATCTGATAATTCTTTTTATTATATCTAAATGTATATCTGATAATTATACTTATTTTATTCTCTATCTGTTAGTGTATAGCCAATCACCTACCCTGGATGTTACCACGTGACCGTAGACTATGTAGCTGTTTATTGCATCCAGTAGATTTTATATTGTAACGTTCAAAGTCCAATAAAAAAGGAAATAAATTTAGTAAAAACAGACAAAATGTTCAACATGATGATGACGTTTAGAAAATCCGAATAATTATCACTGCAACTTCCTTCATCTACCGCTTTGATCTCACGGTTTGTTTCAAACGATCTTGATTTTTTTATTATTTTGATATATTTCTTTGAGATTGAGGTATTTAGTCAAAAGATCATTTTACAGTGTTTTGTTCACTATGGGAATATATTGTACGAGTACACTGTAAAATAACCTGAAAATATCTGACTGTATATCTAATAATATATATTATATCTTACTGTATACCTGATAATTATATAAATAGTATCTTACTGTATATCTGATAATTATATATACTATATCTCACTGTATATCTGATTATTATATATATTATATCTCACTGTATCTAATTGTATATCTGACAATCATACTTATTATATCTAATGGTATATTTGATAATCATATATATTATACCTAAATGTATATCTTATAATAATATATATTGTATCTAACTGTATACCTAATATTTATATATATTATATCTCACTGAATATCTTTTTATTATATATATATTATATCTTACTGTATATCTGAAAATCATATATATTATATCTCACTGTATATCTTATAATTATATATATTATACATTTTTGAAAGGGACATAACTCTTGTAAATAATTGAAGGGCATCATATTGAGTATATTCATTTAAATATATGACTTTCATATAATAATTATAATACTTGGAGATTATTACTATTTAAATGGTTATACGTTCATAAGTGTGCATTTAATGTATAGCAGGAGTGAAGTTCGATTTCAAACATGAAAACTAAAACACACATAATTAGAACGTACCGTCACATCTCGGAGTAGTATTGTCCCACTCCCCATCTGTTTGACACGTCCTTGTAACGTCACCAATAAGATGAAATCCAGAATTACACAAGAATGTCGCAACTTTTGGACGAACAGTAAAGTCGGTGTAGAACACTTTGCCGTTTTCCAGCTCTCCCAATAATCCGCATTCTGTATCAAAACGAAATTTTATCGATAATATTATATTTACTGTTATAAATTATTTGCATTCTGTAGTTTATTTAATCAATAAGATAATAGGTAATATTTATTCATTGTAAATGAAATATATTAATTGAAAAAAAATCGAAAGTTCACTTATTCGCAATTGTTTGCCATCCATGTGTTTATATATACTAAAAGAACAACCTGTCTCAGAATGACGCTGTTGTGGAGATGACTGCCCTCATTCACATACTAATTCTCAAAAATAGTATCTGAAATGAAACATGCACCTCCTGTTTGTCATTCATGTGTTCTGTCTCAGAATCATTTAGTTTTGATTATGAGAGCCCACTGTCGCTTATAATAATATATATTGTATCTTACTGTATACCTGATACTTATATATATTGAATTTCAATGTATATCTTATTATTATATATATATATATTATATCTTACTGTATATCTGATAATCATATATATTATATATCACTGTATATCTTATAATTATATATATTATATCTTACTGTATATCTAATAATTATATATATTATATCTTACTGTATATCTGATAATTATATATACTATATATCACTGTATATCTGATTATTAAATATATATTATATCTTATTGTATATCTGGTAATCATTTATAACATATCTAACTGTATATTTTATAATTATATAGTTTATATCTAACTGTATATCTTATAAGTATATATATTATATCTTAATGTATATCTGATATTTATATATACGATATCTCACTGAATATCTGAGAATTATATATATTATATCTTACTGTATATCTGGTAATCATATATAACATATCTAACTGTATATTTTATAATTATATATATTATTTCTAACTGTATATCTTATAATTATATATATTATATCTTACTGTGTATCTGATAATTATATATATTATACCTTACTGTATATCTTATAATTATATATATTATATCTTATTATATATCTGATAATTATATTTATTATATCTAACTGTATATCTGATAATCATTTATATTATATCTAACTGTTTATCTAATAATTATATATATCATAATCTACTCTATATCTATAGTTATCCAAGACATATACATGATGGAAATAGTAAATTATAATGATATATTACGTGCAGGCCATTAGATTCTTTTACTTTTTGAAAAGGGACATAACTCTTGTAAATAATTGAAGGGCATCATATTTAGTATATTCATGGTCATAATATATGACTTTCATATAATAATTATAATACTTGGAGATTATTACTATTTAAATGGTTATACGTTCATACGTGTACATTTAATGTATAGCAGGAGTGAAGTTCGATTTCAAACATGAAAACTAAAACACACATAATTAGAACGTACCGTCACATCTCGGAGTAGCATTATCCCACGTCCCATCTGTTTGACACGTCCTTGTTCCGTCACCAATAAGATGAAATCCAGAATTACACAAGAATGTCGCAACTTTTGGACGAACAGTAAAGTCGGTGTAGAACACTTTGCCGTTTTCCAGCTCTCCCAATAATCCGCATTCTGTATCAAAACGAAAATTTTACCGATAATATTGTATTTAATTTATAAATTATTTGCATTCTGTAGTTTATTTAATCAATAAAATATTAGGTTATATTTATTCATTGTAATGTAATAAATGAAAAGAATCGAAAGCTAACTTATTCACAATAGTTTGCCATCCATGTGTTAATATATACTTAAAGAACAACTTGTCTCAGAATGACGCTTTTGTGGAGATGACAGCCCACATTCACATACTAATTCTCCAAAACAGTATCTAAAATGAAACATGCACCTCTTGATTGTCATTCATGTGTTCTGTCTCAGAATCATTCTGTTTTGATTATGAGAGCCCACTGTCACTCACATACTAATTCTAAACAACGGGCTCAGAAATGAAATAAAATCCACATCATTTCTGTAATCATCTTAATCGTTTAATTAGTGAAAGTGTCATAAACGTACAAAAAGAAATTTGAAAATTACTGAAATTAAACACATACAATAATTGGTAAAAAACGTTGTTAGTTAGGTATTTCGTACTTACTTTCCGATGCTATCTATACTTCCATATATTCAAGTTATTTACAATTTTGATTTGTGCAAATACGCTATTTGTCTTGTTAACTGGGAATATGTATTTTTATATATAGTTTTTAATAACGTATGCCTTTAGTTACATCCATTGTAGGACATGTAATCATATTTGAAATTGAAATAAATTTGAATGGATAGTTTCATCTACATGCTTATGTTGAAAACGTTATGTCCAATAACACATATTTAATGCATATATAACATGATAAAAGAACAAACAAAACATAATCAAATTAATATCCTACCATTTGTGTCTGTATCATCTTGTTTTGCTGTATTTTGAAGTTGTCTAAGATCGTTTGAAATTCGTTCAATTTTCGCTTCTTTTTCTTTCGAAACAGCTAACATATCTTCCTTTAACCGCTCGAATTCTAATTTCAAATCTTCGTTTTCTTTGTCTAATTCCTGTACTTGTTTCATAACTTGTTCCTTGACGGTTTTAATTTCATTCTTAACTTCATTTTGTGTGTCCTTAATCTCATTTGTAAGCGTTTCAACTTTCATCTCCACCCGTATTATTTTCTCTAAGACTTTTTGATCGTACAAAAACCTCGAACATACAGGTTCGTCACATTGCGATTGTTTAATAAGACAAATCAGATACAAAATCAAAATGTATATTAAGATATTAAAATCCGCCATTGTAATTTTACAGTATACTTCACCGAATCTGTTGCAAATGTGTCTGCTTTGTTTGACTTTGCTTATATTAATTTATATTCAAGGTTGTCTTACTCCGTTTCGTATGTCTTAAATATCTATATTGCGTAATGCCACGTTCGCTGTTATCATGCTTGTTGATGCATTCTCTCTCTGTCAGCTTGGCATTCAACATAAAACATAACATAAACAACTTTTGGAAAGTTATCGTGCCAAATCGTGAGTGTAATAAATGCTATTCGACTAAATAACCATAGCTTTAATACGATAACACACTTTATAATGAAGATTCTGCGCAGTGTCTAAACAATTACATTCATCACTCTGGAAATGCTCCAAACAATTACAAAAACAACCCCAAGGTAAGAATATATAAGATTATTTGATATATTGCATACATTGTATGTGGCAGGATTTTATTCGAGAAGATATAGAAGTATGATATGGCATTTCTGTGTTTTACAATATACACGGCCGTATGCGTAAGAGAATAGTATGGTGGAATATTTTCATAGACATTATTATGAAGATAGAGGAAAACTGTGTGGGAGCTCCAGGCTTAAGTTGTCCTAAAGTGACGTATGTTTACTAGGCGGTGACACCTGTCGTCAATTCTAATATATCTGCGTACTGTTCTTATTGTTTGTATTCCTTACTTTAATTGTGTTCATGACGCTTTGTTGTCTCTGTCCTTTGAATGCTGCGTCTTCTGCTGATTATACAAATTCTTCTTTATAACTCTAATGCGTAAATATATAGTTTTACATGTAAATTTGTTACGCTTATATAAGATATGAAAGTTTGTGATGCCACATTCCATTTTAACGTCTCTTGTCGGCCAAATATGTCTTATTTCGAATAGATTAAAACTACGATATTACTGTTAAGTACAAAGGTGACCCGTTGGGATCATCGCCGCGTATTTAATGAATTGGAAATACCGACGGTAAAAAATCGAAACTACTTGTCACCATCGTAGTTTTGACTTTTCACAATAATAATTGCGATTTTATCATCATCGTTGTTTCGTTTTTATGAATTTTCAATTTGACTTTTCACCATCGTAATTCTCTACATTTCACCATCGTAGATTCGTTGTTTCGACTTACTTAAATAATGAATATACCGCGTTGGTCTCAAAGGGACACCGTAAAATAGCGCTATATATATGAAATGAATATGAGAAAACTATCTGCAACATTGGTCATTTGGAGGCATAGAACAAAGTAATATCACAGTCCCGGTTCAAAAAGGAGAATGAAATATGAAACACGCCTCGCTCCTATAGCTCACAGTCTACCATTTATCGTATTCTTATATCTACTCATCAGATCCATGATGAACTGCCAAGGCCAATATCTCAGTTTACCATAAATGGTATTGGTATATCTTCTCATGAGATCCATGATGAACTGCTAAGGCCAATATCTCAGTCTACCATATATGGTATCGGTATATCTTCTCATGAGATCCATGATGAACTGCTCGGGCAAATACCTTAGTCTACCATATATGGTATTGGTATATCTGCTCATGAGATCCATGATGAACTGCTAGGGTCAATACCTTAGTCTACCATATATGGTATTGATATATTTACTTATGAGATCCATGATGAACTGCCAAGGCCAATATCTCAGTCTACCATATATGGTATTGGTATATCTTCTCATGAGATCCATGATGAGCTGCTAGGGCCAACACACACTCTACCATATATGGTATTGGTATATATGCTCATAAGATCCATGATGAACTGCCAAAGCCAATAACTCACAGACTACCATATATGGTATTGGTATATTCACTCATAAGATCCATGATGAACTGCTAGGGCCAATACCACAGTTTACCATATATGGTATTGGTATATCTACTCATAAGATCCATGATGAACTGTCAAAGCCAATATTTCAGTTTACCATATATGGAATTGATATATCTACTCATGAGATCCATGATGAACTGCTAGGGCCAATACCGCACTCTACCATATATGGTATTGGTATATTCACTCATAAGATCCATGATGAGCTGCCTAGGCCAATAGCTCAGTCTACCATATATGGTATTGATATATCTACTCATAAGATCCATTATGAACTGACAAGGACAGTAGCTCAGTCTACCATATATAGTATTTGTATATCTGCTCATAAGATCCATGATGAACTGCCAAGGCCAGTATCTCAGTATACCATATATGGTATTGGTATATCCACTCATAAGATCCATGATTAACTGCCAAGGCCAGTAACTCAGTCTCCCATATATGGTATTTGTATATCCACTCATAATATCCATGATGAACTGCCAAGGCCAATATCTCAGTCTACCATATATGGTAATGGTATATCTACTCATGAGATCCGTGATAAACTACCAAGGACATTGTATTGCAATAAACACTTCATATCAAAAGAAAATATAGACAGGAGTAGTAGAAGTTTAAGAACACAGCCACTACAACAATATAAACATGGTCACTATATTGAATAATCATATTTTTTCACTTTACGGTGCGGGAGTGTAATAAACCCATGACAAATTTTTATATTAATCTAGTGTAATACCACTTCCGATACATCTACGGTATTTTCCGTATAACTCCGCTATCGTACGTTATTGTCGAAGATCTTTCCGACTTGCTTAAATACATAAATAATATCGATTTGTTATACACATCAATCAGTGCAGTACCATTTAGTATTTGTACATGTAGCACATATATGAACATCATGGTAAATTGGTGTCGAATGCATCTTGAAATATCAGATACACGGCATGCAATGTCTTACGACAGTTTCACTACTTTTGTGTTACTTATATAAGAAAGGATGTGAATGGTGATATTAGATCGGAATAAAATCCTGATACAGTTATTTTTTAAGTTAACATTCATTTTAATATAATCATGTATTCAAAGTGCAATCAAGATATAGGTGACACCTTATCACTAAGTATTTGTGTGTAAAAAATCTCTTACAACATGACGACTGTTAATGTTAATCAATTATATATGAATGGATATGGATGGTGGTATTAGATTGGACAAAAAAAACACTGTTACATTTATTTCTATAAGATAACATCCATTTAGAATATAATGTATAAAAAGTGCAATATATCGATGACGCGTATCACTAAGTATTTTGTTTGTAAAATATATTCACATGCTCGGAAAATGTATTTAAATTCTTAATTTTATGTACGACAGAATGTTCTTAATACAGAACCGAAGTGTTTTGTATTGTGAATGGTAGATCTCCTGTTTGACACATGTCTAGACGGATTCTAGCAAACAAGTGAAAACGCCATGTTCGGCCTGTTCTACTCCTGCTGGGATGTATGGTTATCAATTTCACGGTTGTAAGTCTGATAAGAGGTACTGGTGTACTGTTCGTAACCATGCTAGAAAAAATCGAATGCTCAAAAAGTGTGACTAGCTTGATTATGTCCATATTTGTCTGCATCATGTATGGAGGAGGTAAGAATATAATGTGACTAACTGAAGCAATAATAACCCTTTTACTGAAACAATTGCATTAGCGACTGTGTTCAATTTATCTATTAATGTTAATACGGTGGAGGGAGGCATCAGGGTGAATCATAGTAGAACTACGGTCCTTCCGCAAGTAATTGGCAAACTTTCTCCCATATAGTTTTTTGGAAGAGTAGAATTCGAACCTACGACCTTTGCGGTGAGAGGTAAGTGATCTTGAGACTGCTCCTTAAACCATTCGGCCACGGACTAACCCTCTAGAATGGAATGATTAATATTTGTATGGTTTATTGAACACCATGCACATGGGAATATAACATTTATTTACTATGCTTCGTTTTATGATGTGACAGATTGTAGAAGACCGCGGCGTGGTCTAGTGGTAGAGCGTCCGCCTCGCATGCGAAAGGTCGTGGGTTCGATCCCCGGTCGGGTCATACCAACAACTTTAAAAATGGTACTAGAAGCTTCCTCGCTTGACACTCAGCATTTAGAGGGGAGTTTTACATCTGGTTTGCCCACTGTCAGTGTAATGTGACTGGGTGGGGTATCATACCATGTGTCTGCGGCATGATACTCCTGTGTGACAGCGCTCAGAATACTGTCTCAAGTAGACACCGTCGCGATATGACTGAAAAATTGTTGAAAGCGACGCTAAACACCATACAACAACAACAACAACAACAACAACAACAACACCAGATTGTACAAATAGAGTATGCGGTGACTGTTTCAGTGCCAAAAATAAATGTACAAATGCAATAATTGTTTGGCAAAATAAGCAATATTTTGCACCGTTGTTTTAAGTACCTTTTAGAAGTCTAGATCAAATGTAAATCAATTGTAATACTTATATGTGATAAGAAGAAATATTCATCAGTTGTATATTGTCTCTTATAATTCTTTTTAGAATGTCATATTTTATTTTATGTAAATCATCTGTCAACGAATTAGAGAGTAAATACATCTTCTTCTGTACATGTAGTTCCTTAGTACTATGTTCAATACTATTGTACATTTCATTAGACATTAATAAATACAATACAATGTGGCGTTAGACAAGGATGTCCCCTTTCTCCTTATCTGTTTATTTTATGCATTGAACTGTTGTCTTATGAAATATCACACAACATTAATATAAAAGACATTAATATATATGGACATGAAATAAAAGAAACTTTATTTGCCGTTGATGCAACTTTTTCAATTGATGGCTCCAAACAATCTTTTGAAGCTCTTATCGATGTTTTGGATAATTTTAAATATATATCTGGATTAAGATTAAACCATTCAAAATGTACAGCGCTAAAAGTAGGGTCTCTGAAAACCTTCAAGGACACATATTGTCAAAATAAAAAGTTTAAATGGTGCAATGATAGTGCAAAAGCGTTAGGTGTCACTTTCCACACCGAAACAAGAAATATATATACATTAAACTTAGAACCAAAACTCCAAGAATTTAATAACTGTCTTAAAAGTTGGCAACATAGAAAAACAAACACTCATGGGTAAAATTACTGTATTAAAAAGTTATGCCATTCCTAAACTAGTTTATTCTCTATCGGTACTTCCAAATCCGTCAGAAGAAATAATAGAACATATTATAAATAAAATGTATCAGTTTTTATGGGATGGTTAACCTGATAAAATTCAATGAAAAATTATTATTCAAAAATATATAAATGGAGGATTAAAAATGATTGATATAAGATATTTTATGAACGCCGTTAAAGGAAGTTGGATAAAACGAATTTTAAATGACAACAATAAAGGAATTTGGAAGCATATTTACTTAAATAAAATAAAAAAAATATGGCGGTAATATGTTGTTTGAATGCAATATTAACAGGAAAGACATCGTCAAATTATTTCCAGAAAAAGTTTTCTTACAGGATATTGTATTAGCATGGCAAGAAATAAAGCAAAACAAAGAAAATGAATATTTGAGTCAAGAAATAATCTGGAATAATTCTTATTTAAAAAGTGATTTAAATACTTTTTACAATAAAAAATGGAAATATAGAGGTATAACACTAATAGAACAACTTTTTGACTACCGAAGTAAAACATTTTACACTTTTAATGATTTTAAAAATTTATACCAAATTGATGCTGGAGATTTTCTGTTACATACATCAATACTTCATAGTATACCTAAAGAATGGAAACAAATTTAAAAAACAGAAAGCATAGTTACAAATAGAAAAGAAAGTCTTCTGCAAAGATTATTGAAATCAAAACAAGTCAACAGTTTATTATACAATCACCAACTGGATAATAATATAAAACCAGAAATAAAGTCAGAAAAGAAGTGGGAAACAGAACATGAACATATTGATTGGAGGAAAATATATATAGTACCTATACAATCTACAATTGAATGTAGATTAAGGAATTTTCAGTATAAATATTTACTCAGAATTATTTCAACAAACGAATCTCTATATAAATTCAAATTGCCTAATCCTAATTTATGCGACTTTTGTAATATGAATACCGATTCCATCAAGCATATGCTTTGGGAATGTTATTATGTTCAGCATTTCTGGAGTCAGTTACAGAATCTTTTAAATATTAAAGATGATATAAATATTATTTTAAATTATAAATTAGTAAGTTTCGGCTGTTCCCAAAGGTAAACAATAAAAATAACATCAACTATATAATACTTTCTGCTAAATATTTTGTTTTTAAATGTAAATGTATAAAAACTGTCCCAATGTTTCATATATTTGAACAGAACCTATATAAAGGTATAGAAATTGAAAGATTAATAGCTCTAAATAAAGATAAATTGCATATACATGAACTGAAATGGGGAAATTTTACTATAAATGTTTAAACCTAATAAATGTTGATAAAAATGCCTTTTAATTTTTAAACAAAGGAAAAGCAATGTCCAAAATCTATACTTATTCTACATCCCTCTTCTTTCTTCCTCTCTATTCCTCTAAAAAAATGAAATTATTTCGTCACAATAATATATTGCGATACAAGTAAACAAATTAGAAGAATTGTAATATATTTCATTATATGTTGATAATCTGTAATATAACTGATGAAATAAAAAAAAAAATCACAAAAATGAATAAATAAATCTACAGTTAAAATTAATTGCTTTTATCATGTTTTGATTAAATTAACATTAATATTTAATTTGCAATTAAACAGTTTTTTCTTATTTTAAATGTTGATGGTCTAACAGTAATTTGTCTTTATTTACTATCTATTTATGCAATTGTACGCTGCTATACGTTTCCTTGCATAAACTGTTATATTAAACTGCATTATTGTTTGGTCAATATGGAACTGATGTATGTGATGATCATCTCGGTCTCGGTCTAGGTAAATATCACATACTATTACATCAAGACCATTAATTTAGATATTACATCACCATCAGGCAATAACTGTATAATATTATAATATATAAGCATGTGCTAACATTGTACTAACCATATTTTACATAATGGTCTAACCACGTGTCCTATTCTCACCGTCTTGAATGTATTATACAGGGGTATGGATATTACTTCAGCCAGTGCCGGTGGTTGATATAGTGGGTAAACAGAATGCAGAACATGGCATAGGCATGGACATGATGCTTACTGGAATAGGAGGCTCTATCGGTCTACCAGTTGCAGGTATATTCCATTGACACTGTTCTTGGTTAACGTGTGCACATAGCCTAGCTCTTCGTTCATTACCATATCATAAGACAAGACAATGTAAATAGAAGTATCCCAACCAGAATAATTAAATACTAGTTCCTGTTGGGTCCATTTCTTCGTTAATGTTTTGTTTAGATAATCAACCATACTATATGTTCTACTGAAACCGACAGGCCTTTAGTGTAGATGGCGGCCGTCAGCACTCGTACTAATCGATCGTGGGATCCTCCAGGCGGTTAACCAATAATAGACACACCTTATCTATCTCTGCAAGTCGTCACCGACCACTTCCTTACATATTCAAAGTGGGGCAATTTGTACCTGTTAATTACTTTCTATTCATCAAATATTAAAGAGAAATATACTGGTCCTGTAATTTACAACATACCATATCTGTATAACGGATCCTGCTCTCCCGGTTGGGTCTGTTGAATAGAAATGTTGGGAAAGCCGCATATGAGCACGTTTATTGGTCATTTGTTTCAGGGAACTTCAAATAACGTCAAGACCGCGGTGTGGTCTAGTGGTAGAACGTCCACCTCGCATGCGGAAGGTCGTGGGTTCGATCCCCGGCCGAGTCATACCAAAGACTTTAAAAATGGTACTAGAAGCTTCCTCGCTTGACGTTCAGCATTTAGAGGAGAGTTCTAGGTCTGGACGGCCCGGTATCAGTATAATGTGACTGGGTGGAGTATCATACCATGTGTCTGCGGCATGATACTCCTGTGTGACAGCGCTCAGAATACTGTCTCAAGTAGACACCGTCGAGATATGACTGAAAAATTGTTGAAAGCGACGTTAAACACCATACAACAACAACAACAACAACAACAAAATAACGTCAAGGTTAAGTAAGAGGTCAATTGCTATGAAGTGTATAACAGACGTTGAATTTCCTGTTTTTGTGTCAACCGCCTTGGAATGTTCAGTAACAAAAGGCGCCACGAGGGAACATAAATCTGGTTGACGTGTGCTCCAACCTCGCTCTTCCATCATCGCCGCCATGAAACGAAACAATGAAAATATAGGTAGCCCCGCCAGGATAACAGCCTTGTTACAAAAGGGCGCCACTGGAAAAGTTAAACCTTGTTGTCGTGTGCACCCAACACTTCGTTTTTCCCTCATCGCCGTCATGAGACAAAGCAATGCAAATAAAGGAAGCCCCGCCAGGATAACAGCTTTGTAACAAAGGGCGCCACTGGAAAAGTTAAACCTGGTTGTCGTGTGCACCCAACACTTCGTTCTTCCCTCATCACCGTCATGAGACAAAGCAATGCAAATAAAAGTAGCCCCGCCAGGATAACAGCCTTATAACAAAAGGCGTCACTGGGGAACATAAACCTGGTTGACGTGTGCATCCAGCCTCGCTCTTCCTTCATCGTTGTCATGAGACGAAACAATGTAAATAAAGGTAGCCCCATCAGGATAACAGCCTTGTTACAAAAGGCGCCACTAGGGAACATAAACCTTGTTGTCGTTTGCACCGAACCTCACTCTTCCCTCATCGCCGTCATGAGACAAAACAATGTAAATATAGATAGCCCCGCCAGGATAACAGCCTTGTGACAAAATGCGCCACTGGAAAAGTTAGACCTGGTTGTCGTGTGCACCCAACACTTCGTTCTTCCCTCATCGCCGTCATGAGACAAAGCAATGCAAATAAAGGTAGCCCCGCCAGGATAACAGCTGTGTATTAAAAGGCGCCACTGGGGAACTTAAACCTGGTTGACGTATGCACCCAACACTTCGTTCTTCCCTAATCGCCGTCATGAGACAAAGCAATGCAAATAAAGGTAGCCCCACCAGGATAACAGCCTTGTAACAAAAGACCCCACTGGGGAACATAAACCTGGTTGACGTATGCATCCAGCCTCGCTCTTCTTTCATCGCTGTCATGAGACGAAACAATGTAAATAAAGGTAGCCCCGTCAGGATAATAGCCTTGTTACAAAAGGCGCCACTGGGGAACTTAAACCTGGTTGTCGTGTGCACCCAACACTTCGTTCTTCCCTAATCGCCGTCATGAGACAAAGCAATGCAAATAAAGGTAGCCCCACCAGGATAACAGCCTTGTAACAAAGGGCGCCACTGGAAAAGTTAAACCTGGTTGTCGTGTGCACCCAACACTTCGTTCTTCCCTCATCGCCGTCATGAGACAAAGCAATGTAAATAAAGGTAGCCCCGCCAGGATAACAGCCTTGTATTAAAAGGCGCCACTTGGGACCTTTAACCTGGTTGTCGTGTGCACCCAACCTCGCTCTTCCCTCATCGCCGTCATATGACGAAACAATATAAATATAGGTAGGCCCACCAGGATAACAGCCTTGTAACAGAAGGCGCCACTGGGGAGCTTAAACCTGGTTGACGTGTGCACCCAGCCTCGCTCTTCCCTCATCGCCGTCATGAGACAAAACAATGTAAATATAGGTAGCCCCGCCAGGATAACATCCTTGTAACAAAAGGCGCCACTGGGGAACTTAAACCTGGTTGACGTGTGCACCCAGCCTCGCTCTTCCCTCATCGCCGTCATGAGACGGAACAATGTAAATATAGGTAGCCCCGCCAGGATAACAGCCTTGTAACAAAGGGCGCCACTGGAAAAGTTAAACCTGGTTGTCGTGTGCACCCGGCCTCGCACTTCCCTCATCGCCGTCATGAGACGAAACAATGTAAATAAATGTAGCCCCGCCAGGATAACAGCCTTGTTATAAAAGGCGCCACTGGGGAACTCAAACCTGGTTTTTATGTGCACCCAACCTCGCTCTTCCTTCATCGGTGTCATCAGACGAAACAATGTAAATAAAGGTAGCCCCGCCAGGATAATAGCCTTGTATTAATAGGCGCCACTGGAGAACTTAAACCTGGTTGACGTGTGTTGCCAGCCTCGCTCTTCCTTCATCACCGTCATGAGACGAAACAATGTAAATAAAGGTAGCCCCGCCAGGATAACAGCCTTGTAATAAAAGGCGCCACTGGGGAAATTAAATCTGGTTGATGTGTGATCTCAGCCTCGCTGTTCCCTCATCGCCGTCATGAGACGAAACAATGTAAATATAGGTAGCCGCGCCAGGATAACAGCCTTGTAACAAAAGACGCCACTGGGTAACTTAAATCTGGTTGACGTGTGCACCAAGCCTCGCTGTTCCTTCATCGCCGTCATGAGACGAAACAATGTAAATATAGGTAGCCCCGCCAGGATAACAGCCTTGTTACAAAAGACGCCACTTGGGAACTTAAACCTGGTTGACGGGTGCACCAAACCTCACTCTTCCCTCATCGCCGTCATGAGACGAAACAATGTAAATAAAGGTATCCCCGTAAATCTCCTCCAAATACGGCAACACACACACACACACACACACACACACACACACACACACACACATATATATATTGTAACATTCAGAAATGTTATTAACTATAAGCCATTCTTCCAGGTGACCTTGACCTTTACGGAGAAGCAACTTAACCTACATAATGTAAGGAGTTTGTGTTTAGCTCTGTTTCTTTGGGATTATTTGACCCAGTATCACCAAAGTTGATTCATAATTTTGAAATAGATATTACTACTTTATTACATGCGACCATTTCACTTTAAGCTTGGCCCATAGGGACACATATCATAAACATATTACATGTTTAACACTTCTTTTTTTTTCTTGCAATATTTTTTATTGATAAAATTGCCTCTTTCAACAAGAGTTGACTCAGACTCCAAATAGCGTACATTTGAAATCTAAATTAAAAAAAGAAAATGCAGACTCAAAATATTGATTAAGTTACGCCATTTGAGTCTTAGGCTTGAGCTTAAAAAAACATATTTTAACATTAGATGTCTAGTGTACCATGACAGATAGAGTTTAAAATATTATGAGAGTTTATTTTACTATATAGTATGCGTTTATATAATGCTTGCAAATTTTGGTCTCAAACTTGTAATGTTTATTCCTCTCCCAGGGTGTTGAGAAACCAGTTATGATATTTCGGAGTGATTGTGATCCGCACATACATTATGTTGTGTTGAAGAACAAGTCAAATTCATCTGTTTTACCAAATGTGAAAAAATGAAGATAATGTTTAAATTGTTATTGATCACCAAATATAAGGTGATATTTTAAAATGTTATTGATTACCATAAATGAAACAATAAGGGTGATGTTTCGTATTGTTATTGATAACCAAATATGAAGATGACCTTTTAAACTGTTATTGAATACCAATTATGAGGGTGACGTTTCAAACTGTTATTGAACACTAAATATGTGGGTGACGTTTCAAACTGTTATTTAACATCAAATATGTGGCAGACGTTTCAAACTGTTATAGAACACCACATATGTGGTTGACGTTTTAAACTGTTATTGATAACCAAATATGAGGGTGATGTTTCAAACTGTTATTGAATACCAATATGAAGATGAATTTTTAAACTATTACTGATTACCAAATATGAGGGTGACGTTTTAAACTGTTATTGAATACCAATATGAAGATGAATTTTTAAACTATTACTGATTACCAAATATGAGGGTGACGTTTTAAACTGTTATTGAATACCAAATATGAGGGTGGCGTTCTAAACTGTTGTTGAATACTAAATATGAGGGTGGCGTTCTAAACTGTTGTTGAATACCAAATATGAGGGTGATGTTTTCAACAGTTGCTGATTATCAAATATGATGGTGATGTCTTCAACTGTTACTGATTATCAAATATGAGGGTGACGTTTCAAATTAGTACTGATAACCAAATATGAGGGTGACGATTTCATATGTTATTGATTACCAAATATAAGGGTGATGTTTTAAACTGTAACTGATTACAAAATATGAGGGTGACGTTTTATACTGTTATAATTTACTAAATATGAGAGTGACGTTTTAAACTGTAATTGATTACCAAATATGATGGTGACCTTTTAAACTGTTACTGAATACCAAATATGAAGATGGCGTTTTAAACTATTACCGAATACCAAATATAAGGGTGGCTTTTTAAACTATTACTGATTACCAAATATGAGGGTGACGTTTAAAACTGTTATTGAATACCAAATATGAGGGTGGCGTTCTAAACTGTTGTTGAATACCAAATATGAGGGTGATGTTTTCAACAGTTGCTGAATACCAAATATGAGGGTGATGTTTTCAACTGTTACTGATTATCAAATATGAAGGTGACGTTTCAAATTAATACTGATAACCAAATATGAGGGTAGCGATTTTATAAGAAAAATAACCAGGACAATGTTTATAATTACAGGGATATAAGCTTAGTCAGTTGTTTATCTAAGATATTTTAAATAAGCAAATTAATACTTGGATTGAAAATAGTAATATTGTGAGTGACCCTCACTTTGGATTTAGACGTGGAAGTTGATGCAATATTTGTAATTAATTCCATTATACAAAAATTATTATTAAAAATGACCGCTTAGCTTGTCCCTTTGTAGACGTAGAGAAAGCATTTGATAGTAACCAAATATGAGGGTGACATTTTAAAATGTTATTGATTACCAAATTTGAGGGTGATGTTTCAAACTGTTATTGATTACCAAATATGAGGTTGGCGTTTAAACTGTTATTGATTACCAAATATGAGGTTGAAGTTTTCAAATTGTAATTGTTTACTGAATATGCGGGTGATGCTGTAAACTGTTATTGGTTACCAAATATGAATGTAGCGTTTTAAACTGTTATTGATTACCAAATATGAATGTGGCGTTTTAAACTGTTATTGATTACCAAATATGAGGGTGACGTTTTCAAATTATAATTGTTTACTAAATATGCGGGTGATGCTGTAAACTGTTATTGATTACCAAATATGAGAAAGATGACGTTATTAAGTGTTATTGATTACCAAATATGAATGTGGCGTTTTAAACTGTTATTGATTACCAAATATGAGTGTGGCGTTTTAAACTGTTATTGATTACCAAATATGAATGTGGCGTTTTAAACTGTTATTAGTTACCAAATATGACGGTGACGTTTTCAAACTGAAATTGTTTACCAAATATGAGGGTGATGCTTTAAACTGTTATTGAATACCAAATATGAGAAAGGTGACGTTATTAGGTGTTATAGATTACCAAATATGAGAAAAGTGACGTTTTTAAGTGTTATAGATTACCAAATATGAGAAAGGTGACATTATTAAGTGTTATTGATTACCAAATATGAAGGTGACATTATTAAGTGTTATTGATTACCAAATATGAGAAAGGTGACATTATTAAGTGTTATTGATTACCAAATATGAAGGTGACGTTATTGAGTGTTATTGATTACCAAATATGAAGGTGACGTTATTAAGTGTTATAGATTACCAAATATGAGAAAAGTGACGTTAATAAGTGTTATTGATTTCCAAATATGAAGGTGACGTTATAACATGTAGGTGTTATTGATTACCAAATATGAAGGTGACATTATTAAGTGTTATAGATTACCAAATATGAGAAAAGTGACGTTATTAAGTGTTATTGATTACCAAATATGAAGGTGACGTTATTCAATGTTATTGATTACCAAATATGAAGGTGACGTTATTAAGTGTTATAGATTACCAAATATGAAGGTGACGTTTTAAAATATGTTAAAGAAATTCCAGATATTCACCTTTACGTTGATAAAGTGTCAATTGAATACAAGTATCCATTATATGATGATATAAGATTACAACTGACTCATAATGCATCTATATATGAATATAAAATTTAATGATTGTGACGAATATATAGACCACAAAAAATAGATTATGTGCCAAAACCGACTTTCAAATATTACAGAAGAGACCAAATTACCTAAACAGATAGACTGTTTTATAGTGTACATAAAAATAATATATATTAATACTGTACGGTTGTGTAATAATGCTTTTATTGTTGCTTTTCTACAGGATTCCAGTTTATATTACATTTGAGCACAGGTTGTTAATCAGGTCATAGAAAATCTAATCTGAGATGATAATTGGTTTCTCAAACATTTTAATAAACACTTATATGGATATCCTGGTGCAGTTTTCAAAATATCAGTTTCTTAACATGTTTCTTTTAGTTCATTTTTAGAGCATTAAGTAGGTATTGTTACAGGTACGTATTGTTCGAGATTAACAATTGTGGCTCAGATTTTATCATATATTTATATAGCATATGAGTAGTCATGAATCCTTAACTTGGATCCTACTTATATACAGCTATCAGTTAATGTATGTAAATTGTCCGTCCAGTCCAGATGTGTTGCATGTAAAACCATATTAAATAAGTGTCATGGTTGACACCAAATCTATTGGTTGGGTTGGTGCTTAAGTTTGATATTATGTCTATAATTTTCATTGTAGCTAGGCGCGCTCGCCGTAGTCTGGTATGTACATATATGTCTGGTTGTGTATATATATATATATATATATATATATATATATATATATATATATATATAATTATATATATATATTTATTTATTATTATTATTATTATTATTATTATTATTATTATTATTATTATTATTATTATTATTATTATAAGTAGTAGTAGTAACCTATCTATAAGGTATAGTTGGGTTCATGAATTTATTTTTTTTAAAAAGTAACCTCCACTATGTTTATCAGACAAATGAAAACAAAAAGAATAAGTAATTAATCACATATACAATAACAAAAATAGAAAATAACGAATATAGTCCCAAGATAATTGGTATATTTCTTGGAAATGAATCAGAAAAACCGGCGATTCGGAACGCAACCGTTGAACTATAGCGTCGACGTCCTTCGGTTTTTGAATCGGTAATTTAATAAAGCTTAACCACCATCTTTTTTCAATATCTCCATGAAGAAATCCCATGTTCTTCTATACATAAATCATCCCCTGGTTGTAGATATACTTTCGAAACAGGTTTTTGGGAGTTTATAAAATAAACATATTATTTAATTATTTCAACACATATATTTCACATTTAAAGTGACATCAGTCAATTTCTAATCAACACACTTTGTGAAAACATATATTTTCATTTTTTACATGACGCAAATATGAAGAAATTAAAATATCCTATTATGTATTCAGACTTCGTTTTTGAAGAAATCCCATGTTCTTTTATAATGTTAACAGAGTAAGTTCATATGTACAATGTTTACAAAGTAAGTACAGTGTTTACAATGTTTACAAAGTAAGTACAGTGTTTACTATCTGGTAAATAGATATATGGAATCGGGGTTTTCACATTTGTAGTCATACGTGATAAAAATAGGCAACACAATTCATTCTACTAATGTCATCGTATGTCATCGTTATGACGAAACTAAATACAAGGAAGTATTTTCAAATAGTCTTTACTCACTACAGGGAAGACTGTACGACACGAAACAGGTGGTGAGTTTAGTACGAAGGACAGTGCAAACTAAATCGTTACCAACACGCATAGTGATATGTTATCATCTCCGCATATTTATACCAGGATATCGTTCACAAAGTCATGCATCATGCACCATGTAATCATTTAATACTTTACAAAACAGATATTTCATTTCCATCAATAAGTTCTTTAAAAAAAATTGTTTAATCATTCAACGTATATTTCTCTTATAATATTGGTATACTTACCGGGAATAAATACAAATTGATAAAAAAAAACACAGAGGCAAACAATGAAGAATATATTAGGGTAATATTTAAAATGATATCAGTCATTCAATTGTAAATGTAAAAACTATCATTTATGTATTAAAATACCAATTGACAGTTATTTTGAATTCCAAATATTTACATATACAATGTATATGAAAGAAAAATGTTTCTGAAACGTGTCAGATGGAATACAGATTGCAAAGCATTCTATAATCTCAGACCAAAACGAAAAGCTAATAAGGATTAAAAATCAACTTGGTAGCTCGGAAGATTTGAACTTATTTCTAAATACGCACAGAAGGTCATATTTATGTTAATAGCTGAACGCAAATAAGTGTTATTCAAATATCCCATAGTACGAAGGAGAGTAAATAATTGTCTAAACAATAACATATCGCACGCTGTTAAGTTATTTATCCACTTCCCTTCGTGCTAGCGGATATTTGGCTGACACTCACTTGCGTAACTCAATATTCATCTCATATAGACATCAAACATTCAACAGCTCGCGTTGTACAAAAGTATTTAAACTAAATTACAGTCAAACCTGTGTAAGCGGTCACCTCTGTTAGGCAGCCACTTGTCTTAAGCAGCCACATTGGCTATTTCTCATGGCTATGCTTTCAGAGCAAATTTACATATATTAAGCATCAACCTGTCTTAAAATGTCATTTATGCTCATTCCTTTCACTGGTTGCTGAAGACAGGTTTTACTGAATTTCACTTCAAACGCGCGATTCCTAGTTCATAATTGTTTATTATAGTTCCTTCATATATAGAGAATCAGTTGATTTAACTTTATTGTATGAAAATATGAAGTAAACACAAAAAATAGTAATAAGCATTGTTTTAAATTCTAAACTTTACTACACTATCTGTCGTACTAAGATCATCACATGCTCCCGTGTCGTACAGAAACCCAGGAGTCGATTAGCTTTATCCTTGGAACAAATTAGGGATGTACAGTTATCATTTCACTTGGTAAAATAAAGGGTCTGATAAATCTGCATACTTAACAGTATCAGACACAGCATGTCATAAAGCTTCATAAAGTTAATATGTTCTTGACCCAATCTGGAGGTATGAGGTGAATGTATGGTCTTCTTTTCTCTCAGTATCAACCATCTGTACAGTGTCTAATTCAGAAGATGTCATTTTGCCATTAGATAAATACCAGTTGTTCATGTTTCAATTGTGTGCACATCTTCAGTACTTCACGACAATATTCACAGGCGACATTGATGGTAGTATTACGATATCCGCCTGAACATCAGTTTGGTTGATTTAAGGGATATATCCTTTTTCCATGCAGAATTAACCATACCGCCCCAACCGTTGTCATAAGATGACTTTGATCCAGGTGTGGCGTAGTGACCGTTAGGATTCATATGTGAACACGTCTTGTACCACCAGCCGCCGTGGCGCGTCTTTGCACAATCACGTGAGGAATGTGAGTCCTGGTCTTTATCCTTGGTACTGAACTTCTGTCGGTTGCTGTAGGAAAAGTCGTTACCACCTGTAATAAACGTGAGTTATATGTATATAGGTACCAGGGCATACTTATGTCAATGTTGAAATATTATTTTACTCATTTTTAACACAAAACTTATAGAGCGGAAATAGATGTATATGTAGGAATGTTTCTTTATATAACTTAGCTGTAAATTCACATATAAACAAATGAATGCAAGTTCATTGACGCAACACAAGACGTCCTTGCTTTAAACACCGATGACAGTGACGTCATTGAAATAAACTGGAAATGAATTTACATATATCTGAACACTTAATATAAACGATACAGAGGTGGGGCAAGGGAGTCCCCAATAACAGGAAAACAGCAAATTAATTTTGCTGAAGTAGTTTACAGTAAATACAGAATGAAAGAAAACAGTTAACAGTAAATAACATGAGACACAATTATTCTTTCTGAACACCAAACTAGGGAGCAGTCATTATCTGCTATGCCGGAGATGAATTTTTACGTATTTGAAGATTTTAAATAACATTAACAGCTAATATTTGTGAAATAACAGATAACAGACAATTATCAATTAACAGTTAACAGGAAATACCATTTTCACAATAACAGATAACAAAAAATAAATTAATCTGAAAACAGATAACAACGAATCAGTCGAAAACAGATAACAGTGAATACATTTTTCATAAAAACAGATAACAAAGAATACATTTTCCCCTAGGACGGGGAAAATAAATGGGTCATCCAAATAGATGACTGAAAAAAAAAAAAATAACAGCTTAACAGAGAATACCCTAAAACGAGACGTTGGAATATAAGTATCTTACATGAGTTGGAGGTTTGGATAGAACATTCCGTCCCGAGGGATAACTTCAGAGAACGAGGCTCTGTCGAGTTCACACGAAAAAAGTTATCGAAAGGGACGGAATTTTCTATCTGAACCGAAAAAACCGTGTAAGATTATTTTTCTTGCACAACAAACACATTGGATACCCATTTTAAATTATTAAATTTCACCACGATGGCTTTTATGACGTCAAATTATTACGTCTTATGATTTGTTATGTAACGTCATAAATTGTTCCAACGTCACAGCAGGGTAGGATGAGCGCGTGGAGGGGGTGTAGGATGAAAATCCCTTACCCGGTAAAATACACGGAAATCCTCGTCCGGTATGCAAGAAAGAAAGTTCGACCCACAAAATACATTTAGATAATAGCATGATTGATATGAATAGTTTTATTGTGTTTGACTTCAAAATTAATTAAAACAATACTATAAACTGTAAACTATATTTATGAATGTTATATTATGGTTACTTCTTTGATATCTACATGTTGTTCATTTCATAACATTTTTTTGCTTATTTCAATACCATATCGGCGCATATATAAATCAGGTAACAGGATATCAAATATTATGAATGGAATATAAAACATTTATAACATAATTAAACAAAACTTATTCAACTACACTGACCCAAAATGAAAACTTTACACTATATATGTTTGAATATTTCTTTTGTTAACATACATATTCCGAAATGTGTTAAACATTGATATCGGAATTTAATTGCGGAAAATCATTATGCAATTATTTTTCAAAATTTCCAAAGAATTCATGCGTCCGAGCACAATAAAAAAAAATGTTTTTTTGTTTTTTTTACTTTCTACGTGCGCAACATCCTGTTTTTTACTTACAGGCTTTACACCGACAAGTAATCATTCGTTGCTAAGCACTGTTAAAAACACTGTTAACTGTGTTTTTAAAAAAACTGTAATTTAGCGACTTTCTGAAACTGAGAGAAATCAGGCTATTGGTATGCTCCAGGCCCGGTCATTGGTAAATATATTTTGGCTGTTTCAGATAGACTCTTTATATTCTAACGAACCAGTGCAATACTACTGGATACGTAAGAGATATTGTCAGACCCGGTCGCGTACGAGAACAACGTTACGTTCTCATCGCGCTATTACGTTGACTCACTTATGTAATAGTTTTTTACTTGCAACACGTACTCCTTGGCGTTACAGTGATCATGCACAGACGATTATAAACCGTTTGAGATAAAAACGTGTCCCAATTCGTGTTCGTCGGCCATACACTGGTCAGATTTCATCAGCACGTCACCGAGCTGTTATGGGCACGACGTAATTTACAATACACGCAAAACCAGTGGCAACGCCTTGCCTGATGGAATTAATTGGATAGGTGGGCCAGGTTCAAATATCAAATTGATACCATACACGATCTCCAAAATGCACTTCTGTTGGAATGGCAACGTATTCGAAACACGCTCATTAAGCGTTACGTAAGTTCCCAGAGATGATGTATTCAGGAACGCATTCGTAAAAGCGAAGTCCACACTAACGTTTTTAAAAAAATCAGTTATTGCACTAAGCCAGCACTTTATTTTTTTTTTTAAATGTTACATGATCATTTTTATTGTTCTGGAGTTTTCATTTTGACCCTTCTTCACATAATTGATCAAAAAAAATATGCGATGTCTGATTTTTTTTCCAGTAAATTACACAGAAATATTTATATAGCCATAAAGCTTGAATGAAAACTTTTTTTAAACCTGAATTTATATTTATCAGCAAAGAGATAATTTTGAAGTCGATGTAAAGCTTTCATTTTGGGTCAGTGTATGTTTGATGTGCGAACGGTCAAGATTAAAATGTTATAAGCAATAACATTATGTTTAATTTTCGCTTTACAATTCAATTATATAAATTATTAAGCATAAGCATATTTCTTTAATATCACATTAACTTCCGAAATGCGTTTTACCGATATTCAAAGTGTAAAATGTTACCTCCCTAGATTTGTGACGTCATGCATTACCATGCGGCTTGTTTTATGTTTGCCGTTTTGTGTTTATTGAATTAGATTAAATAGAAAAAATGCTTCATTGTATTGTTTTTGTTTGTAGCACGAAAAAGTTATTTATCACTAACAGTGACAGCTTCTAAGAAGTCTAAATTATGGACGGATGTTCCACAATGGCGAGAATTAAAATGTCACAACATAAACATTCTAAATTGCGAATTGATGGGTAGATTGATAGGTGAGTGGACGAACGAACGGGTCGGAGGACGGCTAGCTGGCTACTAGGCTGGCAGTTTGGCTGGCTGGATGGCTGTCTGGCTACCTAATCCTGATGTCACAAAGCTAGCGATATTACCCTAGTTAAACCAAAAAATGAAAACATTTAAAACAATGGGTGTTAAATGAAAAACAAATGGAATAAACTCCTCACTAGCATTCTGTACAGAACTTTGGTATTGTGGGTTAATGTTGTTATGCTTTAGAACTGGTGCCTCAATACCTCAAGCAATGGGAACCATTACATGGTAATAGTGTGGGAAGAGAACATGTTTGATAACTTGAAAATAATGCTGCATCTTAGTCAGTTTAAGAGAAAGATATAGTTGTCATTTACGTTTGTATTAAACCCGAACCCGCACACCCACTCACTCATCCACTCAAACCAAAACACCAACGGGTACGTATGTACGCACCCCGCACTACAGCCCAACACCCGTTACCCCAAAACACACACCACATGCCTTCCCCTTATTGTTTTATATCTGAAAAACAAAATATTGCATTCTTTTATTTTTTAGGAAAAATAGTTTACTCAAATGTTTTGAATATTTGAAACTTTTTTATCAAAACGCAAACTCACTAACACAAAACAAACTTATACACAAAACTATCAGATGTATTAAATCTCACCAGTGTCTCACGCATTGTTAGTCATAACGTAAATGAAAGTGTCGGATGGGGCTGGTGGCGATATTGGGGCTTCCATAAGAATGTTTCAATTAATACTATTTAAACCAAATGCGGTAGTTCAGTTTTTAAGATAAAAATATCAATCAGATGTTTGGTATTTTTTTACTCTTAAACTTTTTAATCTAAATATTAAGGGGCGGCGGCAAAGTATGTGCTGACCCCAAACCTGAAAATTGATGAGGTATGAGGAGGCGCTCCCTCTGCCTCCCTACCCAGTTTCTATGCCTATAATAGTAAAAACTGACCCCAGAGGTTTCCATAAATGGAAATATAGGCAAAGTCAATGCATAACTGGCTATATTTGATAACCACTTGTTTTTGGTTTCGAAAAATGATTCTGCAGAACTCCTGTTTTTCAGCAATATTAACGTTGTACAAAATAGAACTCAAATTCACAACATCAGCAGTGAGAGAAAAGTGACATTGAATCAGCAACTCAGACCACCAGACCACAGCACAGAAGATTGTCCACGTATATAAGAAGAATTCATATATGTATACATCTGTGAATTATTTCCTCTTTTTATTTCTTATAGATTTCAACATTTCTTTAGCATGCTCATATATCATTTTTGATACACAAAGGACTGAGATAATTTCACGATTATCATAATACTGGTAAACTATCTACTGGTCAATCACAACCTGCATTAATAAAAAATAAGTACAAATATGGTAAGACAGAGATGTGAAACTTTTCTTTCATTAATTTCAATCTTACTTTCATTCAAACTAATTATATGGTCTAAATGTATTACACAGGAAATTCACAATTTTCGATAACAACTCGTCAGGATTAAATAATGATAACCCCTACTGTGAACAATTGATTTGATGTTTTATCCAGAAACTACACTGCACCTTGCAGCGGCACGAATGAATTACATGATAATTATATAATACGTTTTATGCATTGCTGCAATCTCACTTTTCATAAGAATTGGATCCAGGCAGATATTGAATCGAATCTGTCTAGTTCCTTTCGTACCATGGTTCAAACATCTATGGTTACAACCCTCATTTAAAATAAATGGTTTAATTTATCCTGATATCTTAATCGTAATGACCTTGCAATCAGTTGCAACATTGACATCACATTGAAGGGAGATAAGCGAGATCAATATTTCGCCAAGTTTCACCGCCAGTACCAGTACTTCGGAAAGGAATAAATCTTCAGATTAGCATACTTCTACAATGTTTGAATGGTATCATTGATTGTCAGGGCAGAATAAACGATTAATTTTCATTGTCTATGAACTTTAAGCACATTGCACGGTCATCCAAGACACAAATACATGAAATTATCCAATAATTACATAAATTAACAAAACAGAAGAAATACATACATTTTTAGATACATGTTTTAATTTTAAAGTACATTAATTATTGGTATTTGAAATCGATTTTTATCGTTTTATAATATGTATATGATTAATTTTGATCTTTTATCTCGTTTTACACACCACATTTGTGAGAACTATGTCATCCTGGCATTACACCCTGTGTGTTGATGTAGTGTTAAACTTTGTTCCTGTTCGCATATGGCAATATTCACGATTAAAACGTAACCAAACTGTTATGATATCATACATATATAAGGAATAAAATATTAATACTAACCACTGGTTGAATCATTCCTTACAATAAGGAGACCTAAAAGCAGCTCGTATCCTGGTCCGGTTGAAAGGTGGAACTCATTAAACCTCTCAATCGCAATATCTCCGTCTTTATCTGTGAATTCCAGGTATACTTCTGATCGTGTGAGGTCCGTCATCTCATAGATATTCTTCAAGCCTGGGAATCATATGTAGACACGTATCGAAGTGTACTTGCCGTAGAAATGTGAACTAATCATACTAGCTACATACCACCCAAACCACAGATATGCTAATAGATGGTTGTTAATGATGTACATCTGTATCATATTTTGCAAATTTTTCAAAATAAGGAAACAACTTGAGGGAATCAGTCTATATAACAACTTGAGGGAAACAGTCTATATAACAACTTGATGGAATCGGTCTATATAACAACTTGAGGGAATCAGTCTATATTACAACTTGATGGAATCAGTCTATATAATTATAGAACATGATATCTCCTGTACCAGGTTTATTAGGCCATAATAAATTAATTGCTAGATTATCATCCAGATTTTTATTTAAATAGAGGAGGTGAGGGGGTGGAGGGTTTGATTTTATTTTTATATCTTTATGAATGTTTTTAATTTTTAGTTATTTTATTCCATGCCGGCAATATTATCCTAAACATTTGATAAAAAATAAGAAGTTTTTACCGTCTAGAACTTATCAACTAATTGTATGAGGATATCTCAGATGTCTGATTGATTAATCCGAACAAACAATTCTAATGTGGTAATTTAAATCGAACAGTAACGAAAACATATGCAATATAGGTACAGAAGTACTATTGTTCAGCGCCATGTTTTACTTTAACTTGTTCCTGTAATAAAGAGAAGTAACTATGCAAACACTAATAGGTTATCGACCTGGGCTATAGAAATAGAATATTCTCTTTTTGTACTAATTATTCAACCATAGTCTTGTAATTCAATACAAGTATAAAATTAGTGAATTAATATACCCAGCTAAATAACTCATGTTAAACACATGAAACCGGTTTGGTTTTAGTAAGTTATTGAACCAAACAAATCATATTAAGTCAATGCGTTATCGGGTAGAGATCCCTTATATTAGTATGGTTATTAACCTAGCCAAAATATAAACTGGTCTCTACAAGAAAGGAAGCATACCTAGTAATTATTAACTGAGTGAAAATTGTGTCTCTGGTTCCAATCACTTAGTATTTATTTGTAAATAGCTGTACGGTATGTCTAACCATATTCAGATTTATTATTTTTTTGTGCGTACAACATGATATCGTGATGTGGAGAAGTGCAGTGAAACACCACGCATTCATTCATTCAGTCACATATTTTTATATATTTATTTATTTATTACAATCTCTGTATTGGTTTATATCAATTATATTGGTATTGTTATGGTCTAGGTCTTTAGGCATTCACTGAGCAAAAATATTGTATTTGATTTCAATCAGGTATATTGATATAGGTTATCATTTATCGTTTATACATTATATCTTAGCCCAAATATGATCATATTTTATTTCAATCATTTATATTGGTAAAGTGTTTATATTTGCCAAGTTCATGTATTAACATGTAGTTTAAATTATCTATATCAGTATAGTCATCCACCAAACCAAATACTATATCTGATTGTAATATGTATATTTGGTATAGCCATTCACCAAACTAAATACTATATCTGATGGTAATATGTATATGTGGTAGAGCCATTCACCAAACCAAATACTATATCTGATGGTAATATGTATATTTGGTATAGCCATTCACCAAACTAAATACTATATCTGATGGTAATATGTACATTTGGTAGAGCCATTCACCAAACTAAATACTATATCTGATGGTAATATTTATATTTGGTATAGCCATTCACCATATTAAATACTATATCGGATGTTAATATTTATATTTGGTATATTTATTTACCAAACCAAAAACTATATCTGATGTTAATATTTATATTTGATATTGTCATTTACTGAACCAAAATACAATAACTGATGTTAATATTTGTATTGGTATAGTTATTTACCAAGCCAAAATTCACCCTGCAATCTTCCAAATCCGGATTCATACTCCGCAAATGTTCTATAAAAGTCGACAGCCCCGGAGAAGCGATACTGAAACACCTGAAGACAACAAACATACAACAAATGTACAAAAAACATGTTATGTGTTTGACTACAATAAGACAATATCAATATGGACAGAGTTAAATATATATGTACATTTAATATATCAGCATCATTAATATTCCTTAAAATATTTCATCGCAGCTTTAACTTACAATTCGTTTTATAAGACACATATCTTTACATTAATGTTACTATATGATCAGCAAAGAAAAGCCAAACGTAACAAAATAGAACACTTCATTTTTTAATTGATCTTTAACTAGTATTGAATAAAAATGCAATACACAATTAATTATGGCCGGGCCTGATCATTTAATTCATTAAGGCGTCTGACTATCAGTCCAGGGGTAGTAAGTTCGAATTTCCGCCCGGCAACAGTCTCCGTGATGATTGATATAGACATTGTATCTCATTATCATTCGTTTCTCACCACTGATTCAAGTGGAGAAGTTATCAGTTACTTGCGGAGATGGGGTGTGATCGAGTACTGGTTAACCTTTCAGCGTTCTAGGAAAGAGTGGTTAGGTTAACTGATCGTCTGTTATCCCTCGATGGCATAAAAATGACGCTAAATCTTCAATCAATCAAAACCATTAATTATGTCACGTTATATTTTATTAAGTAACTTTATAAAGATAGAGCTCTCCCTGATCAAGTGGTTTGTATAATAAAGGAAATCTAAACTGAACTTAAACACACAGGTAAGTAAAATGTAGTTTTGTCGTTAATCCAATATGACTTACCGTCCAACCGCCTCCGTCTATTGTCATTTCACACATGACATCTATTGTCCTGTTGGATTTACGTAACTGTACCGTATAAACACCACTGGTTGTACCTATTCCTCTCTCCAGCACATCGACACAATCAACAGGTGCTAATCAAACAATGTATTTATATTATACATAACATCTGATCACTTGGGAGGGGTCCACCGTGTCCGAGTTGTCTGAGGCGCCGTCTCAAGATCACTTACCCCCCACCGCTAAGGTCGTAGGTTCGAGTCGCTCCAAAACTTTGTGTGAGAAAGTTTACCAGTTACTTGCGGTAGGACAGTGGTTCTACTCAGATTCATTCCGAGGTCTTCCTTTCTCTTCAACCAATAAAACTGGATATCATAATTATTTATAACGAGAATGTGTTGAAAATGGCGTTAAACCATTAATTTAAAAATAAATATCCACAAAAAATATTAATGCTACATTATAACATCTATAAAACAAAACAACACTTTTTGTAATCACCTTGGTAGTTTTTGTCACAACATTATTTTTCAATCACTAAATTAGATGTTATGTTTATTATTTGTCATTAATTCATTCTTATAACCGATCCCGGAGAGTAAAACCGTTCATCTTATTGTAAGGTAAAGACATGTTAAAGGGTCAAACGGCAATAACTTCACATTTATTTCTTATAATCTCTATATATATTTAATTTGATATCTATTATATATATCATATCTAACTCTAAATTTATAAATATATATACAAATTTATATCAAACCTAACTATATATAATAATCATATATATTATATATAACTTATATACATTATATGTAACTGAATTCATAGATTTCATACCCAACTCTCTGAATATATATCATATATCTGATAATTATATGTATCATATGTAACCCTGTATCTGATAATCATAGATTTCATACCCAACTCTCTGTATATATATCACATATCTGATAATTATATGTATCATATTTTACCCTGTATCTGATAATCATAGATTTCATACCCAACTCTCTGCATGTATATCATATATCTGATAATTATATGTATCATATCTAACTCTGACAATGTAAATCTGATAATTCTTCTGATTATATCTAACTGTATATCTGATAATTATACTTATTTTATTCTATACCTGTAAGTGTATAGCCAATCACCTACCCTGGATGTAACCACGTGACCGTAGAATATGTAGATGTTTATTGGATCCAAAAGATTTGATATTGTACAGTTCGAAGTCCAATAAAAAAGGAAATAAATTTAGTAGAAACAGACAAAATGTTCAACATGAGGATGACGTTGAGGAAATCCGAATAATTATCACCGCAACTTCCTTCGTATACTGCTTTGAACTCATGGTTTGTTTCAAACGCTTTTTTTTTTTTTATTATTTTGATATATTTATTTGAGATTGAGGTATAGAGTAAAAAGATCATTTTGCAGTGTTTTGTACACTATGGGAATATATCCTACGAGTACACTGTAAGAACCTGATAATATATGACTGTATATCTAATAATTATACCTATCACTTCTAACTGTATCTTACTGTATATCTAATAATCATACTAAGTATATCTAACTGTATATTTGATAATCATATATATTATACCTAACTGTATATCTTATAATTATATATATTATATCTTACTGTATATCTGATTATTATATATATTATATCTCACTGTATATCTTATAATTATATATATTATATCTAACTGTATATTTGATATTCATATATATTATACCTAACTGCATATCTTATAATTATATATATTATATCTTACTGTATATCTGATTATTATATATACTATATCTCATTGTATATCTTATAATTATATATATTATATCTTACTGTATATCTAATAATCGTATATATTATATCTAACTGTATATCTTATAATTATATATAATATATCCTACTATATATCTGATGATTATATATATTATATCTCACTGTATATCTGATAATTATATATATTATATCTAACTGTCTATCTAATAATCATATAAAAATTATATTATATTTAACTGTATATCTAATAATTATATAAATCATATCTAACTGTTTATCTGATAATTAAATATATCATAATCTACTCCTTATCTATAGTTATCCAAGACATATACATGATGGAAATATTAGATTATACTAATATATTACGTGCAGGCCATTAGATTCTTTTACCTTTTGGAAAGGGACATAACTCTTGTAAATAATTGAAGGGCAATGTATTTAGCATATCCATGGTCATACATGACTTTCATATAATAATGATAATACTCGGAGAGTAATACTATTTAAATGGTTATACGTTTATAAGTGTTTATTTAATGTATAGCAGGAGTGAAGTTCGATTTCAAACATGAAAACTAAAACACACATAATTAGAACGTACCTGTGGAATCACACCTTGGAGTAGCATTATCCCACTCCCCATCTGTTTGACACGTCTTTGTTACGTCACCAGTAAAATGAAATCCAGGATTACACAAGAATGTCGCAACTTTTGGCCGAACATTAAAGTCGGTGTAGAACACTTTGCCGTTTTCCAGCTCTCCCAATAATCCGCATTCTGTATCAAAACGAACATTGTAAATGAAATATATTAAATGTAAAAAATCGGAAGTTCACTTATTCGCAATTGTTTGCCATCCATGTGTTAATATATACTTTAAGAACAACCTGTCTCAGAATGACGCTGTTGTCGAGATGACAGCCCACATTCACATACTAATTCTACAAAACAGGATCTAAAATGAAACATGCACCTCTTGATTGTCATTCATGTGTTCTGTCTCAGAATCATTCTGTTTTGGTTATGAGAGCCCACTGTCACTCACATACTAATTCTAAACAACGGGATCAGAAATTAAATAAAATTCACATCATTTCTGTAATCATCTTAATCGTTTAATTAGTGTAAGTGTCATAAACGTACAAAAAGAAATTTGAAAATTACTGAAATTAAACACATACAATAATTGGTAAAAAAACGTTGTTAGTTTGGTATTTCGTACTTACTTTCGGATGCTATCTATACTTTCATATAGTCAAGTTATTTACAATTTTGATTTGTGCAAATACGCTATTTGTCTTGGTTACTGGGAATTTGTATTTTATATATAGTTTTTAATAACGTATGCCTTTAGTTACATCCATTGTAGGACATGTAATCACATTTGAAATTGAAATAAATTTGAATGAATAGTTTCATCTACATGCTCATGTTGAAAACGTTATGTCCAATAACACATATTTAATGCATATATAACATGATAAAAGAACAAACAAAACATAATCAAATAAATATCCTACCATTTGTGTCTGTATCATCTTGTTTTGTTGTATTTTGAAGTTGTCTAAAATCGTTTGAAATTCGTTCAATTTTCGCTTCTTTTTCTTTCGAAACAGCTAACATATCTTCCTTTAACCGCTCGAATTCTAATTTCAAATCGTCGTTTTGTTTGTCTAATTCCTGTACTTGTTTCATAACTAGTTCCTTGACGGTTTTAATTTCATTCTTAACTTTATTTTGTGTGTCCTTAATTTCATTTGTAAGCGTTTCAACTTTCATCTCCACCCGTATTATTTTCTCTAATACTTTTTGCTCGTACAAAAACCTCGAACAAACAGGTTCGTCACATTGCGATTGTTTAATAAGACACATCAGATACAAAATCAAAATGTATATTAAGATATTAAAATCCGCCATTGTAATTTTACAGTATACTTCACCGAATCTGTTGTAAATGTGTCTGTTTTGTTTGACTTTGCTTATATTAATATATATTCAAGGTTGTCTTACTCCGTTTCGTATGTCTTATCTATCTATATTGCGTAATGCCACGTTAGCTGTTATCATGCTTGTTGATGCATTCTCTCTCTGTCAGCTTGGCATTCAACATAACACATAACATAAACAACTTTTGGAAAGTTATCGTGCCAAATCGTGAGTGTAATAAATGCTATTCGACTTAACAACCATAGCTTCAATACAATAACACACTTTACAATGAAGATTCTGCGAAGTGTCTAAACATTTACATTCATCACTCTGGAAATGCTCCAAACAATTACAAAACAAACCCCATGGTAAGAATATATAAGATTATTTGATATATTGCATACATTGTATGTGGCAGGATTTTATTCGAGAAGATATAGAATTATGATATGGCATTTCTGTGTTTTACAATATACACGGCCGTATGCGTAAGAGAATAGTATGGTGGAATATTTTCATAGACATTATTATGAAGATAGAGGAAAACTGTGTGGGAGCTCCAGGCTTAAGTTGTCCTAAAGTGACGTATGTTTACTAGGCGGTGACACCTGTCGTCAATTCTAATATATCTGCGTATTGTTCTTATTGTTTGTATTCCTTACTTTAATTGTGTTCATGACGCTTTGTTGTCTCTGTCTTTTGAATGCTGCGTCTTCTACTGATTATACAAATTCTTCTTTATAACTCTAATGCGTAAATATAAAGTTTTACATGTAAATTTGTTACACTTATATAAGATATGAAAGTTTGTGATGCCACATTCTATTTTAACGTCTCTTGTCGGCCAAATATGTCTTATTTCGAATAGATTAAAACTACGATATTACTGTTAAGTACAAAGGTGACCCGTTGGGGTCATCGCCGCGTATTTAATGAATTGGAAACACCGACGGTAAAAAGTCGAAACTACTTGTCACCATCGTAGTTTTGACTTTTCACAATAATAATTGCGATTTTATCATCATCGTTGTTTCGTTTTTATGAATTTTCAATTTGACTTTTCACCATCGTAATTCTCTACATTTCACCATCGTAGATTCGTTGTTTCGACTTACTTAAATAATGAATATACCGCGTTGGTCTCAAAGGGACACCGTAAAATAGCGCTATATATATGAAATGAATATGAGAAAACTATCTGCAACATTGTTCATTTGGAGGCATAGAACAAAGTAATATCACAGTCCCGGTTCAAAAAGGAGAATGAAATATGAAACACGCCTCGCTCCTATAGCTCACAGTCTACCATGTATCGTATTCTTATATCTACTCATCAGATCTATGATGAACTGCCAAGGCCAATATCTCAGTTTACCATATATGGTATTGGTATATCTACTTATGAGATCCATGATGAGCTGCCAAGGCCAATATCTGAGTCTACTATATATGGTATCAGTATATCTTCTCATGAGATCCATGATGAACTGCTCGGGCAAATAACTTAGTCTACCATATATGGTATTGGTATATCTGCTCATGAGATCCATGATGAACTGCCAGGGTCAATACCTTAGTCTACCATATATGGTATTGATATATTTACTCATGAGATCCATGATGAACTGCCAAGGCCAATATCTCAGTCTACCATATATGGTATTGGTATATCTTCTCATGAGATCCATGATGAACTGCTAGGGCCAATACCACACTCTACCATATATGGTATTGGTATATATGCTCATAAGATCCATGATGAACTGCCAAAGCCAATAACTCACAGACTACCATATATGGTATTGGTATATTCACTCATAAGATCCATGATGAACTGCTAGGGCCAATACCACACTTTACCATATATGGTATTGGTATATCTACTCATAAGATCCATGAAGAACTGCCAAAGCCAATATTTCAGTTTACCATATATGGTATTGATATATCTACTCATGAGATCCATGATGAACTGCTAGGGCCAATACCACACTCTACCATATATGGTATTGGTATATTCACTCATAAGATCCATGATGAGCTGCCTAGGCCAATAGCTCAGTCTACCATAAATGGTCTTGATATATCTACTCATAATATCCATGATGAACTGCCAAGGCCAGTATCTCAGTATACCATATATGGTATTGGTATATCCACTCATAAGATCCATGATGAACTGCCAAGGCCAGTAACTCAGTCTCTTATATATGGTATTTGTATATCCACTCATAAGAACCATGATGAACTGCCAAGGCCAATAGCTCACAGTCTACCATATAAGGTATTGGTATATCAACTCATAATATCCATGATGAACTGCCAAGGCCAATATCTCAGTCTACCATATATGGTAATGGTATATCTACTCATGAGATCCGTGATAAACTACCAAGGACATTGTATTGCATTCAACACTACATATCAAAAGACAATATAGACAGGAGTAGTAGGAGTTTAAGAACACAGCCACTACAACAATATAAACATGGTCACTATATTGAATAATCATAATTTTTCACTTTACGGTGCGGGAGTGTAATAAACCCATGACAAATTTTTATATTAATCTAGTGTAATACCACTTCCGATACATCTACGGTGTTTTCCGTATAACTCCGCTATCGTACGATCTTTCCGACTTGCTTAAATACATAAATAATATCGATTTGTCGTACACATCAATCAGTGCAGTACCATTTAGTATTTGTATATGTAGCACATATATGAACATCATGGTAAATTGGTGTCGAATGCATCTTGAAATATCAAATACACGGCATGCAATGTCTTACGACAGTTTCACTACTTTTGTGTTACTTATATAAGAAAGGATGTGAATGGTGATATTAGATCGGAATAAAATCCTGATACAGTTATTTTTTAAGGTAACATTCATTTTAATATAATCATGTATTCAAAGTGCAATCAAGATATAGGTGACACCTTATCACTAAGTATTTGTGTGTAAAAAATGTCTTACAACTTGACGACTGTTAATGTTAATCAATTATATATGAATGGATATGGATGGTGGTATTAGATTGGGAAAAAAAAGAGTTACATTTATTTCTATAAGGTAACATCCATTTAGAATATAATGTATACAAAGTGCAATCAAGATATCGATGACGCGTATCACTAAGTATTTTGTTTGTAAAATATATTCACATGCTCGGAAAATGTATTTCAATTCTTAATTTTATATACGACAGAATGTTCTTAATACAGAACCGAAGTGTTTTGTATTGTGAATGGTAGATCTCCTGTTTGACACATGTCTAGACTGATTCTAGCAAACAAGTGAAAACGCCATGTTCGGCCTGTTATACTCCTGCTGGGATGTATGGTTATCAATTTCACGGTTGTAAGTCTGATAAGAGGTACTGGTGTACTGTTCGTAACCATGCTAGAAAAAATCGAATGCTCAAAAAGTGTGACTAGCTTGATTATGTCCATATTTGTCTGCATCATGTATGGAGGAGGTAAGAATATAATGTGACTAGCTGAAGCAATAATAACCCTTTTACTGAAACAATTGCATTAGCGACTGTGTTCAATTGATCTATTAATGTTAAAACGGTGGAGGGAGGCATCAGGGTGAATCATAGTAGAACTACGGTCCTTCCGCAAGTAATTGGCAAACTTTCTCCCATATAGTTTTTTGGAAGAGTAGAACTCGAACCTATGACCTTAGCGGTGAGAGGTAAGTGATCTTGAGACTGCTCCTTAAACCATTCGGCCACGGACTAACCCTCTAGAATGGAATGATTAATATTTGTATGGTTTATTGAACACCATGCACATGGGAATATAACATTTATTTACTATGCTTCGTTTTATGATGTGACAGATTGTACAAGACCGCGGCGTGGTTTAGTGGTAGAGCGTCCGCCTCGCATGCGGAAGGTCGTGGGTTCGATCCCCGGCCGAGTCATACCAACAACTTTAAAAATGGTACTAGATGCTTCCTCGCTTGACACTCAGCATTTAGAGGGGAGTTCTACATCTGGTTTGCCCTGTGTCAGTATAATGTGACTGGGTGGGGTATCATACCATGTGTCTGCGGCATGATACTCCAGTGTAACAGCGCTCAGAATACTCTCTCAAGTAGACACCGTCGCGATATGACTGAAAAATTGTTGAAAGCGACGCTAAACACCATACAACAACAACAACAACAACAACACCAGATTGTACAAATAGAGTATGCGGTGACTGTTTCAGTGCCACAAATAAATGTACAAATGCAATAATTGTTTGGCAAAATAGGCAATATTTTGCACCGTTGTTTTAAGTACCTTTTAGAAGTCTAAATCAAATGTAAATCAATTGTAATACTTATATGTGATAAGAAGAAATATTCATCAGTTGTATATTGTCTCTCATAATTCTTTTTAGAATGTCATATTTTATTTTATGTAAATGTTCTATCAACGAATTAGAAAGTAAAGACATCTTGTTCTGTACATGTAATTCCTTAGTACTATGTTCAATACTATTGTACATTTCATTAGACATGAATAAATACAATACAATGTGGCGTTAGACAAGGATGTCCCCTTTCTCCTTATCTGTTTATTTTATGCATTGAACTGTTATCTTATGAAATATCACACAACATTAATAAAAAAGGCATTAATATATATGGACATGAAATAAAAGAAACTTTATTTGCCGATGATGCAACTTTTTTAACTGATGGCTCCAAACAATCTTTTGAAGCTCTTATCGATGTTTTGGATAATTTTAAATATATATCTGGATTAAGGTTAAACCATTCAAAATGTACAGCGCTAAAAGTAGGGTCTCTGAAAACCTCCAAGGACACATATTGTCAAAATAAAAAGTTTAAATGGTGCAATGATAGTGCAAAAGCGTTAGGTGTCTCTTTCCACACCGAAACAAGAAATATATATACATTAATCTTAGAACCAAAACTCCAAGAATTTAATAACTGTCTAAAAAGTTGGCAACATAGAAAACTAACACTCATGGGTAAAATTACTGTATTAAAAAGCTATGCCATTCTTAAACTAGTTTATTCTCTATCGGTACTTCCAAATCCGTCAGAAGAAATAATAAAACATATTATAAATAAAATGTATCAGTTTTTATGGGATGGTAAACCTGATAAAATTCAATGAAAAATTATTATTCAAAAATATATAAATGGAGGATTAAAAATGATTGATATAAGATATTTTATAAACGCCGTTAAAGGAAGTTGGATAAAACGAATTTTAAATGACAACAATAAAGGAATTTGGAAGCATATTAACTTAAATAAAATAAAAAAATATGGCGGTAATATGTTGTTTGAATGCAATATTAACAGGAAAGACATCGTCAAATTATTTCCAGAAAAAGTTTTCTTACAGGATATTGTATTAGCATGGCAAGAAATAAAGCAAAACAAAGAAAATGAATATTTGAGTCAAGAAATAATCTGGAATAATTCTTATTTAAAAAGTGATTTAAATACTTTTTGCAATAAAAAATGGAAATATAGAGGTATAACACTAATAGAACAACTTTTTGACTACCGAAGTAAAACATTTTACACTTTTAATGATTTTAAAAATTTATACCAAATTGATGCTGGAGATTTTCTGTTACATACATCAATACTTCATAGTATACCTAAAGAATGGAAACAAAATTTAAAAACAGAAAGCATAGTTACAAATAGAAAAGAAAGTCTTCTGCAAAGATTATTGAAATCAAAACAAGTCAACAGTTTATTATACAATCACCAACTGGATAATAATATAAAACCAGAAATAAAGTCAGAAAAGAAGTGGGAAACAGAACATGAAAATATTGATTGGAGGAAAATATATATAGTACCTATACAATCTACAATTGAATGTAGATTAAGGAATTTTCAGTATAAATATTTACTCAGAATTATTTCAACAAACAAATCTCTATATAAATTCAAATTGACTAATTCTAATTTATGCGACTTTTGTAATATGAATACCGATTCCATAAAGCACATGCTTTGGGAATGTTATTATGTTCAGCATTTCTGTAGTCAGTTACAGAATCTTTTAAATAGTAAAGATGATATAAATATTATTTTAAATTATAAATTATTAAGTTTCGGCTGTTCCCAAAAAGTAAACAATAAAAACAACATCAACTATATAATACTTTCTGCTAAATATTTTGTTGTAAATGTAAATGTATAAAAACTGCCCCAATGTTTCATATATTTGAACAGAACCTATATAAAGGTATAGAAATTGAAAGATTAATAGCTCTAAATAAAGATAAATTGCATGTACATGAACTGAAATGGGGAAATTTTCTATAAATGTTTAAACCTTAATAAATGTTGATAAAAATGCCTTTTAATTTTTAAACAAAGGAAAAGCAATGTCTAAAATCTATACTTATTCTACATCCCTCTTCTTTCTTCCTCTCTATTCCTCTAAAAAAATGAAATTATTTCGTCACAATAATATATTGCGATACAAGTATTACAAATTAAACTGAATTGATTATATGACAATATTGTTAGAAGAATTGTAATACATTTCATTATATGTTTATAATCTGTAATATAACTGATGAAATAAAAAAAAATTATCACAAAAATGAATAAATAAATCTACAGTTAAAATTAATTGCTTTTATCATGTGTTGATTAAATTAACATTAATATTTAATTTGCAATTAAACAGTTTTTTTTTATTTTAAATGTTGATGGTCTAACAGTAATTTGTCTTTATTTACTATATATTTATGCAATTGTACGCTGCTATACGTTTCCTTGCATAAACTGTTATATTAAACTGCATTATTGTTTGGTCAATATGGAACTGATGTATGTGATGATCATCTCGGTCTCGGTCTAGGTAAATATCACATACTATTACATCAAGACCATTAATTTAGATATTACATCACCATCATGCAATAACTGTATAATATTATAATATATAAGCATGTGCTAACATTGTACTAACCGTATTTTACATAATGGTCTAACCACGTGTCCTATTCTCACCGTCTTGAATGTATTATACAGGGGTATGGATATTACTTCAGCCAGTGCTTGTGGATGATAAAGTGAGTTAACAGAATGTAGAACAAGGCATAGGCATGAACATGATGCTTACTGGAATAGGAGGCTCTATCGGTCTATCAGTTGCAGGTATATTCCATTGACACTGTTCTTGGTTAACGTGTGCACATAGCCTAGCTCTTCGTTCATTACCATATCATAAGACAAGACAATGTAAATAGAAGTATCCCAACCAGAATAATTAAATACTAGTTCCTGTTGGGTCCATTTCTTCGTTAATGTTTTGTTTAGATAATCAGCCATACTATGTTCTACTGAAACCAACAGGCCTTTAGTGTAGATGGCGGCCGTCAGCACTCGTACTAATCGATCGTGGGATCCTCCAGGCGGTTAACCAATAATAAACACACCTTATCTATCTCGGCAAGTCGTCACCGACCACTTCCTCACATATTCAAAGTGGGGCAATTTGTACCTGTTAATTACTTTCTAATCATCAAATATCAAAGAGAAATATACTGGTCCTGTAATTTACAACATACCTTATGTGTAGAACGGATCCTGCTCTCCCGGTTGGGTCTGTTGAATAGAAATGTTGGGATAGCCGCATATGAGCACGTTTATTGGTCATTTGTTTCAGGGAACTTCAAATAACGTCAAGACCGCGGTGTGGTCTAGTGGTAGAACGTCCGCCTCGCTAGCGGAAGGTCGTGGGTTCGATCCCCGGCCGAGTCATACCAGAGACTTTAAAAATGGTACTAGAAGCTTCCTCGCTTGACATTCAGCATTTAGAGGAGAGTTCTAGGTCTGGTCGGCCCGGTATCAGTATAATGTGACTGGGTGGAGTATCATACCATGTGTCTGCGGCATGATACTCCCGTGTGACAGCGCTCAGAATACTCTCTCAAGTAGACCCCGTCGAGATATGACTGAAAAATTGTTGAAAGCGACGCTAAACACCATACAACAACAACAACAACAAAATAACGTCAAGGTTAAGTAAGAGGTCAATTGCTATGAAGTGTGTAACAAACGTTGAATTTCCTGTTTTTGTGTCACCATAGTGTTATTCGATGTATTACTACCTGTCGCAATAATCTGTCACTATGTTTCACCAGCTATTGCAATAATCTGCCACTATGTTGTTAACCTGTGCATCACTAGCTCAGTAGCTGTCGCAAAAATCTGTCACCATGTTGTCAACTGGTGCATCACTAGCTGTCACAATAATCTGCAACTATGTTGTCAATCGGTGCATCACTAGCTGTCAAAAAAATCTGCCACTCTGTTTTCAATCACTGAATCACTAGCTGTTGCAATAATCTGCCACTATGTTGTTAACCGGTGCAGCACTAGCTCAGTAGCTGTCGCAATAATCTGCTACTATGTTGTCAACCGGTGCATCACTAGCTGTCACAATAATCTGCCACTATGTTGTCAACTGGTGCACTACTAGCTGTCGCAATAATCTGCCACTATGTTGTCAACCGTTGCATCACTAGCTATCACAATAACCTACCGCTATGTTGTCAACCGGTGCACCACTATATGTCACAATAATCTGCTATTATGTTGTCAGCCGGTGCATCACTATCTGCCACAATACTCTGCCACTATGTTGTCAACCGGTGCATCACTAGCTGTCGCAATACTCTGCCATTATGTTTTTGACTGGTGCATCACTAGCTCAATAGCTGTCGCAATAATATGCCACTATGTTGTCAACCGATGCATCACCAGCTGTCGCAATAATCTGCCACTATGTTGTTAACCTGTGTATCACTAGCTATCACAATAATCTGCCACTATGTTGTTAACCTGTGTATCACTAGCTGTCGCAATAGTCTGCCACTATGTTGTCAACCAGTGTATCACTAGCTGTCGCAATAATCTGCCACTATGTTGTTAACCTGTGTATCACTAGCTATCACAATAATCTGCCATAACGTTGTCAACCGATGCATCACTGATAAATTGGTTGGGAAATATATTTGTTATCACAGTTTTGAGCAAATTGCAACATACGTAACATGAACACAGGAATGTTTTTCACAGCTGATAAAATCAATGACTTATAGCCCGGACCACCAAAAATTAATTTAACATACTTGTATACAATACAGCTGCTGCTAATTCATCACTGGCACTTTAAGGTGGTGATAAATCTCGTATAACAATTACATGACACAGCTGTCGCAACATCTCTGACAGAATTGATCAGTTTACATGTATTTACTAAACTGAGCACACCCGCCATAATATCTTAGGCCGAACCAGTGCATATATACTAATCACAGAGCATATATATGATACATCATTTTAGGATATTATAATTATTCAATGCATACATTAATTCCAGAACTAAACAGCCACAACATCTTAGGTAGTACCAGTGCATATAATGCCATAGTCACAGAATACAGCCAGGCAGATTCAGTGCATATATTGCCGTAGTCACAGAACACAGCCACCACGGCTTATAGAAATACTACTACAATCTTTGTGGGTCATGTTAGATGGTAATGAAACGGGAATGTGTGTTTCTGTAAATGGAATACATACCATGTATACAGTACTAACTTGACAGAGCCAATATTCATAGTTTTGGTAATTGCACTGATATATGACAGAGTTACTGAAATTTCCATAAAACAGATTACTAAGGCAGTAGGAAAGAAAACAGTTGCCATCTCAGGGCGCATTGTGAACCCTTATAATTCTTTCTATACTGCAACACCCTATCGCGAGGATTATGTGCAGTCACAAAGTGCATATGTATTTGAATCACTGATAGTTTACTCTACTTTCTTTACTGGATTATCCCCTTCGCCATCAGGTAAGGATTTCAAACTCTTCTTGAGCGCGATGGAAGCTTATTCCACTTATCAACATCACAGAAATTACTCTCCTTGTACACGGGACCCACTGCTTAATATCCCCTTCAAAGGATGGCATGCTTTCATTTCCTTGCCCGAATAAGTTACTGTTGTAGTGCCTTTTGATGAAACCCAACCAGGAATAATTAAAATTGGAGACCCCTAAATCCTGAAGCAAATATGTTTCCCAACAAAGGAGCCACGGTTTATCCCATACTACAACATACTAATAAATAACAACTGGGCCACCTTATCAGTTATAATTAAGCAGAGAAATATTTGAAACAACAGGGCATGTTTGAAATAACAGTATTGGTTTCAAAATTAGTTATAAATAAGCACTATAGATGTAGACGCCAAAATGTCTAGAACAAAGCTACGAGGGTAAACAAACACTTTGACTGACTTTAGACATAATTGTTGTCAGTGGTAATGACGTCACATATGCCAACATGAATGTTACGGTATCACGATCTGTAACAAAAACTCATTGTCCAAGAGCATTATTATGCAAGTGGCAATACTTCCAAGATCGTGCATCTACAATGACTGGTTAAATAGAACACCTGCCGTAGTGTATCAGCCTTTATCTTCGTATAATTGCACTAAGATCCTGATCAACAATATGTCGGCTGGTGTCCCTCAGCTTTTGCTCATGTTGTTAATCGAATGGCAGATTCGTATCTGTTAATTATCATGTTTTATTCAATAAGTAGGAATTAAATGTGAATAGATATTGTTAATGCGTACAACATATCGTTTGTCTAACATTATATTACCATGCGTCCGAACGTAATATTACGTTCATGTACTTATCGGACTATTTGTTTTACAGTATGAAAAGAGTTATTCGGTTTATACAGATATGCACTTTTTTGTCAAGGGAGCTTATCCTCCTATTCTATTTTGGTTGCCGTCCTTAGCCCTTTTAAGCAGACGTGGGACCCAGCAATTTTAGTTGTAAGAGTGACTATTCTTGACTCATCAGTACCTTAACCAGAAGTTCAACAAATAAATAGACATCATTTGTAATTTAACGGATTCGTGTACAATGCCGTTCCGGTGATTTTCATCGGCGCGTTGCGCCGGCGATAAATCCCCTATGATTGATTGATGTTTATTCAGGTTAAAACACACATTTACAGGTTACGTTAAATATAAATTATATTCAGTTACAAATAAAATGTAGATAAATTAGAAAAAGTTAATTGTAAAACTATCAAACATACCATATAAAATTAATTAAGTATGGCAAATTATTAGATATAAAGTATCACAGAATGTTATTTTTAAATAATTGTTTTGGCAGAATCAAATGTAAACATGTTAATGATCTATCACAATAAAATATACTATATAAAACTATTGTAACTCAAACGGAATAGAAGGAAAATCTCAAAGAAATATTCAAGTAATGCAACATTAGGCAGACATAATAATTTGTTTAAAAGAAAAAAATATTTAAAAAATAAATTAATCCAATGATATAATTATAATGGTGAATTTAGGTAATAGTTATCAAAACAATATGTAAATGCATAAAATAAAATGAAAATTTGTTTGTTTTGCTGTAAGATCAAATCGTATGTCATCTCGTGATCACAAGAATGATATTCTTACTCGCGGCAAGCCATACAGAATATGACTTTTGATGATCACTTGATGAAATATAATTCGATCTTACACCAAAAACAAACATATATCTTATATTTCTTACATTGCAGAAAAAAATATTCATCGTAAAATCCATTCCGATCAATTTGTGTTTAAAATTGTTGAAGTTTTTTATTACAATATTTGTATACTGCAGCTAAAATAACAACAAACTTACTAGAAATTTCTTTCAAACTGCAATGTTTTATGTCAATGTCATTTGCATGATCGAAACATCATTAAACTGTAAGATAACATACAACTTACATTTTATGTACAAGAAAGCAGCTGACTGAATTCGTAATGATTGATTTGCCAAATAATTATTCCTTTGCTTGCTATTTTATCAACACATAGTCAAGGGATGCAAGCTTCCTATCCTTCCATACAAGTCTTTAATTGTTACAGACATGCTCATATTGGACCATCAAAAAGAGTTTAATACCATTAACAAAAATATCTTGTGCGGTAAACAACAGTTGATGGGTGATTCAAATACTGCCTTGTTACATCCACACTCAATTTATCGCGCACAAGTTGCTACATTTGCAGAACCACACTATGTTATCAGTGGCGTGCCTCAGGGAGGTATTTTGAGTCCGCTTCAGTTTTCATGTCATGTGAATGAAATGATAATTAATACAGATAAACAATGCCGATGCTACGGCTATTTTGTTATCACATAGCAAGTACTAATTTTATTTAGAATATGTCAGGACAAGTTCTCAAATCTTGCTCAACATGGCTAGAAGTTTCAAGGAGAAAAATATAATTGCTACATATATGTTTACACATCTCTCCTACACATATACAAGTACGATAACACCGTTGTAATCTAATAACGAATAATATTCATGTCAACAGCAATATGTTCGCTTCTTGCGAGCGTCATAGAAAAATCATAGTTTTTCAAGGTAATAGTTAGATTGCTTTGGTATATTTATATCATATTTACTGAAAGTTGGCCATTTTCGGAAGTATCTCGGAAATAATTTGAATCGCAATTCTTTATAAAACGGACACAGTCATGAACATAATACTCAAAATCTATAAATAATCTTAAACGTGCTACCTTTACTTAGTAGTTTATATGGAATACTATATCATGTTATGTTTATATAAGATATATTTTATTAAATTGCTGTATCATTAAAAAGATAAATAAACAAAAGAAGTAATGAATAAGTTATAAACTGAATAAATAACTAAATTTTCGACAAGTAGAGAATAACTGAATGATTTTTCACACTTTCTTTAATAATAGGTTAATGAACTAAGTCTACTCGATATTTTGGTAACAAAGACTTATTTACGGATATATGCAGTTAAACAGAAGTTTGTTCAGGTATATATTTATACACAAAAAGAAATAAATGAACGAAACATATTCTTTTGTTAGGGAAGTTAATAAATTACGTCCGCACTCATTGATTGTCTTAATTAAAATATTTTGTATCGACACTATGTATATAAAGCATACTGTATAAGATATGCGGTTAAATATATCAGATATGCGGTTATATGTATCAGATATGCGGTTATATATATCAGATATGCGGTTATATGTATCATATATGCGGTAATATGTATCAGATATGCGGTTATATGTATCAGATATGCGGTTAAATATATCAGATATGCGGTTATATGTATCAGATATGCGGTTATATATATCAGATATGCGGTTAAATGTATCAGATATGCGGTTATATATATCAGATATGCGGTTATATGTATCAGAAATGCAGTTATATATATCAGATATGCGGTTATATATATCAGATATGCGGTTATATATATCAGATATGCGGTTATATGTATCATATATGCGGTTATATGTACCAGATATGCGGTTATATATATCAGATATGCGGTTATATATATCAGATATGCGGTTATATATATCAGATATGCGGTTATATATATCATATATACGGTTATATATATTAGATATGCGGTTATATATATTTATCAATACACACATCTAATTTGTTAAGGTAGGCTTACAATGAAGATATAGTAAAGAAGAAAGGTCTGAAACAGGGGTCGTATTCATCTTAACCATTCTTGAAAATATTCTTAGACTTGAGGTTGAAAATCCCAATTTCACCCTTTGATATCTAGTTTGCCATGACAGATAGAATAACTGTATAATTTCATTTGACTATTCATTAGATATCCATACATGCTTAAAAAGTTAGTACTTAAAAATGATCTCTAAGTATGTTTTTCAAAATTCATTATTGAGCTCAATATATTTTAAAATGTATGGCGAATAATACTCCTTGTCTGCACTAGATTAAACATAATCATTAAAACTTAAAACAACGATATAAAGACGGAGATTAAAAGATGTAATATATCTGAAGAATTAACCAAATGTTTAAGTTGATAATGTTCATAAAGAATAAGGAAACTATTTAATTCATACACAAGGCTGAAACAGTCCTTTAACAAGTTGTTATATTGAAGAAATTTGATAAGATCAGTAGTTGATAAGATTGTGTAATATAATATCATAACAGTTATCTCTGCCTGATGGACATCCCTTTCCCATTACAGTTGTAATTTAGAGGTGTTTATTTGTAGAAATGTTTGGTGCCGATCACTTTTTGTACATAATAGCTCAAACATTTTGTTAATATGATGACGAAACCTTTCGATTAAATATAGAAAAAAACATGAAGACAAAAATGGATTTGTAAAAAGTTTTATTAAAAGCAAATGCCCACAGTTGTTATGCAAATTTTGATATTTTTTATTTTAATTATACTTTATTCTTAAAAAAATTTCTATTTTGTTTTTTGCTTTTAATATAATATCATTAAAATGTACATGTACAGCTAAAATGCTTTTTTTCTATATTTAATTCATTTTAGGTAAATATATCAGGTTTTAACAGTAACGGTAGTATTGCCACAAGACAATACTCATACATTACTCGGAGTGTACCTGACAATGTCCAATATAAACATCTGTGTGTGGCAAGAATGCATTCATCAGCAAAAAAAATTATAAATGCCAAAATGGGACAAAGAAATTTGGGGTGGGGGGGGGGGGGGGGGGGGTTGAGCGTCTTCCTTATTTTAATTTTTTTTGTAGTCATTCTATGAATAGAGAAAAAAACATACATTGACAGGTGAAATATACATATTTTAAAATAATCAAGTATATTTGAAGCAAACGTTTCACCACGCTTTGCTGAAAAATAGTATTTAAACGAAATGCGTTTTGCAAGGCCGATACTGGGGCTTTGTGAATGTGATCCCTAACGCATTATAGTCAGCGGACGTCGAACTATTCAACAGATGTTTCGGGAGAATAAAGCAAATTAAGTTTTTCAAACTTGATATATTGAAAATGGATATTGCTTTTGTTATATATAACAATTTCTTTCACAAGGAACGGCTTGCCTTGCTGAGTAACTTGACGTAACTGTAAGAATTGTGTAGGCTTACGTTATTTAGGATAATCAACATGTGTTCACAGAACTAAAACAGAAAACGTAGAGTTTTCCTATACAGATTTATTTCTACATTATTATAACATCTTTCCTTTAAACTTTAATTATCGCTATTTTTAACTTACATAATCCGCTTCCAAACATAGTTCAGACGAGAGTCCCCCCCCCCCCCCCCCTCCCACCCCCATCTTAGAGTCGAATCGAATCTCACTGCCTACCAAATCCAATTCTGAACCTGCTTAATTCCCAGACATAACTGTTAGCTTTTCTAACTACAGTCCATTTGCATATTATAAACCAAGTTCATATCTCTATTTTTAGACACGGTTACGCTATATTCCTGACAGGTCATCACTCATCATATACCTCCCATTAGAATGCAGATAATTTGCTAAGTGCATATATGTACATGTAAATGTTCATTATATCTTCCAATTTACATACGTAATGTATTAACGACATTGATCCAATAATACTCGATTAAACTAATTTTAAATAGATAATTATAATTATAACACACATTATATGACTTTTTCCAATTTTATTTTAAATATAACCTAAACAAACTGTATAGTAAGTATTCTTGACCACCTATACCCATTCCCCAATCTCCTAAAATTCTATTTTATAACCGACATTTTGTAATTAAATGTTTTTAGGGGACATGTAACGGAAAGCTTCTTTTTACTATTTTGAGGAATATTTAGGTAGAAAGTGTGATTTTAATGTAGCCAATGAATAGATGACACAGAATGAAATAACTAACAACACATGTGGCACGTGATCATATATCATAAAAACATTTAGGTAAAATGTCATTGAGTTATCAACACACGATATATGTATTAGTCCCAGCCAAGTTTGCTGTAACAGCACTCATGAAAGTACATATACGGAAGCAGAGCTGATTAATAAGCTGTCATATTTCAACACTCCGCGATTAGCAATAAGTGACTTATAAAATGGTCATGTTTACGAGCGTTGATAGCGGACCATGAAATACACTCCACAATTAGCTATCAATAAAAGTCACTAATGAATCACGAAAACATTAACAAGCGGGGAAGGAACCGTCATATAAGCTAAAGGATTTCCACATTTGGGGGAGACGTTTTAGGCACTATTTGAGTCAGGATGTACTATTGTCAAATTGAATAAAACTTAGTTAAATGTTACTTGTGTTTAAGTAAAAATAACAGACTTAAAATAAACTTTAAAAAACTCAGTTAACTTGTGTTTGTCTTGTATCATTACTTTACACTGCTTGTTCATCGTAAGATCAGCGAAGTCCCTACAACCACACTTGTTATATGTTTACAAAAATACTGCTAGCTTGAAATCAGACCGGTTTACAGCGTAACTTTCAACTTTCTGATTGCTGCTTCGTAGCTCTTTATTAGGCATCTTTAAGAGCCCAATTTGTACTTAATATCGGTGTCATCATATTATTCACTTAGCCGGTGTAACATTAAATTTTGGCCCCGTTGAAAAATGACCCCATTGGTTCAGTTTTCAACGGATGATTGATCCATTTTTAACATTGAAAACTGACCCCGACCGTTATTTAATGACCCACCCACACGTGAAAAATTGACCCCCGTTAAAATCTAATCACCAACAGTTGGAAACTGACCGAATATTCGGCCGGCCACATTTCAATATTGAAAACTGCTATTATAAATTTCGATGTTCTCGTGGATGTAATGTGTGAATTATAACCATATAATATTGGTATACGATATATATAATGATATTTCCCTTTAATAAGGGAACGGCTTGCCTTTTTTAGTAACTTAGCGTAATTATAAGTATTTTGTGAGTAAACGATGCTTTAATGGGTGTAAGCGCTTTTCAATTATTTTTTTCTTTCGTTTCAATCCTTTTACTGTGAATGTTGGGGAATATGTAGTACATAACTTATGAATAAAATATGTTTAAACCAATTATTTGGGTGAGGCAACCTTGGGGTAGTGTGTAGGAAGGGTGTCCCTCTCCCGCTGATGGCGGTAATTCTACTATACTCCCGCTATTGGGATATGGGGAACCGCTCCGAAAAATGTTTCATATATATATATAGATATATATATTCAATGCGTTTTTTTTTTTACTTTCATGAGTTATTAATTAAACGCACACACGCATGCACATACAAACGCACGCACATTGCACTTATTCAAAAGCGAATCTCTAACGAGTTTCAAACCCAGTATACTGCGAGCCAAGACGTAGAGGATCAAAGCATGCATTCTAGGGAGTTTTATGTGGGAGGGAGGTGGGTGTGGTTATTATTTACTCCAATATTTTTTTTTACTTTAAAACGCTTTTATTAAAGAAACATACACACACACTATACTTTAGACTAAACCATAAGATGTATTAAAAGGTGAACCTCATTCGAGCTTCATTCCCAGTTTAACGAGCCAAGATGTAACGGAGAGTGTCCCCCACTCCTCCTGTAAATTTGAGTAGGTGGTGTGTGTATAACAAAGACCTAGCTTGGTCTAAGTAAACCTGCAGGCCTAGAATATTTATTTTGAGCTACCGCAAGGTTGCCCGCTTATTAACCCGTAATGTGTCTGCAGAGGTCGGGGTCATCCCGCTACAAATCGCACAATAATTGCATGTATAAACTTTTAGCAACATTTTGCAGAACATATATTGTCATGTAATATTGAAATCACTAGTATAATTCATTTATTTGTTGTTCGTTCTGACTTGTATGGGTGTAAAAAATAAACATACTTGGCTGTAAGAAAGTCATATCTCACACACAGGATAGTAATGTATACGTTAAAATTCACTATATATCCTGGAAAATCGGCTCAGACAAAACATACAAGCTGATCCTAACCGATATCCCAGGCCTAGAAATTTGTATGAGGGCTTTGAGGTAATCCACTATATATTTGTTTTAAAATGTAAATGTCCAATGGTGCATTATCAGGGGTTTTGTGTGTATTTTTTCTACGTAAACATATATCAATTACTTAGGGACTTTCATTTTTTGGGAACAGTGCCGACCTTGGCCTGCAGTGCCAACGTGTAGCTACGCCGGTGTGTGTAGGAGGGGACATGTAAAGTGTGTCATGTACAGTGTTTTATGTATCTTGCAACTACGCCGCGATGTTATTAATCAAAATACATGTTGAGACAACGCATATGCTGACTCCGCTTACCTGACTCAACCTAATCATTATGGTAGAATCAAATATATTAAAATTATAATCTAAGACCAACGGATCCGTTACTAAAATAAATAAAATTGGGGTAACGGTATCTAATCTATATAAAATGGACCCACACTTCATTAATATTTATTAGATAATTTGGCAGTTTAGGCGGGGGGGGGGGGGGGGGGAAACAAGACTAGTCTATAAAGAAAGGGGATTAATTTGCATCAGTCATGCATATTTAAAATTATAATAATATTGAAAAAATCAACAAAAGTACCGTCGGCACCTGCAATTAAAAAAAACAACAGGTCATAACAAGTTTGCCTATATTTATTTACATAGAAGATGTTTACATTCGCTGAACGATGATAACCTTGGTATTAAAATAGACTCGTTCGCATAGCTTTCGTAGTCTTGATCATCACCGACACTTGCTTTTCTATAAGATAAACGTCCTCTTACCACCGTTCAAAAGCGCCAACTGATATCACTGTAATGATTAGGGACAGTATAATGACCTTTTTATATAAACAAGTTCAATGATTTGATAAACTGAGATAAATAGACTTTAAAGAAAAAAATCGTAAAAGATGACCAAGACTATACCGTATTGTAAAATAAAGCATAGAATGCAGAATGTATCCGATTTTGATTGAACCTTGCGCCATATTGCGATGTATTGACTTGTTTCACTTTGAACTAATTACCAACAGGAAATAATACTTACGCTGGCCTCCATAGAGGCAAACCAAAAAAATGGCAGGTATGCTTAAGATACGTTGTTTCATTAGTGTTAACACGTGTTGTATTGGAATGGTATTTGTTGGAATTGCTTTTCGTAAGTGTGGTTATTGTTTCACAAGTTAAGAATGCGATGAAGCATTCCTACAGCGGCTCTCTGTCTCCTCGTTGGAAATTCGCTTTTAAATACACCTAAGTTGTGTGTGTGTGTGTGTGTGTGTGTGTGTGTGTGTGTGTGTGTTTTAAATAAAATAATACTTTAAAGAAACAATGAAACATTGGCGTAGATAACAATCATAGTTTCTAAGAAATGAGTAGAATTCAGCAGCGCGAGAGGGACACCCTCCCCCCACATTACCTCCAGGTTGTCTCTCCCCAATTATTGAAGTGCACTTACGCCAATTAAAGTATCGATTACCTACAAAATACTTAGAATTACGCTAAGTTACTCAAAACGACAATCCGTTCCTTTTAAAACGAAATTTTATAAATTGAAATAAAAACAGTATCTGGCATTTTTGTGTGTAATAAATGGATAATAGATAGATGTAGTGTATTTAATGCCGATCGAAAAGCTTACCAGGGCTTATGTTTAATTGTTGCAACATGCGACATCAGTCATGTGATGCTTTGCTTATGTTTAACAAACCGTTAAAAAAGGACCCCATATCTGATCAAAATTTAACACTGATCAGTTTTCAACGACTGTTGTTATCAGAATTTAATGTTGAAATGTGACCCGGGTCAATTTTCAACATTTAAAAAGGACCCCTGGGGTCATTACTCAACGGGGTCAAAATTTAATGTTACACCGGCATGATAGAATTTGTATTCTATCTTTATTTACACGTTACTATTGGTTGATCAGGTGAATGACGAGTAATAATTGAGGAATCTAGTTCATTAGGATATGCAATAGTTACCCAATTAAATCCTTTTCGATTTGACTACAGAGCGTATATACATCATACGTACATTGTTGTATAGTTCCCTATATATAAAGTTATAGAATTATAGGTTCGATTATTGTGGCATTTTAACTAAGCAAGTGTCACAGTATTATCAGGACTATGTTACAAGTCGATGCAGGTTCAGCCAATTTAGCAAACCAGGTAGCAAAATATATTAATTTGCTGTTTGGTACTGAACGAAGTCCTGCACTTAAGATAACAAACGTTATATATATATATATATATATATATATATACGTGTAAACAATTTCCCGTTTTGAATAGGCTAGTACAGTGCATAACCCCACTATCAACGAGTAATTTATATATGTATATAAAAAAAATATGTAAACATTCTATGAATGAGGTAATCAATTCTATGATAAAGTTTAAATTAGTGGCAATTGTTTATACACATGACAACTTTCAACGTGTTTTTTTAAATTAACCAAATAACAATTTGACTGGCAGTGTGATATAAAATACACTAATTTGTTGTATATTTTTGGATGTGCTGTGCTTGGCGGTTTATTACGAAAGGTATTTCTTTAACATTAAACAGTCGACATCAGGTCCATGAACTCAGTGGTATTTTTCCTACGTGATCTTTATGAACTTTCGAATGCTTTTCAATTTTGGTCATTTTACAAAATATAATTACTCGAAATATGACAGAGATACCATGGAAATAAATATTATATGTGAGATAACAGAAATTCAGAAGTAAAAAACAAAACTACACACAAAAACGTATGAATCATTTCTTTGTACTATTCAGCTTTATTTTCATTCAACTAACATCACATACAAAAACATGGGTGTTAAATACCCAAAATGTTCACATAAATATGTCATCAGATCTAACGGAATAATACAATGTGCATTGTTACAAGTATAAACATTCTGTGAAGACATTATGGAATAACATTTATTTATTGAAGGCCACGCTTTTTGGCCTAAGTATTATTTATGCATATATTAATTTAGTACAACATAACATAAATGATATTCTGTTTCAATCACATTTTGATAACATATTATTTTTGCATAACCTACTAAGTTTTGTAGAACTATGACTAACTGTGTGCCATTTCTGGCAGAACTGGTAGCACCTATTAATAAGGGTAAATAATGTGACTTAAACTAAATACAGTAACGTACGTTTGAAAATAAAATATCGATACTTTTATCAGTACGATAAGGTTAACAATTTTATTAACATTGTAGACAGGGTCAAATATACATTAAATAAAGTTGAATTGACATTTCTATTATTGGTAACCTTTCTTTGGCTTTTTACGTTCATAACGTGTATCTTTCCAGTTTACCGTTTACAGTATAAGTGGTTGTTAGTTGACGTACACTTAGCACATATTTACAAAATTGAATGTGTAGTTAATTAACTTCTTTATAAACATAAATTCTCCATATTTCGGAACCTTGAAGTAGAAACGTGACAGTCAACGAGTCAAAAATGGTAGTTTCGTTTTAATAAGAACTTGTTAAAGAAAATATATCCGTATCACTAAGTACAGGGTACACCATAAGCATTGATATTAAGACTTTTGACACTAAGACTATCTGTGTAATGTTAGAAGTAACAAATATGTAAGCAATTACTGTACATAATGATTTATTATACAGTGTCATATATGTATGTACAGTCACACTTGTGTTAGCAGTCACCTCTATTAAGCAGTCACTTGTCTTAAGCAGCCACATTTGCTATTTTTCTTTTCTTTATTTTCAGAGCAAATTAACATGTATTCAGCAACAACCTGTCTTAAAAGGTCACTTTTGCTCATTCCCCTGACTAGTTGTTTAAGACAGGTTTCACATCTAAATTAGGAAAACAATATTTAAACAGAAAGTCAGTCGACCAAAAAGGTATGAAAAGAATGCAATACTTCGATATGAAACTACATATTCATCCAATAAGTAAAGGTACTGTATTTGAATCTTTTAGTAGCCGCCCGGAGCGTTATACGTTACCAACACATCTAGTCACGTGTTAAGTCGGCCAATAGAAAGCTGCACACTATATCCATACGCAATGATGTTATTTGTCACATCCGGCCAAGTTCCAGAGGATTTCTACTGGTCGGAACTGTAAAAGCATGTGCTATGGTGTTACTAGTTTACGTGTCAGGTAAATATAATCGACAATGGATCTTTGCGGCATTGCTGAAATAATTGTTTTTCAGTGGTACTACTTTTTTCACGCCGTTTCGTTTAATGGGATGACGATTGGGATACGAGTGTGGCAAGGGCTGACTATAAAGTTACCAAATGAATTGTTAGCTACTGACAGTTTCAAGACCGTGATTCCTATTACGTTTGTACACTTTTGGTTTACTTATTTTATTATGATGATTATGGTTATTCCAGGTTGCGTTTGTATCCATCGAAGGTCGTCTAGAATACCAGAAGCAGACGCTGTCATAGTAGGTTCAAATGAAGAGATAACATAAGAAGATGTAAATGACCGAAGCTGCTTTCAGATAACCACAGTAACCACAAATCATTTGTTAGAACAACGACATGAAGCATTTAATTTTGTACATCAAGAATTACAAAAAGTAGAGAAAACGCAACCAAAGTATAACAATGCAAAAAGGTCAGAAGTTTCGCCTAAAATAGGAGACGCAGTATTTTATAAAAACCACAAAAATTGTTAAAAGTTAAATAAAAACTGGAATACATTTTACAGAATTACTGAGGAAAGATCTGTTACTTTCATAATACGTAATCATTTAACTCGGTCAACTACAAAAGCAAATGCGTCGCAGTTAATTAAAGCCAATGTTGACGAATAGGTCATTTTAGAGGCTCAAACAATTCACCGACCAGTACGGAAACAATATTTGTTGCACCGCCGGTTAGTTTCGACTCAGAAACAGATTCTGAAGCCCCAAATGAATCACCAGTAAAGCGTCTAACATAAAGGTATAGAAACCAAAGATCTAAGTGATGAAAGTGATATACCATTATTAGAATTAGCTAAGAGATTAAGAAATCAGAATAAGGAAAATTTGGATATTAAATCTGAAGTGTAGGATTTAGCAGGTATGGCTTCAGCAATCAGCAATCAAGATATGACCGATATGGTAGATGAAAAGAAACTGAGCGATGGGGCTAATATGTCAATTAATAACATAAGACAAAGAAATATACCATCAAAACATATTAATCAGAGACAAGTTAGGCCTAGAAAATCGCTTACGGCTAAGAAATTGTTAAAATCAATAGGTAACATGTTGTAGGAAAAAGTTTAGTAAGTTATAATACATTTATAACTTGAAAACATAATTATGGTTGACGGGGAACAGAAAATTATATATAGTATAATCAATGTAAACTTCTAGTAAAGAAATAAATTGTGTGTTTTCTTCTAAATACTAATTATTGATGTATACCAAATTGGTAGGGGAAATAAGGTTATGGTATAATTATCAGAAGCAATATGATTGAATAATTATCAGAAGCAATATGGAGGTTTGTCAAAATTAGTATTAAATTATTTTGTAGAAATGGGATCACGTTTAAAACACAAATTGTTTCGAACTACGGCAGCACAGAGTTTGCTGGACAGTTTATTAAAAGCTGCGCCGAGGAATGACTAACAATGTAATCAGTGTGCGTGAATCTAGTTATAATGGCTACGTAAAACAGTCATTACAGTAATACAATATCTATCATGTTGTTTATTTGACATTATTATGTAAATAACTTTTACAGTATGGCAGTAAATTATAACAGGCAACATCAGTCAAAGGTTGATAACGGTCAACGTGTCACAGCAACAATAATTGTTTGGACAAACACAGTAATTAATGTTCAAATGTATCTACGGGGAACATTATAAGCAACATTATCTTAATGATAAACTGTCAAAGGTACCCTATACCATTATTTTTATGTCAACATGGCGACATCTCAGTGGAATTTATTCATATACATTTCATCGTCTGTCAATCCACATAAATAAACAAAGCTTGTGGAATACATTAAGTTGTCACGGATGACAGCTTCCACCAAGGCGTGCGTTTCACAACCTTCCATGGATGACAGCTTGCACCAGCTCGAGGCATATTGTGAGAGGCCTACCTTCCATGCTACACAATGGACAATGGGAGAACACCTATATCCTCAGGCTACATGAAGTGTCAACCGTTTTCCGAACAAAAACAATTTTCAACAATAATGAAGTCGTGTGTTAAAAAAGAAATTAATGTATCCAGAAAAATGTGTTATACCAATAAAGCAAATTTCAATTCCATAGTTAAAAGGAAAATTGTGTTAACAATAAATAGTAAATTCACTGTGTTACAAAATTCAATTCAAATGACGGCTTTCGGTAGTTTTGATACTTTGATTTAAATATGAACACTATACAGATAGCTTTAAAAACGTGATTTGAATACGAACACTTTGCAAAATGAATGCATATTTGCAGTTACCATGAACAATAATTAGATTATTAGTTATACTATAAGAACATTAATGATTTTGTGTCGACATTTCATTTTACTTATATTTGCATTTTGTGGTGACGGGTTGTTTAATATTGTTATTAACAAGGGGCCTCGCCTTGCACGGGATTTTCGTGAAAATTGTACCGATGAAGCATCCATTATCTGCACATACATACCAAGTTTACAGGTGTACACGCAGTATTATCGCTTATACAGTGATAAAAGCAACATATAGTAATTGATTGACACTATAGTAAAATGGTTGGCAAGAGAAGTGTAAAGGAAGCTGAAATTCGAGGTTATGTAAAGACTCGATGCCAGCTTGGCGTATGAGCGAAGGAGATTTTTGACGAATTGTGTGTTGTTCATGGACAGAATGAAGTGTCGTATGCCACCGTCACGAGGTGGATTAAGAAGTTTAAAAGCGGTTGTGACTCCATTAATAATGCACCAAAATCGGGACGTCCTTGTAGTGCTACTTCTAACATTATGGTTAACAAAGTATGTGATGTGGTTAACTCTTACGCCAGACTAACTGTTCATCAGATAGCTAGTATAGTTGGTATTTCAGCCGCAAGCGTATTCCGCATTCTAAAACGTAATTTTAAAAATGAGACGTATTACAGCTAGATGGATCCCTCATTTGTTGTCAGACAAGCAAAAGCGTGTCCGAATTGAAACCGCCAGAAAACTGCTTAAAATGTTTCCAAAATATCAAAGAAAGCAGTTTTCTGACATTATTACTAGAGATGAGACATGGGTACACTTTTTCGATACTACCAGAAAAATTAACAACAAAATATGGGCTACCAAAAACTGTCGCCGCCCCACAATTGCCAAAAGATTGATCAGTGCTAAGAAAGCAATGTTTGTTATTTTCTTTGAAATACGTGGTCCTATTATGCAACTGGTTGTACCAAATAGTGACTGGTATATTTTATAAAGAAAAGTGTTGAAGAAACTTAAAAAACAATGTTTCAAACATCGCCCAAACACTGGCTTAAAGCACCTATCCCTGTTGCATGACAACGCCCCTGCGCATAAGTCTGCTATTGTGACCTCGTTTTTGAACAAGGAAAGGGTTCGAGTTCTTCCACATGCACCATATTCCCCAGACCTAGCCCCGTGTGACTATTTCTTGTTCCCTAAATTGAAAAAAACATTAAGCTGGTAGACGGAATAGGTCCCGACGGGCCCTGGGTCGGCTGTTTATCAGTGTATGCTGGGTATACCTGAAAATGAGTATGAATATGCCTTTAAGAACTTGATTAAACGTTTGAAACTGTGTGTACGTAACAAGGGGGATTACTTTGAGGGTATGACGCGTAAATAATTTAATATCTATCAAACGCGCGCTTTATATTACCCCAGTTGCATTACTTTTGAAATGCCCCTCGTAATTTTATGATTGGTATTGTTATTTGTTTAGTACAGCGGTATTGCTTAAGTTGAGTTTATTATTTACAAGAATTTAATTATCCCGTATTCAAGTTGATATTTAAGTAGAGTACGAAAAAGACATTAAGATATATTCATTTATAAATATCTTGTTATTTGATGTGGGCGTATAATATTTAAATAATAAAAATAAGTTTGATAGAACAAGGTAGAAAATTATAATAGAAGAAAGAAAAAGTATAAAATAAGAATTGGCATACGTATAAATAACAGTATACGTATAAATAACAGTATACGTATAAATAACAGTATACGTATAGATAACTGTATAAAAAATGTTAGAATATTATAAAAAAAAAAAAAAAGAATGTTACGTAATATGAATTGTCAACAATTTTAGATACCAATTAAAATTATTTAAAGTTAAACCAATTTACAATCAGAAATTATTGCTAAATCTTACTTGAGTGTGCATCTGTCTGAAGCGACTTGGTGTCTATGAACAGGTAGAGAATTTGGGAAATATATATACTAACTTGAGAGCAGGAAATAATTATGTCATATCAAAATTGAAATCGAACCAGGAAATACTAGAGTCATTAGAGATTTATCAGTGATTGGCATATTCTATGTTTGACACCTCAGCGATAAAGTAATTGTTGCTTAATTACTGCCAGTTACTGTTTTTCAGGCCTGTGGCAGAAATGATAGAAGTGTAATCAAAATTACCTGATTACAGTTTAAGTCTTCAATAAAATAAGAAGTTATATAGAATAAATAAAAATGTATTGGTAAATATAGATTTTATCTTTAACAAGGGAGGAATGTTATATTATAGTATGTGTCACCATGTCACTAAATATACATATGACAGGCTAATAAGATAGGATGGCAGGCTACTGGAGATAAATAATAGCCTTAGAGTTATCATGATGTGTAGTTGACAGTAGATTTTGTCATATGATATGGGTGGGGTTTTAGGGTACGTGATTAAGAAACTGACCAATTGAAAGGTAGCAATGAATTGACCAATCATAGCATAGTTGGTTATTCAGTCAGAGTCAGATTTTTAGAGAGGAAGGGCAGTCAGTAAGAAAGTAGATGCGAATCTGGTAACATGTCAGTTTAGACTAGGTTTAGTTTAGATGAGCGAAAGCGAGTTAAAATGTTAGCTTTGTGACTTTGAACTTATATGCGGCTATATAAATATGTGAATAAAATTACTTATACAAAACAATCATGTTGGAGTCGGATAGCCACAGATGCTTTTTATCTTTTTATTTCATTCCAGACGTTTATAGCGTTTTATCCTGATATAAAATGGACTGCCTTTTAAGAAAGAATGTTGCCAATGTCTTTAAAATAAAAATAAATTAATGCATTATCTTGGCATGTTTAAATATATATCCTTTCGGCAAAACAGGGTATGTGAAGCATGGAAAACACGTTTTTATTCAATTTTGATACTTAAAAAAGTCCTGATATACAAATATTCCTTTTAAAGCGAGTGATTGTTATGGTGGAACACCGCATATCGTCAATCATTATAGTACAGTGTAGTAAAGTATTTTCACATGTAGCGCATATATAATCATCATGGTAATTGTTGATTAACGCAGCTTGAAATATGAAATACATGGCATGTAACACGTCCCACGACAGTTTTTACTTTTTATATTAATTATATATGAATGAATATGGATGGCGTTATTGGATCGGAATAAAACAATGTTACAATTTATTTATTTATGTATCTATTTATTTAAGGTAACCTTCATTTAAATATAATGGAAAAGAAGAACATTTTAATGATTTAAACTATACTTAGTTTCTTATTGAATTACAATGTTATGATAACATTTAATGTATACAAAGTGCAATCAATGTATATGTGACGCGTATCACTAAGTGTATATGTGTAAAACATTTCTTACGACAGCTTGACGACTTTTAATGTTTATTAGTTATATATGACTTTATATGGGTGGTGGTATTTGATCGGAATGAAACACTGTTAGGCCTACAGTAATATATTTAAGGTAACATTCAATTAGAAAGTGGTGTATACAAAATGAAATCAAAATATAGGTGAGACATATCGCTAAATATATTGTTTTTTTAAAGATTTCACCTGCTATGAAAATACATTTAAATTCTAAATATTGTGTCCGACATAATGTTCTTCGGTAAGACTCGCATATACATTTTATGTCCACGAAACGATCCAATTGTAGCTAGTCTAAAAGAAATCCATGTAACTTGAAGAAATCGGTGAGGTTTTCTACAACATAAGTATTTCAAAAGGTCGTCTTTAAACAATTGTATTCGTGATTGATTTTAGTGAAACCAAATCCGGATAGTTTCGAAACACACTTCGATGATTACCGGAACTACGAAGATCAATCTGATTTAGGATAGCTGTTGTTGTAGCATTTAGAGCGGGACGCGATTTAAATGGCAACAACAACACTTGACATTCTGACTGTAAAACACACATAACAGAAGCCGAAAAGATCATAAAATAGCTATATTTATATGAAATCATTTAAATAATCAGTGTTAATATTTCAGCCTAAAAATATCGGTTTTATAGGTAATACAGAACCAACTTTTTTTTTTTTATTTAATGGTAGATCTCCTGTTTGACACTTTCCTAGTCAGATTCTAGCAATGCGTTTGTTATTATTTTAGATGACATCTGGAAACAAGTGCAAACGCCATGTTCGACCTGTTCTACTCCTGCTGGGATGTATGGTTATTAATTTCACGGTTGTAAGTCTGGCAAGAGGTACCGGTGTGCTGTTCGTAGCCATGCTAGAAAAATTCGAAAGCTCAAAAAGTGCGACCAGCTTGATAATGTCCATATTTGTCGGCATTATGTTTGGAGGAGGTAATATTTTAAAGGGACTTATTAAAGCAATAATAACACTTTTTTCTTAAACAATTGCATTTGTCACCGCCTTCTTTCCTAGCCCTAGATGAGCTGGATCCGGTTGAACAATTTGATTGGAAATTTAGATACGTCAACACATGTAGATTTTGCAATAGATTTATGTTATTCTATAAACATATCCTCTTATTTCATCTATTCAATAATATACCATGCATTATGCAGGAATTATCAGTATTTCCCACATGTATGGTTATAAACGTAGTACACACAAAATGAATATGGCGAAATTCAACAATGTAAAAGTCACAATAATGGGTGTGAAATCCGTGCACTGTGTTAGTTATATTTAGATCATAGGCCTAAAGGGAAGTAATGAAGGTAACAAACTAACTAAGCTACTGGTTTTACTTAAAGCTACTTACTCTGTATATAACACACTATGACAAATTTGGCGACTGCGTTAATTTTACCTATAATAATTGATAGTTCGGTGTTATAAAGTCCAGTATACTAGAAAGTATTTTAACGTCATTTCAGGTTATAATTATATTGAATATTCAGATTTACTGGTGGAGGGCGACATCCGAATGCATATGACTAAAACCACCGTCCTTCCTCAAGTAACTGCCAAACTTTATTACATATAGTTTTTGGGGCGAGTTGGACTCAAACCTACGACCTTAGCAGTGATATAGTTAGTGAACTTGAACCATTTGGGCATGGAGGGTACTTCTTTTCATAGGAATGAATAATCTTTTTGTATAGTGTATTTTGGTGGGAATGTTGCCTCATTTTTAAGGGAGTGGTTACATTTATTTCCAGTTTTTCGAAAAAGGGTATGTGCAGGGCCGTAGCCAAAGTTTGATTTTACAGAAGGCACAACCTCAACTTTGCCAGGGGTGTCCGGTGATATGCTCACACAGAATAACATTTAGCTCCTGGCATGTATTTCCTGTTTTTTTTCTGATATTTCAGAGACATTTTAAGCCGTTTAAATCTATAACATTATAAAATTACTCAGATATCTTAAATATACATGGGTAGGTTTTTAGACCCGACACAACAGTTCATATCAACTCTTAGTAATACACTGTAAGACAAGTTTTTTCTAGGTACTATGATACATTCATACTGAAAATATTAAATGCTAAAGATATGCCATAGTTTTGCAAGAGAAATTCATTTTTTTGGGATAACTTTATTTTTTTTACAAAAGCACTAATACACATATGAACCTCCACAAATTCCACAGGAGGCCTCCGTTTGCCCCAGTGTGGCTACGGCCCTGATGTGGTGACCCTTCCAGTGCCTTTGTACGCAAATAAATGCAATAATTGTTTGGCGAAATAGGCAATATTGTATACCGGTATAATTGGTTGTTTTTATCAAATGATTGATTGATTGAATAATTAGCTTCAATTTGTTGCCATGGAGGGCTTACAGACGATCAGATTATGTAACAATTGTTTCCAGGGATCCCAGAAGATTAACCAGTACTCGAGCACACCCAATAATTGCAAGTTACTGATAACTTTCCCACTTGAATCAGTGGTGAGAGACGAATGATAATGAGACGCAATGTCGTGAATCAACCATCACGGCTATTTTGGCCAGTTGGGGATTCATAACTCACGACCCCTAGATTGATAGGCAGACGCGCAAACGACTGAGCTAATTAGACCCGTCTCCTATGTCAAGTATTTTTTTTTTTATTTTAAATATTGGTGAATCTAAAAGGAATTGATCTTTATTACCTATAAAAATGTGTATAGATCTATGGTGTTGTCTTCTAATATTTCTATTTATAGTATGTAAACATATAATTTAATGAGCAAGGTTATTTCTACAATTAGGAGTTATTGCCGGATTCGTGTGTACAAAAATTGGTACCCGATTAACAGCTGTGATGGGCACGTTTATACTATCTGCTGGGCTATTGTCGTCTGCGTTTGTTGACAACTTGTACGTAATATACGTTACGTATGGCGTCATTGGAGGTACGTGGTGGTCACTTTTTATTCTGACAAAATGTTCCTCATGTACGTCACCTATGGTTCTATCAGAGGTATATGATGGTCACGTTTTATTCTGAACAATTTAACGCAATGAACGTTAAGTGTCAAGTATGGTCACGTTTTATACTGACAAAATGTACGCCATGTACGTCACCTATTGCGCTATCAGAGGTACATGTATATGGTTGTCATGTTTTGTTCTGAACAATTTAACACCATGTACGTCAAGTGTCAGGTATAGTGTTATAGAAGGTATGAGATGGTCACGTGTGACGTTATAAAATGTATGAGATGGTAAAGTGTGACGGTATAGACGGTATGTGATGGTCACGTGTGACGTTATAGAATGTATGAGATGGTAAAATGTGACTGTATAGACGGTATGTGGTGGTCACTTGTGACGTTGTAGAAGGTATGAGATGGTCAGGTGTGACGTTATAAAATGTATGAGATGGTAAAGTATGACGGTATAGACGGTTTGTGGCGTTATAAAATCTATGAGATGGTAAAGTGTGACGGTATAGATGATATGTGATGGTCACGTGTGACGTTAAAGAATATATGAGCTGGTAAAGTGTGACGGTATAAACTGTATGTGGTGGTCACATGTGACGTTATAGAAGGTATGACATGGTAAATTGTGAAGGTATAGACGGTATGTGGTGGTCACATGTGACGTTGTAGAATGTATGAGATGGATAAAGTGTTACGGTTTAGACGGTATGTGGTGGTCACATATGACGTTGTAGAATGTATGAGATGGTAAAGTGTTACGGTATAGACGGTATGTGGTAGTCACGTTTGACGTTGTAGAATGTATTAGATGGAAAAAAGTCACGGTATAGACGGTATGTGATGGTCGAGTTTGACGTTATAGAAGGTATGTGAGGGTACTGTATGACGGTGTGGAAGGTATATTATGGTAACGCTAGACGTCATAGAAGGTATGTGATGGTAACGTGTAACGGTATAGAAGGTATGTGGTGGTCACGTGTGATGCTATAGAAGGAATATAGTGGTCACGTGTGACGTTATAGAAGGTAGCTGATGGCAAGCGTTACGTTGTAGAAGGTATGTGATGGTCACGTGTAACGGTATAGAAGGTATGTGGTGCTCACGTGTGATGCTATAGAAGGAATATGGTGGTCACGTGTGACGTTATAGAAGGTAAACGATGGTAACGGGTGACGTTATAGAAGGTAGCTGATGGCAAGCGTTACGTTGTAGAAGGTATGTGATGGTCACGTGTGACGTTATAGAAGATATGTGATGGTCACATGTGACGTCATAGAAGGAATGTGATTATCACGTGTGACGTTATAGAAATAATTGTAACACCATATACTAATGCGTGATCGTATATTATTAAGTTTCTACACTTTAATATAATTCCATAACTCGCGTAATCGTATAGTGGTTATTTAAGCCCAGCCCTTAAGTCTGCATAGTTCCACACTCCTAACTTCCCAGGCACCCCATTCTAAAACTACTACCACTAACTCTCTTAATTCCTTCTCTATCTGCTAATCCTACTAACCCTAAAACTAACTCAAAACTGAGTAACATGTTCTTTCATATCTCGTCTCAGAGTTACGGAGCGAATCATGATAACGCTACAGTTAACATTTTATATCCATTTAGGTAATTCGCTAGGCAAATATTTACTTATGATTCGCAATTCTATTAACATGACTTGTGTTTGGCCTTATCCATAAAATTACACTGGATCAGGTATTCGGTGGTAATGTTAAGGATAACACCTGGGGTGTTACATACCTTCCCGCCAATTGATAAATATTTTCCCTGGAATAGATTTCTTTTAACATCGTAACGAGTATAACGCGTATACATTTCCTCGCACGTTGATGAATACATATATGCATATAACCACGGTTGTAACATTTCGTTTGAATCACACTATCTGAGTCAATCTACTATTATAACATACATGTAGAGTAGCATTAACTGAGTCATTCTAGTGTTTTTATTCCACTGTGCCTTAAACGTCTATATGATATAAAGATAACATAATTAACACAAGGATTTTAATTTAATGATGTACAAATAATTAGATTTTAGATAACTATCACTTGTTTACTCTTGATAAAACTTTAAATTAATGCTTCGGCACATGGTCTATTTCCACATATTTGTAGGCGTTGTCTTGTATGTTAGCACTTAAGTTAAATCCATTATCACGGTATCTCGCGTCGTAGCCATAACGCTGACCCTGTTTTTCGCAGGTCTTCCGACGTCGGTTATACTGGCGGCATGGGATGTATAGTGTCTCTCGGTATGGTTGGTGCGTTTCTCCTTTAAATATATGTTTTCTAAGTAATTTAGATAATACATCATTATCGTATACTTGTATTATATCTTCAGCACACTTATTGTTCATGTCATTCAATCCCTATGAACAGGTGTGCAACTCTTATCACTTATAATGTGTTTATGCTGTGATCCCAGACAGGATACCGCACATCAGTTTTTTGGATTTATAGTTTCAATAAGTCTTAGTTTACCAGTCAAATCAACACATTTACTCTAACTACTAAAGCGGTGGCACATGTTTTATTTATCACTGGGCGGGCTTGCACAGATACACATTATCTATAAAAACATTCAATTAAAAAGTCATAACGGCTAACATCACCTGTAGCATTTTGAGAATAATGCAGGGCTTACATAGCACATTATAAAACATGTCTATAATACAATAGTTAATCCAATCTATTCAACAATTATATTTTACCATGCACAATCTCTATTTACATCATTTTGACACTATATCGTCAAAGTAACATTCTTAACAACCTCGTCGTCTCCTTTTGAAACGACGGATATATTATTTGGACTAATGTGTCCAACGGGCGTTAACCATTCGGTGCGGAGGGAACTGAACCTCCTGGAGCTGATTGATGGCTTTCGACTCTGGTCGACACCGCTTCTTCGTCTCTTTTAGAGCTTTGCTTATCAAATCACATACTTTTGGCTGAACAGTATTTTGACAGTGATTAATTTTAAAACAGTATCGGCCCAGTAGTGAAATTGACACCACATAATCAGAACCCAATACAAACATAACTCTAGATTGGTATTTTGTTCTTACTTATTGCGACCCTTTGACGACTCTTAAGTTGACCTATTATGTGTTGCATTGAAATTTCCATTGACTAAACAGAAGTATAAAAAATCAATATCTGTAGGATAAATATTTTCAATGTCGCTTACGTCAGTCTGACTTTCACGTTCATTATCTGAATATGTTAAAAATTGCAAAAACTCCGAATCTGCTGTCTAAACGTTATATAGGTGTTGTGATAAACATTATGGTTTTATGTCCGTCAATTGTGACGTTTTTATGCTCCCCCAAAGGGGGGAAGCATATAGTCGCCGCTTCGTCCGTCCGTGCGCCCGTCCGTGCGCCCGTCCGTGCGTCACCAAATTCTTGTCCGGACTATTTCTCCTTTAACCTCTGGTTGGAATGTTGTGAAACTTGCTAGGATACATCATTACCAAGTGCAGATATGCATAATATCTTTGTGTTCCGGTTCGATGATTTTAATGGAGTAATGGCCATTTGATTCTGTCTGTGACCAAATTCTTGTCCGTGCTATTTCTCTACAACCCAATGTTGGAATTTTATGAAATTTCCTAGGATGCATCACTACCAAGTGGAGATGCGTATAATATCTTTGTATTCCGGTTCGATTATTTTTCAAGATGTAATGGCCCTTTAATTGAATCTGTGACAAAATTCTTTTCCGCACTATTTCTCTACAACCTTAAGTTGGAATTTTATGAAACTTGCTAGGATGCATCATTACCAAGTGCAGATTCGGATTTTGTCTTTATGTTTCGGTTCGATGAGTTTTCACGGAGTTATTGCCCTTTGATTTTGTCTGTGACATAATTCTTGTCCGCGCTATTTATCTACAACCCAATGTTGAAATTTTAGGAAACTTGCTAGGATGCATCACTCAAACATTCACTTGGGGAGCATCCATCGGTTCCACCGATATGTTCTTGTTTTTTTGACGACCTGTCTGTAACAGAACTGAGTTTTTTTTGTTGTTAGAAAAGCCATGCATCTGTTTTCGTACCTTTAATTAGCGGAAAGATGAGACTTTTATCAATTCATAACCCGCGTTTTTTTAACAGATGGTGTTTATCGGTAAGACATAGTGTTAGTGTGTCTGTGTTTTAGATAAAACCACTCTTCTTGTAATATGTGTTTGAATTTAATATCCTGTTGACACGCTTGCATAAACTATAATCATAGCATTCTGTAATTTTTGTCGAAAACATATTATATGGTCTTAGGTCAACACTAAATGAAGCCACTCTCTTTTGCCAGAATAATAATACAACCAATGACAACATAAGCCAAACAGTTGTGCGATTAACATAAGATACTCTCATTTTACCCCTGACTTTGTCTGAAACATAAATCACAACAGTCATAAAATTCTTACACCTAGTACCGCAAATGTGGGTACCGTACTAGTCCTATACCTAGTACCGTAACGTGGTTACCGTAATAAACGTACACATAGTACCATTAAACATGAATATTACATAAAACAATTTGTATATACATGTTACCACAAACTAACTTAGTTTTGAAGCCCTAAAGCAACCCCATTGTATATAACAGCAAAACATATCTTACGTTTTACAAACTATAACAACAAAACAATTTTTGTTTTGAAGCCCTAAAACAACCCTTAAATTCTATATACATGTAACAGTAAAACATTTCTTATGTTTTACATAACAACAAAACAATTTTTTGTTTTGAAGCCCTAAATCAACCCTTCAATTGCTCGCAACAAGTTTTTTTTTAAATTCCTTTTTCATGTCTGTTTTCTAATTGCAGGCTATTTAGATATATTTATGACCAATAAGTTTGTTTCCTTTGGTGCAAAAAATTCATTTACGTTTTCGTTTGACATTTCGCCAACGGACATATCCGACGCACCCTTTTAAGATTTATTTTTGGTCATTAATTTTCTTTAACAGCATTAATGTTTTCATTTTACATTAATTTTGGTCTGACATTTCGCCGACGGACATATCCGACACATCTGCTACCCTTCCCTTATAACCAGAAGATGGTAAGGCGTTACTTGCTTGTGGACAAAAAGAAACAGATGTGGAGGATGATGTGTCAGAATTGTTATCTGACTTGACATATCTATCATCCTTATCTCTAGCAAGTATCCTCATTTGGAGTTACATAAGTGGGATATAATCTTCATTAGTGGAATCGGTACGTTATTTACGATAACGCTTGGCAATCGTAGCCAATGGCACGACGTATTTACTATACTATCAGGGACAGATGAATGAATCAGAACTAGACTCACTAATTGGCGGTACCACATAATTAGTAGCTTTATATATTGGTAGCTGCCACTCGTCGACATGAGCAAAACGTATTTGTTCAGCATATACTTTAGTGGTAGAACAATCAAGCTGATTTTTAATAATATAAGTCACAGGTGATGTTTGTTCAAGAATACGGTTTTACGGTTGCCACTTAGAATCAAGTTTATTTTTACGGAGATTTCTTTTGTAATAAACGGGATCACCGTGTACCTCTATTTGCGTACGTAGCTTGTCGTTTCTTAGACTTCCGGAGATAGTTATGAATTAAAAGAAAGGATTTGTGCTGCTGCTCGAGTGCGATTTTATGCATATTTTCACCAGCATACTTTCGGTGTGGCTAAAGTATGGTGTCAAGTGGAAGGACGACATCACGGTCATTAAGTAGGAAGAAAATAGAGAATTTAAAACATTCACTTACATTAAAGCTAATTGCAGCCAAATATTTATTTAAGAACACATCCCACGTGTTGTGATTGTCTCTATGCTTCTTAAATAATACGCCATATAACATACGATGCAAACGTTCTACCTTAGTGTTTCCTTGGAGATGGTAAAAGGAGGTCGTCACATGATGAATGTTCAAGGCCTTTAAAGTTTCACGCATTACTCGATTAACATTCTCCGTCGTATTATCTGTGACAATTTCGAGCGGGGCACCATGTCCTGGAAATATTTCCTCAATAAGGAGGTGAGCGATAATATCTGATCCGTTATCAGGCACAGCAAATGCCTCAAGGAAACCACTGTACAAATCAATGAAACTGAATATGTACTTATTACCAGAAAGTGAAGTAGAGTACTGTCCTGATAAATCTAGGCCAATTTTAGCAAATGCATATGGTGGAATATCAGTTTCCTGTAAGGGTAATCTTATCTTCTGCATGTTTCTCGTCCGGCAAGTGACGCAACTTGCAACATAAATATGTAATTCTTTATAAAATTTGGTCCAGAAATACTTAAGTTTGATTGAATCATACGTCTTGTCCACCGCCATGTGGCCATTTTCATTATGGTATTGTCTTACCACCTCACCTTGCAAAAGACTTGGTATATACAACGTAATACTGGATCAGAATCGGCATTATAAATGTTATACATTTTGGAGACCAATTTTTTCAGTTCCAGACAGGTCGTCTTTTTCCTGTGTCACAGCCATGTCAATAGCTGTATCGAAAAAAGGTTTGACAGCATTACCATCAATGTCAATATGACACCTAGCACATTTTTTTTGGAGTTAACCGATTTGAGTTCAACATATTCACTTGGTAAGCTTGATCTGGGATATCTGGTTCGTAGGTTGCATCTTCGTGAGGCATAGCTCCTAATGACATAAGTGACAATAAAGCAGCACATGAATTGTCAGTGTCTGCAATGAATTCGACTTTGCAGTTATAGCCGGAATCTGAAGTGCACAGAGCTAAATTATTTGTTTTGCATTGGTGATTCTAAAATATATTTCAGGGGTTTATGGTCTGTGCGTATTACAAATTCGGCATTATGGAGATACACATCCAATTTATTTAACGCGTAATGAATGGCAAATGCCTATTTAACAATTAAAGACCATCGAGTTTGTGTATCGCTTAATTTATGGGAAAGATAAAAAATGGGTTTTTCGTTTTGAATCCCCGGAATTACAGTAGAAGTGTCACACACGTCAACTAGTTGTGTAAGACAAGCGCCTATCCAATTGTTGCTTTCATCTGTATACAGCACATATGGTTTATTTGGGACAGGGTAACCTAGAGTTTGTATAATTGACAATTTATCCTTGATAAAATCAAAGGCAGGCTGACATTTTGAATCCTTTTTGCATTTGGCATACTTTTAGAAAGCAGAATTATTGGGTCAGCAACGCCCGAAATTTAGGAATAAATCTGTGGTTATAACTACACATACTAATAAAACTACGTACTTCTCTCACGCATGTTGGCGAGGGCATTGATTTAATGACTTCTACTTTCTTTGGGTCAGGTTAAACTTCATATTTATTTAACAGACCCTGGATAATTAGTCTCTTTTTTTAGCAAACAACAATTTTTAAGTTTAAGTTTTAAATTGTGGGTTCTCAGTCTATCAAATACTTTGTGAATATGGGCTAAATGATCTTTGAAAGATGAACAGAAAATAAATATATCGTCCAGATATGCGCTGGTAAATTTATCTAACCCTTGTAATACCATTGACATTGATTCTTGAAAATTCGCAGGCGCAATGGTCAATCCAAAGGGCATAACATTAAACTGAAGACTTTTATGGCATGCAAATGCAGTCTTCTCTTTGTCACTATAATTCATTCAAACTTGCCAATAACAAGTTTGAATGAGTTTTGTAAATCCAGAGAGGTAAAATATTTAGCTTATCCTTACAAAGCCAGAATATCACCAATTAAAGGCAGTGGGTAAGAAATGTGTTTTGTTATTTCGTTTTCGTTAAAATCCACACAAAATCGTTTGGAACCATCTTTCTTATCAACATTTACAACTGGAAAACTCCTGGTAGATGTTGCTCTTTTTGTCACGGTAGTGCGGTTCTTGCACTTAAAAAAAGATCCTATGTAATTGGGTTTGACATATTTTCAAAATGGTTCATAAGAGCTGCGATTTCTTGGTGCAGATGAACAAAGCAAAATTGGCATAGCATATACTACAAAAAACATCACTGTTGTTACAAAGTAACTTGTGCAGGATTTAAACATATGCATGTATGAGAATTGGAGGACTTTTTTTTTTACAATAAAAGTCTTACCACAACACTGTCTTAAAAAACAACAAACTGATCAACCAACCAATCATTATGCATTTTTATGTGCTGATATATTCCTGCAATGAAAACTAAAATCTACTTTTAAAAAAATCTATATGGAAATTTCTTTACCTTGGAAGTTGAGACTTAACTTTATATAGAACTAACAACGCAATTCAACTGCGTGGTGAGACCTGCATTTATTAATTATGTATTTGATATATATTGTGCAAATGTATGTGATGGCTGGCTTGACATTTTTGTGTTTCGGACTGATTCGTTTGTGTGTTTTCTTCATGTTTATTTGAAGGGTTAGGTGCATCGTTATCTATGATAGCAGTAGAAGTAACCGTGCAACAGAACTTCGACAATAGACGTGCACTAGCTGCTGCTGTGTCCACGCTAGGGAAGGCAACGGGCGTTATGGTACAACCAATCCTCAATACAGCAATGGTGACCAGGTATGGATTAAAAGAAGCTCTCTTCCTGACTGCTGCAATGGTGTTCTTTGCTTGCCTTACAAGCTTCACCTTTAAGTTCACATCAAAGACTGAACGAAAAGACAAATGGACAGACATGACCAGTAAGAGGGTGCTACCATCAACAAAAAGCCAATGTTCAAGTATAAAATACGAAACAGATCTTCGTTCTGGAGGGGAGGATTCGGGTAAAGAAGACCATTCAAGGGTTTGGCAATGGATAATGAAGCAAAATTGAAAGAAGGTCATATGATTATTGATTTAAACTTATTTATTTTACATCGATTGTGAAACAAGATAAACCAGGCCTTTATTCTTCCCTCTACTAAGCATATACATCATACGTCTTGCTAAAGGATACCACAAGGATCGAACCCACGACCTGCTGATCCTGAGTATAATATTCTATCACCGGACCACAAGATTACTATGACCTGTATAGTATAGCCTGTTAAAGAGTCCAATGCAATTTTTAACTTTCTAGAAAATGTGGATGCTAGTGTACGGATGTTCATGCTAGTGATAGTTGTTTATAATATTATTTAAATAATCATTTGATACAACTTGATTAAATCTCGACAAAATTCGTTTTTTATTTTATTTTTTTTAAAAAAGCAAAAAAACAAAATGTCATATATGCTTTATTTTGCTTTTATGTCCTTCACAGAGGCCTGATATATTCTTACACCAATAGCTATTGATTTTATTAACTCATTGATTAAATGTAATAGCACAGAAGATCTATTTCTACAGGAAAGAGGCAAGTGTATGTTGGTAACATTATGTCTGATCTACTTAAAATGCAAAAGTGTCCTGTTTTTAAATAATCAGATTTATATCTAGTGTATGTTATATTTTTATTAACAGTTAACATATTTTGATTTCCCCAATATTCTTAAGTGGATCCGAAGTAGTAATGGTAATACCCCACAATACGGAATGTGGAAGTGCGTGTTAACCAGATTCATCCCAAAGATTTAATCTGAAAATGTTTGACAATTACTCGTAGAAGGACCGCCGGATTTATTTCGAGTCACGAGGTGTTTCTCAACTAAATTTTACGTATAATCCGCATGTATATACTATAATGAACGGAGCAAATAACCCGCCACATGATATTTTATATACTTTCATTTTTTGCATTGTCTCAATATGTATCGAAGCAATTTTCCTGAAAGTTGAATAAGAAAGAACATTAAGGCTAATATATAAAAATACATAACTGTCTGTTAATGACATACACACCTTTTAATAGCTCTACTCCATATTTTGACCAAGATACTGGAAATACAATAGTGAAGTGTGTGTGTGTGTGGGGGGGGGGGGGGGGGTAAGCTGTTCCATGCAGTATATGTTGAAAATGGCGGACCCTTTTCAATGTCTTACATTTCTGTGTGACACTTGTTCATGTTAAGATGTCTACTAAAATATTTTGTTTTGCTTTAGATTGCCAACAAAGAAAACAGAACACGTGTTGGGCGGTCTTTTCATTTATTTCTAGAAACTACGTACTTTTCATCACGTCCACATTTTTCGTCTCCCTTTCGGTGTTCATACCGCTCAACTTCATACCAGCGATGATGTCCAAAGAACGGTTTTCAGCCAAACAGGTTGGTCATCACCATTCACTTGAATTGAACATATATGATCATAAGAAACGTTTCAAACATCAAGTTCACATTTATGATTTATAATGTGTAGTCAACGTATTACTAAATTACTAATTCTATTAAATTGTCTGTTAGACTATGTCGCATATCTGAAATCCCAAATGTGTTTTCTCGTTTACTTTTGCAATTTTGAATATATCTTTTTCAGTGATTTTGGAAAGAAGGAGTGGGGAAGGAAAGGTCCTTCGGTGATTTGTGAAAGAGGGGTGGGGCAGGAAGTGTCCTTCGGTGATTTGTGATAGAGGGGTGTGGACAGAAGGGTCAATTGGTGATTTGTGAAAGAGTGACGGGGAAGGAAAGGTCCTTCGGTGATTTATGAAAGAGGAATTGGGAAGGAAAGGTCCTTCGGTGATTTGTGAAAGAAGGGTGGGACCTTCGGTGATTTGTGAAAGAGGGGTGTGGAAGGAAGGGTCCTTTGGTGATTTTTGAAAGAGGGTTGGGGACGGAAGGGTCTTTCGGTGATTTGTGAAAGAGGGATAGGGACGGAAGAGCCCTATGGTGATTTGTGAAAGAGGGATGGGAAAGGAAGGGTCCTTCGGTGACTTGTGAAAGAGGAGGGGGTTGTGGAAGGGGGTTCATTCGTGACCCAGTAATCTATTGCATTCAATACTACTTACTAGAACATGTCGTCGTTGCGGCCATGTGGTAAGAATTGCTTTGATTAAAAATAAAATTGAATAAAAATATTATGTGAGAAAGTACTTGAGGAAAGGTGATGGTTCTGCTCAGATTCCTATCTAAGGTATTTCTTCACCAATAAAACAGGTTGCCATATATATATACATTAACTATATATCCGAATGAATCTACGTAGAATCGCCGTCCTTCCGATAGTAACTGGAAAACGTTCCACATATTTTTTTTGAGCGATCGAGACTCAAACATATGACCTTAGCAGTGACATGTAAATGGTCTTGAGATGCTACCTTAGACCACACTTTGACCCTAGTCTACTATGTTCAATGATGCTATTTCACATACGGAGCATATAGAGAAATATGAATTTGTTGAACATCAAATACGAAATACCCTAACTGCATGATGTTACTGGTAAATCTACCACTTGAACAAGCGTATCTAAATGTCTACCACTGTTTGAATCATGCAGATTTCACTTGTTTTATCGGTTGCTGGTCCCGCTGATATCGTCGGAAAACTTGCCGTGGGTTTAGTTGCTGATCACAAAAGGTTTAACAGACATTGGTGTAATGTCCTCTGTTGCCTGTTACTGGGTGCCATGACGATAGGCGTCGTTTTCTTTGAACATCTATATCAATTCGTTTGCTACAGCATTGTGTACGGATTTTCAGCTGGTAAGATTTTTTCTTCTTTAGTACTAGCATATAATGCCAGTTGGCAGCGTATTTATTCTTTAAAACTTACAAATATAATCGGCTGGTAACGTATTTATTGTATGTTACAAAAGTCGGTTTGTAACGTATTTATTCTATAGAACCTGCTCTTGATGATATAGATGGTTCGTAGCGTATTTATTAATAATATATAAAACTTGCATAAATAGTCGGTTGAAATCGTATTGATTCTATATAATTTGCATATAGTTTTATAGTCGGTTGGTTAAGTATTTATCCTTTATATCTTGCACATAATATTATAGTCGGTTGGTTACTTATTCATTCTATAAAACCTGCAACTATAATCGGTTTATAACGCATGTCATTTATTCTATATAGCTTACACATGTAGTCGCTTGGTAGCGTATTTAATACATCGGCCAAGGTGAAAACGCATACATCCATGAACTTAGATTTTTACATCATCATCACCATCAGGCAATAACTGTATAATATCAAACATATAAGTTTGTTCTAACATTGAAGCGATGTATACTATATATGGCACAACCATGTGCCATATTCTCACCGTCTTTTCTGTATTATGCAGGGATATGGGTATTACTTCAGCCAGTGCTGGTGGTTGATATAGTGGGTAAACAGAATGCAGAACATGGCATAGGCATGAACATGATGCTTACTGGACTAGCAGGTTCTATCGGTCTACTAGTTGCAGGTATATTCCATTGACACTGTTCTTGGTTAACGTGTGCATCTAGCCTAGCTCTTCGTTCATTACCATATCATAAGACAAAACAATGTAAATAGAAGTATCCCAACCAGAATAATTAAATACTAGTTCCTGATTTGTCCATTTCTTCGTTAATGTTTTGTTTAGATAATCAACCATACTATGTTCTACTGAAACCCACAGGCCTTTAGTGTAGATGGCGTCCGTCAGCACTCGTACTAATCGTTCGTGGGATCCTCCAGGCGGTTAACCAATAATAGACACACCTTATCTATCTCTGCAAGTCGTCGCCGACCACTTCCTCACATATTCAAAGTGGGGCAATTGTACCTGTTAACTACTTTCTATTCATCAAATATCAAAGAGAAATATACTGGTCATGTAAGTTACAAAATACCTCAGTCTCCAGATTGGGTCTGTTGAATAGAAATGTTGGGAAAGAAGCCGCATTCGAGCACGTTTATTGATCATTTGCTTCAGGGAACTTCAAATAACGTCACAGTTTAGTAAGAGGGCCATTGCTATAAATTGTGGGACAGACGTAGAATTCCCTGTTTTTGATAGGGGATGTATAAACCTGATTCGGGAGATATGAGATTCTGGGATCCATAATTTGAATGAAATACATTATCACAATAACTAACATCATATTAACTAAATATTGACTTTCAGGCTGGGTGGTTGACGTGACGGGATCATTCTATGCTAGTTTGCTCGCTACAGGATGTGTGTTTCTACTGGCAGGAGTGATTGCAATGTTAATTCCTCTCCTAGGGTGTTTTTACAGTAGCAATGAGAAACTAATCGAGGAGGGAAAAAAACACCAGAAATTTCTAAATATAGCGATGATAACGGAACAGATGTTCAGTGTCCAGATGTTGCTACCACAAGAGATGTCTTTGTTACAAAGTTATGACATTTCGGAATGATTGTGATCTGCACATACATTCTCTTTTGTTGAAGGACAACCAAATCAGAAACAATTAGGGCGATGTTTTAAAATCTTATTAAGAAATTAAACTAAATAAAACCGTTACAGACATAAAATTTGGACATTTATAACTGTTTGCGCCCTTTAAGACACAGTTATTGAAGGTGTTATTAGATATTTATGAGAAGGTCTATATTTATAAAAAGAAATAATTACACCTGTCCTGTCCGCTTGTTATTCCGTGTGTTATGTTTATATAAACACATTTGTAACATATTAGGTTTATATTTGACTTAATAATATTAACCTACATAGCTGAGAAAATGTATTAAATAGTAACGTTACAAACATCAATTTTGAAAATAAAGGTGATTGAATAATCTGAGTTAACTAAATTAAGATACATATTGAATGTAATAACGTATAGTTGATATAAGAATTAACCGTCTTAGCTTTAAATGTATTGAGTTCCGTGTTAAAGAAGTGTTAAAATGGCCGCCTCACGTGATAATATGCAAATGAGCTATTATTTACCACAATTGGAAACAAGAAATACCTCATTGGGGTAGTAGCATACTGGCGTTTATAAATACTTTTTTAAAAATGTATTTTCGTTATTTTGATGCTCATTATTATTTTAATGACATTATTGAAGTATTTTGAACATTTTCAAAGCATTGTCATATCTGAATTTGGAATTAGGAAAAATGAACTGATGCATGGAAATTGGGATATGAATAAATGAATTCCGAAGTTTACTTTCACTTTGTCAACCGTATACACAGTGAAAAGAAAAAACATCTCTTATATGACACATGAGCCCTACTTTTCTCATCATATTTTGGTAGCGCAAAGATTTACAAACAATAAAATGTAAGTTTCGCTAATTTCATTTGAATCTAAATGTTAATGGAAAACCTTTTTTATTTTCTATAGAATAAAGAACAAAAATCGATGGTGGGCTTATACCTTATAAATATAAACAATATGGCCGCCGCGCGACCGAGGGTGATACTCAATATCTCTTATATGCAAATGAGTTACTATATTTGTAAACAAAATGGCCGCCGCGCATGTCTTATTGTATCACTAGCTGTCGCAATAATCTGCCACTGTGCTGTCATCCGTGGAATCACTAGCAATAATCTGCCACAGTGTTGTTAACCGGTGCACCACTAGCTGTGATAATAATCTGCCACCATAGTGTTATTCGGTGTATTAATAGCTGTCGCAATAATCTGTCACTATGTTGTCAACCGGTGCATAACTAGCTGTCACAATAATGTGTCACCATAGTGTTATTCGGTGTATTAATAGCTGTCGCAATAATCTGTCACTATGTTGTTAACCTGTGCATCACCAGCTGTTGCAATAATCTGCCACAATGTTGTTAACCGGTGCATCACTAGCTCAGTAGCTGTCGCAATAATCTGTCACCATGTTGTCAACTGGTGCATCACTAGCTGTCGCAATAATCTGCCACTATGTTGTCAATCGGTGCATCACTAGCTGTCGCAATAATCTGCCACTATCTTGTCAACCGATGCATCACCAGCTGTCGCAATAATCTGCCACTATGTTGTCAACCGATGCATCACTAGCTGTCGCAATAATCTGCCACTATGTTGTCAACCGATGCATCACTAGCTGTCACAATAATCTGCCACTATGTTGTCAACCGGTGCATCAATAGCTGTCGCAATAATCTGCCACTATGTTTTCGACCGATGCATCACTAGCTGTCACAATAATCTGCCACTATGTTGTCAACCGATGCATCACTAGCTGTCGTAATAATCTGCTACTATGTTGTCAACCGGTGCATCAATAGCTGTCACAATAATCTGCCACTATGTTGTCAACCGATGCATCACTAGCTGTCGCAATAATCTGCCACTATGTTGTCAACCGGTGCATCAATAGCTGTCGCAATAATCTGCCACTATGTTTTCGACCGAAGCATCACTAGCTGTCACAATAATCTGCCACTATGTTGTTGACCGGTGCATCACTAGCTGTCACAATAATCTGCTACTATGTTGTCCACTGGTGTAACATTAGCTGTCGCAATAATCTGCCACTATGTTGTTAACCTGTGTATCACTAGCTATCACAATAATCTGCCACTATGTTGTTAACCTGTGTATCACTAGCTATCACAATAATCTGTCACTATGTTGTCAACCGGTGCACCACTATCTGTTACAATAATCTGCCACTATGATGTCAACCGGTGCATCACTAACTGTCACAATACTCTGCCACTGTGTTGTCAACCGGTGCATCACTAGCTGTAGCAATACTCTGCCACTATGTTTTTGACTGGTGCATCACTAGCTCAGTAGCAGTGGCAATTATATGGCACTATGTTGTCAACCGGTGTATCACTAGCTGTCGCAATAATCTGCCACTATGTTGTTAACCTGTGTATCACTAGCTATCACAATAATCTGCCACTATGTTGTTAACCTGTGTATCACTAGCTATCACAATAATCTGCCACTTTGTTGTCAACCGGTGCATCACTAGCTGTCGCAATAATATGCCACTATGTTGTCAACCGGTGTATCACTAGCTGTCGCAATAATCTGCCACTATGTTGTTAACCTGTGTATCTCTAGCTATCACAATAATCTGCCATTATGTTGTCAACCGGTGCATCACTGATAAATTGGTTGGTAAAACTATTTGTTATCACAGTTTTGAGCAAATGGCAACATACGTAATATGAACACAGGAAGCTTTTTCACAGCTGATAAAATTAATGACTTATAGCCCGAACCACCAAAAAATATTTTTAACATACTTGTATACAATACCGAGGCTGCTAATTCATCACTGGCACTTTAAGGTGGTGATAAATCTCGTATAACAATTACAGGACACAGACGTCACAACATCTCTGACAAAATTGATCAGTTTACATGTATTTACTAAACTGAGCACACCCGCCATAATATCTTAGGTCAAACCATTGCATATATACTAATCACAGAGCATATATATGAAACAACATTTTAGGCTATTATAGTTATTCAATGCATACATTAATCCCAGAACGAAACTGACAGAACATCTTAGGTAGTACCAGTGCATATAATAATCACAGTACACAGCCATTATATTATAGGCAGATTCAGTGCGTATAATACGGTAGTCACAAAACACAACCATTATATTTTAGGCAGATTCAGTACATATAATACCGTAATCATAGAACACAGACATTATATTTTAGGCAGATTCAGTGCATATAATACCGTAGTCGCAGAACACATCCATTATATTTAAGGCAGATTCAGTACATATAATACCGTAGTCGCAGAACACATCCATTATATTTAAGGCAGATTCAGTGCATATAATACCGTAATCATAGAACACAGACATTATATTTTAGGCAGATTCAGTGCATATAATACCGTAGTCACAAAACACAGCCATTACAATTTAGGCAGATTCAGTGCATATATTACCGTAGTAGCAGAACACATCTATTATATTTTAGGCAGATTCAGTGCATATAATACCGTAATCATAGAACACAGACATTATATTTTATGCAGATTCAGTCCATATAATACCATAGTCACAGAACACAGACATTATATTTTAGGCAGTTTCAGTGCATATAATACCATGGTTACAGAACACAGCCATTATATTTTACATTTTTAGGCAGATTCAGTGCATATAATGCCGTAGTCACAGAACACAGCCATTATAATTAAGGCAGATTCAGTGCATATAATGCCGTCGTCACAGAACACAGCCAGGCAGATTCAGTGCATATAATGCCAGTCAGAATCAGTGCATATAATGCCGTAGTCACAGAATACAGACATTACAATTTAGGCAGATTCAGTGCATATATTGCCGTAGTCATAGAACACAGCCAGGCAGATTCAGTGCATATAATGCCGTAGTCACAGAACACAGCCATTACAATTTAGGCAGATTAAGTGCATATAATGCCGTAATTATAGAACACAGCCACCCCGGCTTATAGAAAAACTACTTCAATCTTTGTGAGTCATGTTAGATGGTAATAAAACGGGAATGTGTGTTTCTGTAAATGGAATACATGCCATGTATACAGTACTGACTTGACAGAGCCAATTGTCATAGTTTTGGTAAATGCACTGATATATGACAGAGTTACTGAAATCTCCATAAAACAGAAATCAAACCCCAAAACTGAAATAACAGAAAGGAACTATGCGCCTAGCGATGATAACAACACGCAGAAACGTCTTTAAGCCATGTAACTGTTAAATTTTTAGATATCTTGTTGATCAATTGATGAGATTTACATTGCTATCACTTCCTTATAAATTGGTTTCCACACAATGACTCAATATTTAATGGCTTCGTATATTGATGACGCCATGTCACATTTGACTTAAAGTTATCTTCTTTGTTTGATTAGGATTTCTTATTCATAATGCAACGGGTGTTAGTGTAATCTTGTGATACGTTTAAAACTGTTATTGAATAGCAAATATGAGGGTGGCGTTCTAAACTGTTGTTGAATACCAAATATGAGGGTGATCTTTTCAACAGTTGCTGATTATCAAATATGAGGGTGATGTTTTCAACTGTTACTGATTATCAAATATGAGGGTGACGTTTCAAATTGACACTGATTACCAAATAAGAGGGTGACGATTTAATCTGTTACTGATTACCAAATATAAGGGTGATGTTTTGAACTGTAACTGATTACAAAATATGAGGATGATGTTTTATACTGTTATAATTTACTAAATATGAGGGCGGCGTTCTAAACTGTTGCTGAATACCAAATATAAGGGTGATGTTTTCAACAGTTGCTGCTTATCAAATATGAGGGTAATGTTTTCAACTGTTACTGATTATCAAATATGAGGGTGACGTTTCAAATTAATACTGATAACCAAATATGAGGGTAGCGATTTTATAAGAAAAATAACCAGGACAATGTTTATAATTACAGGGATATAAGCTTAGTCAGTTGTTTATCTAAGATATTTATGGGTATTTTAAATAAGCAAATTAATACTTGGATTGAAAATAGTAATATTGTGAGTGACGCTCACTTTGGATTTAGACGTGAGAGGTCGACAGTTGATGCAATATTTGTACTTAATACCATTATACAAAAATTATTATTAAAAAAATGACCGCTTAGATTATGCCTTTGTGGACCTAAAAAAAGCTTTTGATAGTATTTATCGAAATGGTTTATGGTTTAAACTTAATCGATTGAGTGTAAATACTAAAATGTTACGAATTATCCGAAACATGTACTCAAATGTGAAAGCATGTGTTAAGGGTTGTTACTCCAATCCGAGTTTTTTGAATGCGCTATAGGTTTAAAGCAAGGGGAAATAACTTCTCCTTTGTTGTTTTCATTATTTTTAGAAGATCTAGAGATATTCTTTTGCGAAGATCCAAACTGTGGCATGAACTTGGATGACACTACATTTATTTTAATGCTTTTTTACTTTTAATAATCAACCTTTAGAAGAAGTGAATGATTTTAATTATCTGGGCACTGTTTTGAATTATACCAGTAACTATTCTCTTATTTAGGAAGCATTGGCTGGAAAGGGTCTTGAAGCATTACACATTTTACTGGCAAATACTCGTAAATATACATTGAAACCTACATTGACGTTTTATGCTATTATTTATTACCAAATATGAAGGAAACGTTTTGAACTGTTACTGATTACCAAATATGAGGGTGGAGTTTTGAACTGTAACTGATAACCAAATATGACGGTGAAATTTCAAACTGTTATTGATTACCAAATATGTGGGTGATGTTTTGAATTGTTATTGATTGCCAAATACGAGGGTGGCGTTTTAAACTGTAATTGATTACCAAATATGAGGTTGGCATATCAAACTGTTATTGCTTACCAAATATGAGTATGCCGTTTTAAACTGTAATTGATTACCAAATATGAGATTGGCATATTAAACTGTTATTGATTACCAAATATGAGTATGCCGTTTTAAACTGTAATTGATTACCAAATATGAGATTGGCGTATTAAACAGTTATTGATTACCAAATATGAGATTGGCATATTAAACTGTTATTGATTACCAAATATGAGTGTGGCGTTTTAAACTGTAATTGATTACCAAATATGAGATTGGCGTATTAAACTGTTATTGATTACCAAATATGAGTGTGGCGTTTTAAACTGTAATTGATTACCAAATATGAGATTGGCGTATTAAACTGTTATTGATTACCAAATATGAGTATGCCGTTTTAAACTGTAATTGATTACCAAATATGAGATTGACGTATTAAACTTTTATTGATTACCAAATATGAGTATGTCGTTTTAAACTGTAATTGATTACCAAATATGAGATTGGCATATTAAACTGTTATTGATTACCAAATATGAGTGTGGCGTTTTAAACTGTTATTGATTACCAAATATGATATTGGCGTATTAAACTGTTGTTGATTACCAAATATGAGTATGCCGTTTTAAACTGTAATTGATTACCAAATATGAGATTGGCGTATTAAACTGTTATTGATTACCAAATATGAGATTGGCATATTAAACTGTTATTGATTACCAAATATGAGTGTGGCGTTTTAAACTCTTATTGATTACCAAATATGAGGGTGACGTTTTCAAACTGTAATTGATTACTTAATATGAGGGTGATGCTTTAAACTGTTATTGATTACCAAATATGAGAATGGTGACGTTATTAAGTGTTATAGATTACCAAAAATGAATGTGACGTTTTAAAATATTATTAAGAAATTCCTGATATTCACCTTTCCGTTGATAAATTGTCAAGTATACATTATATGATGACATAAGATTAAAACTGACTGATAATGCATCTATATATGAATAGAAAATTTAATGATAATTTAAAAAATAGTTGTCTTATCTAGAAATTCTTATTTGATAAGATTATGAGCCAAAACCGACTTTCAAATATTACAGAAGAGACCAAACTACCTATAAAGATACACTGTTTTATAGTGTACAAAATAATGATATATATTAATACTGTACGGTTGTAATAATGTGTTTGCTATTCTACAGGATTTCAGTTTATATTACATTTGAGCACAGGTCATTAATCAGGTCATAGAAAATCTAATTTGAGATGATAATTGGTTTCTAAAACATTTTAATAAGCACGTATATGAATATCCTGATGCAGTTGTCAAAATATCAGTTTCTTAACATGTTTCTTTTAGTTCACTTTTAGAGCATTAAGTTGGTAATGTTACAGGTACGTCTTGTTCGAGATTAACAATTGTGGCTTAAATTTTATCATATATTTATATAGCATATGAGTAGTTATGAATCCTTAACTTGGATCCTACTTATATACAGCTATCAGTTAATGTATGTAAATTGTCCGTCCAGTCCAGATGTGTTGCATGTAAAACCATATTATATAAGTGTCATGGTTGACACCAAATCTATTGGTTGGGTTGGTGCTTAAGTTTGATATTATGTCTATGGTTTTCATTGTAGCTAGGCGCGCTCGCCGTAGTCTGGTCTGTACATTTATGTCTGGTTGTATATATATATAAATATTATTATTATTATTATTATTATAATTATTATTATTATTATTATTATTATTATTATTATTATTATTATTATTATTATTATTATAATAATATTATTATTATTATTATTATTATTATTATTATAAGTAGTAGTAGTAGCGTCGACGTCCTTCGGTTTTTGAATCGGTAATTTAATAAAGCTTAACCACCATCTTTTATCAATATCTCCATGAAGAAATCCCATGTTCTTCTATACACAAATCATCCCCTGGTTGTAGATATACTTTCGAAACAGGTTATTGGGAGTTTATAAAATAAACATATCATTAAATTATTTCAACACATATATTTCACATTTAAAGTGACTTCAATCAATTTCTAATCAACACACTTTGTGAAAACATATATCTACATTTTTTACATGACGCAAATATGAAGGAATTAAAATATCCTAGTATGTATTCAGACTTCGTTTCTGTTTTGAAATGAGCAGGTTTTGTTTAGTTTATTCCGTGATGGAGGCCTCCGGTCCATACACAGTGTTTACAATGTTAACAGAGTAAGTACAGTGTTTACAATGTTAACAGAGTAAGTACAGTGTTTACAATGATTACAGAGTAAGAACAGTGTTTATAATGTTAACAGAGTAAGTACAGTGTTTACAATGTTTACAGAGTAAGTACAGTGTTTACAATGTTTCCAGAGTAAGTACAGTGTTTACAGAGTGAATACAGTGTTTACAATGTTAACAAAGTAAGTTCAGTGTATACAATGTTTGCAAAGTCAGTACAGTGTTTACTATCTGGTAAAGAGATATATGGAATCGGGGTTTTCACATTTGTAGTCTTACGTGATAAAAATAGGCAACATTATTAATTCCACCAGTGTCATCGTTATGACGAAACTAAATGAAGTATTTTCAAATAGTCTTTACTCACTACTGGGAAGACTGTATGACACGAGAGCAGGTGATGAGTTTAGTTATCATCTCCACATATTTATACCAGGATGTCGTTCACAAAGTCATGCATCATGCACCATGTAATCATTTAAAACTTTATATAACAGATATTTCATTTCCATCAATAATTTCCTTAAAAAAATGTTTAATCATTGAACGTATATTTCTCTTATAATATTGGTATACTTTCCGGGAATAAATATAAATTGAAAATAAAGAACACAGAGGCAAACAATCAAGAATATATTAGGGTAATATTTAACAATCATATCAGTCATTAAATTGTAAATGTAAAAACTATCATTAATGTATCAAAATACCATTTGACAGTTATTTTGAATTCCAAATATTTACATATACAATGTATATGAAAGATAAAATGTTTCTGAAACGTGTCAGATGGAATATAGATTGCAAAGCATTCTATAATCCCAGACCAAAACGAAAAGCTAATAAGGATTAAAAATCAACTTGGTAGCTCCGAAGATTTGAACTTATTTCTAAATACGCAGAGAAGGTCATATTTATGTTAATAGCTGAACGCAAATAAGTGTCATTCAAATATCCCATAGTGCGAAGGAGAGTAAATAATCAGATATTGCACGCTGTTAAGCTTTTTATCCGCTTGCCTTCGTGCTAGGGGATATTTGGCTTACACTCACTTGCGAACTCTATATTCATCGCATATGGACATCAAACATTCAACAGTTCGCGTCGTACAAAAGTATTTAAACTAAATTACAGTCAAACCTGTGTAAGCGGTCACCTCTATTAGGCAGCCACTTGTCTTAAGCAGCCACATTGGCTATTTCTCATGGCTTGGCTTTCAGAGCAAATTTGCATGTGTTAAGCATCGACCTGTCTTAAAATGTCATTTTTGCTCATTCCTTTAACTGGTTGCTGAAGACAGGTTTGACCGAATTTCACTTAAAACGCGCAATTCCTAGTTTATAATTGTTTATTATAGTTCCTTCATGTATAGAGAATCAGTTGAAATAACTTTATTTTATGAAAATATGAAGTAAACACAAAAAATAGCAATAAGCGTTGTTTTTAAATTCTAAACTTTGTTACACTATCTGTCGTACTAAGTTCACCACATGCTCCCGTGTCGTTCAGAAACCCAAGAGTTTATCCTGGAAACAAATAAGGGATGTACAGTTATCATTTCACTGGGCTAAATATAGGGTCTGATAAATCTGCATACTTTACAGTATCAGACAGAGCATAGCATAAAGCTTCATAAAGTTAATATATTATAACCACATCTGAAGGTATGAGGTGAATGTATGGTCTTCTTTTCTCTCAGTATCAACCATCTGTACAGTGTCTAATTCAGAAGATGTCATTTTGCCATTAGATAAATACCAGCTGTTCATGTTTCAACTGTGTGCGCATCTTCAGTACTTCCAGACAATGTTCACAGACGACACCGGTGGTAGTATTACGATATCCGCCTGAACAACAGTCTGGTTGATTTGAGGGATATCGTCATTTTCCATGCACGATTAACCATACCGCCGTAACCGCTGTGGTAAGATGACTCTGAGCTAGGTGTGACGTAGTGACCGTTAGGATTAATATGTGAACACGACGTGTACCACCAGCCGCCGTGTCTCAACTTTGCACAATCAAGTGAGGAGCTTGAATCCTGGTCTTTATCCTTGGTACTGAACTTTTGACGGTTGTTGTATGAAAAGTCGTTACTACCTGTAATAAACGTGAGTTATATGTATATAGGTACCAGGGCATACTTATGTCAATGTTGAAATATTATTTTACTCATTTTAAACACAAAACTTATAGAGCGGGAATAGATGTATATGTAGGAATGTTTCTTTATATAACTTAGTTGTAAATTCACATATACACAAATGAATGCATGTTCATTGACGCAACACAAGACGTCCTTGCTTTAAACACCGATGACAGTGACGTCATTGCAATAAACTGGAAATGAATTTACATATATCTGAACACTTAATATAAACGATACAGAGGTGGGACAAGGGGGTCCCAAATAACAGGAAAACAGCAAATTAATTTTGCTGAAAATAGTTTACAGTAAATACAAAATGAAAGAAAACAGTTAACAGTAAATAACATGAGACACAATTATTGAAATATTGAACACCAAACTAGGGAGCAGTCATTATCTGCTATGCATGAGATGAATTTTTACGTATTTGAAGATTTTGAATAACATTAACAGCTAATATTTGTGAAATAACAGATAACAGACAATTATCAATTAACAGTTAACAGGAAATACCATTTTCACAATAACAGATAACAAAAAATAAATTAATCTGAAAACAGATAACAACGAATCAGTCGAAAACAGATAACAGTGAATACATTTTTCATAATAACAGATAACAAAGAATACATTTTCACTAGGACGGGGAAAATAAATGGGTCATCCAAATGGATGACTGAAAAAAAAAAAGAATAAATTTTGCCAATAACAGCTTAACAGAGAATACCCTAAAACGAGACGTTGGAATATAAGTATCTTACATGAGTTGGAGGTTTGGATAGAACATTCCGTCCCGAGGGATAACTTGAGAGAACGAGGCTCTGTCGAGTTCCCACGAAAAAAGTTATCGCAAGGGACGGAATTTTCTATCTGAACCGAAAAAAAACGTGTAAGATTATTTTTCTTGCATACCAAACACATTGGATACTCATTTTAATTTTTAGATTATTATATTTCACCACGATGGCTTTTATGACGTCAAATTATTACGTCTTGTGATTTGTTATGTAACGTCATAAATTGTTCCAACGTCACAGCAGGGTAGGATGAGCGCATGGAGGGGTTGTAGGATGAAAATTCCTTACCCGGTAAAAATACACGGAAATCCTCGTCCGGTATGCAAGAAAGAAAGTTCGACCCGCAAAATACATTTTAGATAATAGCATGATGGAATATGAATAATTTTATTGTGTTTGATTTCAAAATTAATTAAAACAATACTGTGAATTGCAAACTATATTTATGAATGTTATATTATGGTTACTTCTTTGATATCTACATGTTGTTCATTTCATAACATTTTCTTGCTTATTTCAATACCATATCGGCGCATATATAAATCAGGTAACAGGATATCAAATATTATGAATGGAATATAAAACATTTATAACATAATTAAACAAAACTTATTCAACTACACTGACCCAAAATGAAAACTTTACATTTTATATGTTTGAATATTTCTTTTGTTAACATATATATTCCGAAGTGTGTTATACATTGCTATCGGAATTTAATTGCGGAAAATCATTATGCAATTATTTTTCAAAATTTCCGAAGAATTCATGCGTCCGAGCACAATAAAAAAACGTTTTGCTTTTTTTTTTACTTTCTACGTGCGCAACATCCTGTTTTTCACTTACAGCCTTTACACCGACAAGTAATCATTCGTTGCTAAGCACTGTTAAAAACATTAAATTTGTTTTAAAAAAACTGTAATTTAGCGACTTTCTGAAACTGAGAGAAATCAGGCTATTGGTATGCTCCAGGCCCAGTCATTGGAATATATATTTTGGTTGTTTCAGATAGACTCTTTATATTCTAACGAACCAGTACAATACTACTGGATACGTCAGAGATATTGTCAGACCCGGTCGCGTACGAGAACAACGTTACGTTCTCATCGCGCTATTACGTTGACTCACCTATGTAATAGTTTTTTACTTGCAGCACGTACTCCTTGGCGTTACAGTGTTCATGCACAGACGATTATAAACCGTTTGAGATAAAAACGTGTCCCAATTCGTGCTCGTCGGCCATCCACTGGTCAGATTTCATCAGCACGTCACCGAGCTGTTATGGGCACGACGTAATTTACAATACACGCAAAACCAGTGGCAACGCCTTGCCTGATGGAATTAATTGGATAGGTGGGCCAGGTTCAAATATCAAATTGATACCATACACGATCTCCGAAATGCACTTCTGTTGGAATGGCAACGTATTCGAAACACGCTCATTAAGCGTTACATAAGTTCCCAGAGATGATGTATTCAGGAACGCATTCGTAAAAGCGAAGTCCACACTAACGTTTTTAAAAAAAACTGTTATTGCACTAAGCCAGCACTTTATTTTTTTTTTAAATGTTACATGATCATTTTTATTGTTCTGGAGTTTTCATTTTTACCCTTCTTCACATAATTGATCAGAAAAAATATGCGATGTCTGATTTTTTTCCCAGTAAATTACACAGAAACATTGATATAGCCATAAAGCTTGAATGAAAACTTTTTTTAAACCTGAATTTATATTTATCAGCAAAGAGATAATTTTGAAGTCGATGTAAAGTTTTCATTTTGGGTCAGTGTATGTTTGATGTGCGAACGGTCAAGATTAAAATGTTATAAGCAATAACATTATGTTTAATTTTCGCTTTACAATTCAATTATATAAATTATTAAGCATAAGCATATTTCTTTAATATCACATTAACTTCCGAAATGCGTTTAACCGGTATTCAAAGTGTAAAATGTTACATCCCGAGATTTGTGACGTCATGCATTGCCATGCGGCTTGTTTTATGTTTGCCTTTTGTGTTTATTGAATTAGATTAAATAGAAAAAGTTCTTAATTGTATTGTTTTTGTTTGTAGCACGAAAAAGTTATTTATCAATAACAGTGACAGCTTCTAAGAAGTCTAAATTATGGACGGATGTTCCACAATGGCGAGAATTAAAATGTCACAACATAAACATTCTAAATTGCGAATTGATGGGTAGATTGATAGGTGAGTGGACGAACGAACGGGTCGGAGGACCGGCTAGCTGGCTACTAGGCTGGCAGTTTGGCCGGCTGGATGGCTGTCTGGCTACCTAATCCCGATGTCACAAAGCTAGCGCTATTACCCTAGTTAAACCAAAAAATGAAAACATTTAAAACAATAGGTGTTAAAATGAAAAACAAATGGAATAAACTCCTCACTAGCATTCTGTACAGAACTTTGGAATTGTGGGTTAATGTTAATGTTAATGTTAATGCTTAAGAACTGGTGCCTCAATACCTCAAGCACTGGGAACCATTACATGGTGGGAAAGTGTGGGAAGAGAACATGTTTGATAACTTGAAAATAATGCTGCAACTCAGTCAGTTTAAGAGAATGATATGGTTGTCATTTACGTTTGTATTAAACCCGAACCCGCACACCCACTTACTCATCCACTCAAACCAAAACACACACGGGTACGTATGTACGCACCCCGCACTACAGCCCATCACCCGTTACCCCAAAACACACACCACATGCCTTCCCCTTATTGTTTTATATCTGAAAAACAAAATATTGCATTCTTTTTCGTTTTAGGAAAAATAGTTTACTCAAATGTTTTGAATATTTGAAACTTTTTTATTAAAACGCAAACTCACTAACACAAAACAAACTTATACACAAAACTATCAGATGTATTAAATCTCACCAGTGTCTCACGCATTGTTAGTCATAACGTAAATGAAAGTGTCGGATGGGGCTGGTGGCGATATTGGGGCTTCCATAAGAATGTTTCAATTAATACTATTTAAACCAAATGCGGTAGTTCAGTTTTTAAGATAAAAATATCAATCAGATGTTTGGTATTTTTTTACTCTTAAACTTTTTAATCTAAATATTAAGGGGCGGCGGCAAAGTATGTGCTGACCCCAAACCTGAAAATTGATGAGGTGTGAGGAGGCGCTCCCTCTGACTTCCTACCCAGTTTCTATGCCTTTAATAGTAAAAACTGACTCCAGAGGTTTCCATAAATGGAAATATAGTCAAAGTCAATGCATAACTGGCTATATTTGATAACTACTTGTTTTTGGTTTCGAAAAATGATTCTGCAGAACTCCTGTTTTTCAGCAATATTAACGTTGTACAGAATAGAACTCAAATTCACAACATCAGCAGTGAGAGAAAAGTGACATTGAATCAGCAACTCAGACCACCAGACCACAGCACAGAAGATTGTCCACGTATATTAGAAGAATTCATATATGTATACATCTGTGAATTATTTCCTCTTTTTATTTCTTATAGATTTCAACATTTCTTTAGCATGCTCATATATCATTTTTGATACACAAAGGACTGAGATAATTTCACGATTATCATAATACTGGTAAACTATCTACTGGTCAATCACAACCTGCATTAATAAAAAATAAGTACAAATATGGTAAGACAGAGATGTGAAACTTTTCTTTCATTAATTTCAATCTTACTTTCATTCAAACTAATTATATGGTCTAAATGTATTACACAGGAAATTCACAATTTTCGATAACAACTCGTCAGGATTAAATAATGATAACCCCTACTGTGAACAATTGATTTGATGTTTTATCCAGAAACTACACTGCACCTTGCAGCGGCACGAATGAATTACATGATAATTATATAATACGTTTTATGCATTGCTGCAATCTCACTTTTCATAAGAATTGGATCCAGGCAGATATTGAATCGAATCTGTCTAGTTCCTTTCGTACCATGGTTCAAACATCTATGGTTACAACCCTCATTTAAAATAAATGGTTTAATTTATCCTGATATCTTAATCGTAATGACCTTGCAATCAGTTGCAACATTGACATCACATTGAAGGGAGATAAGCGAGATCAATATTTCGCCAAGTTTCACCGCCAGTACCAGTACTTCGGAAAGGAATAAATCTTCAGATTAGCATACTTCTACAATGTTTGAATGGTATCATTGATTGTCAGGGCAGAATAAACGATTAATTTTCATTGTCTATGAACTTTAAGCACATTGCACGGTCATCCAAGACACAGATACATGAAATTATCCAATAATTACATAAATTAACAAAACAGAAGAAATACATACATTTTTAGATACATGTTTTAATTTTAAAGTACATTAATTATTGGTATTTGAAATCGATTTTTATCGTTTTATAATATGTATATGATTAATTTTGATCTTTTATCTCGTTTTACACACCACATTTGTGAGAACTATGTCATCCTGGCATTACACCCTGTGTGTTGATGTAGTGTTAAACTTTGTTCCTGTTCGCATATGGCAATATTCACGATTAAAACGTAACCAAACTGTTATGATATCATACATATATAAGGAATAAAATATTAATACTAACCACTGGTTGAATCATTCCTTACAATAAGGAGACCTAAAAGCAGCTCGTATCCTGGTCCGGTTGAAAGGTGGAACTCATTAAACCTCTCAATCGCAATATCTCCGTCTTTATCTGTGAATTCCAGGTATACTTCTGATCGTGTGAGGTCCGTCATCTCATAGATATTCTTCAAGCCTGGGAATCATATGTAGACACGTATCGAAGTGTACTTGCCGTAGAAATGTGAACTAATCATACTAGCTACATACCACCCAAACCACAGATATGCTAATAGATGGTTGTTAATGATGTACATCTGTATCATATTTTGCAAATTTTTCAAAATAAGGAAACAACTTGAGGGAATCAGTCTATATAACAACTTGAGGGAAACAGTCTATATAACAACTTGATGGAATCGGTCTATATAACAACTTGAGGGAATCAGTCTATATTACAACTTGATGGAATCAGTCTATATAATTATAGAACATGATATCTCCTGTACCAGGTTTATTAGGCCATAATAAATTAATTGCTAGATTATCATCCAGATTTTTATTTAAATAGAGGAGGTGAGGGGGTGGAGGGTTTGATTTTATTTTTATATCTTTATGAATGTTTTTAATTTTTAGTTATTTTATTCCATGCCGGCAATATTATCCTAAACATTTGATAAAAAATAAGAAGTTTTTACCGTCTAGAACTTATCAACTAATTGTATGAGGATATCTCAGATGTCTGATTGATTAATCCGAACAAACAATTCTAATGTGGTAATTTAAATCGAACAGTAACGAAAACATATGCAATATAGGTACAGAAGTACTATTGTTCAGCGCCATGTTTTACTTTAACTTGTTCCTGTAATAAAGAGAAGTAACTATGCAAACACTAATAGGTTATCGACCTGGGCTATAGAAATAGAATATTCTCTTTTTGTACTAATTATTCAACCATAGTCTTGTAATTCAATACAAGTATAAAATTAGTGAATTAATATACCCAGCTAAATAACTCATGTTAAACACATGAAACCGGTTTGGTTTTAGTAAGTTATTGAACCAAACAAATCATATTAAGTCAATGCGTTATCGGGTAGAGATCCCTTATATTAGTATGGTTATTAACCTAGCCAAAATATAAACTGGTCTCTACAAGAAAGGAAGCATACCTAATAATTATTAACTGAGTGAAAATTGTGTCTCTGGTTCCAATCACTTAGTATTTATTTGTAAATAGCTGTACGGTATGTCTAACCATATTCAGATTTATTATTTTTTTGTGCGGACAACATGATATCGTGATGTGGAGAAGTGCAGTGAAACACCACGCATTCATTCATTCAGTCACATATTTTTATATATTTATTTATTTATTACAATCTCTGTATTGGTTTATATCAATTATATTGGTATTGTTATGGTCTAGGTCTTTAGGCATTCACTGAGCAAAAATATTGTATTTGATTTCAATCAGGTATATTGATATAGGTTATCATTTATCGTTTATACATTATATCTTAGCCCAAATATGATCATATTTTATTTCAATCATTTATATTGGTAAAGTGTTTATATTTGCCAAGTTCATGTATTAACATGTAGTTTAAATTATCTATATCAGTATAGTCATCCACCAAACCAAATACTATATCTGATTGTAATATGTATATTTGGTATAGCCATTCACCAAACTAAATACTATATCTGATGGTAATATGTATATGTGGTAGAGCCATTCACCAAACCAAATACTATATCTGATGGTAATATGTATATTTGGTATAGCCATTCACCAAACTAAATACTATATCTGATGGTAATATGTACATTTGGTAGAGCCATTCACCAAACTAAATACTATATCTGATGGTAATATTTATATTTGGTATAGCCATTCACCATATTAAATACTATATCGGATGTTAATATTTATATTTGGTATATTTATTTACCAAACCAAAAACTATATCTGATGTTAATATTTATATTTGATATTGTCATTTACTGAACCAAAATACAATAACTGATGTTAATATTTGTATTGGTATAGTTATTTACCAAGCCAAAATTCACCCTGCAATCTTCCAAATCCGGATTCATACTCCGCAAATGTTCTATAAAAGTCGACAGCCCCGGAGAAGCGATACTGAAACACCTGAAGACAACAAACATACAACAAATGTACAAAAAACATGTTATGTGTTTGACTACAATAAGACAATATCAATATGGACAGAGTTAAATATACATGTACATTTAATATATCAGCATCATTAATATTCCTTAAAATATTTCATCGCAGCTTTAACTTACAATTCGTTTTATAAGACACATATCTTTACATTAATGTTACTATATGATCAGCAAAGAAAAGCCAAACGTAACAAAATAGAACACTTCATTTTTTAATTGATCTTTAACTAGTATTGAATAAAAATGCAATACACAATTAATTATGGCCGGGCCTGATCATTTAATTCATTAAGGCGTCTGACTATCAGTCCAGGGGTAGTAAGTTCGAATTTCCGCCCGGCAACAGTCTCCGTGATGATTGATATAGACATTGTATCTCATTATCATTCGTTTCTCACCACTGATTCAAGTGGAGAAGTTATCAGTTACTTGCGGAGATGGGGTGTGATCGAGTACTGGTTAACCTTTCAGCGTTCTAGGAAAGAGTGGTTAGGTTAACTGATCGTCTGTTATCCCTCGATGGCATAAAAATGACGCTAAATCTTCAATCAATCAAAACCATTAATTATGTCACGTTATATTTTATTAAGTAACTTTATAAAGATAGAGCTCTCCCTGATCAAGTGGTTTGTATAATAAAGGAAATCTAAACTGAACTTAAACACACAGGTAAGTAAAATGTAGTTTTGTCGTTAATCCAATATGACTTACCGTCCAACCGCCTCCGTCTATTGTCATTTCACACATGACATCTATTGTCCTGTTGGATTTACGTAACTGTACCGTATAAACACCACTGGTTGTACCTATTCCTCTCTCCAGCACATCGACACAATCAACAGGTGCTAATCAAACAATGTATTTATATTATACATAACATCTGATCACTTGGGAGGGGTCCACCGTGTCCGAGTTGTCTGAGGCGCCGTCTCAAGATCACTTACCCCCCACCGCTAAGGTCGTAGGTTCGAGTCGCTCCAAAACTTTGTGTGAGAAAGTTTACCAGTTACTTGCGGTAGGACAGTGGTTCTACTCAGATTCATTCCGAGGTCTTCCTTTCTCTTCAACCAATAAAACTGGATACCATAATTATTTATAACGAGAATGTGTTGAAAATGGCGTTAAACCATTAATTTAAAAATAAATATCCACAAAAAATATTAATGCTACATTATAACATCTATAAAATAAAAAAACAACACTTTTTGTAATCACCTTGGTAGTTTTTGTCACAACATTATTTTTCAATCACTAAATAAGATGTTATGTTTATTATTTGTCATTAATTCATTCTTATAACCGATCCCGGAGAGTAAAACCGTTCATCTTATTGTAAGGTAAAGACATGTTAAAGGGTCAAACGGCAATAACTTCACATTTATTTCTTATAATCTCTATATATATTTAATTTGATATCTGTTATACATTGTATATATCATATCTAACTCTATATTTATAAATATATATACAAATTTATATCAAACCTAACTATATATAATAATCATATATATTATATATAACTCTGTAACTGAATTCATAGATTTCATACCCAACTCTCTGAATATATATCATATATCTGATAATTATATGTATCATATGTAACCCTGTATCTGATAATCATAGATTTCATACCCAACTCTCTGTATATATATCACATATCTGATAATTATATGTATCATATTTTACCCTGTATCTGATAATCATAGATTTCATACCCAACTCTCTGCATGTATATCATATATCTGATAATTATATGTATCATATCTAACTCTGACAATGTAAATCTGATAATTCTTCTGATTATATCTAACTGTATATCTGATAATTATACTTATTTTATTCTATACCTGTAAGTGTATAGCCAATCACCTACCCTGGATGTAACCACGTGACCGTAGAATATGTAGATGTTTATTGGATCCAAAAGATTTGATATTGTACAGTTCGAAGTCCAATAAAAAAGGAAATAAATTTAGTAGAAACAGACAAAATGTTCAACATGAGGATGACGTTGAGGAAATCCGAATAATTATCACTGCAACTTCCTTCGTATACTGCTTTGAACTCACGGTTTGTTTCAAACGATCTTGATTTTTTTATTATTTTGATATATTTATTTGAGATTGAGGTATAGAGTAAAAAGATCATTTTGCAGTGTTTTGTACACTATGGGAATATATCCTACGAGTACACTGTAAAATAACCTGATAATATATGACTGTATATCTAATAATTATACCTATCACTTCTAACTGTATCTAACTGTATATCTGATAATCATACTTAGTATATCTAACTGTATATTTGATAATCATATATATTATACCTAACTGTATATCTTATAATTATATATATTATATCTTACTGTATATCTGATTATTATATATATTATATCTCACTGTATATCTTATAATTATATATATTATATCTAACTGTATATTTGATAATCATATATATTATACCTAACTGTATATCTTATAATTATATATATTATATCTTACTGTTTATCTGATTATTATATATACTATATCTCATTGTATATCTTATAATTATATATATTTTATCTCACTGTATATCTGATAATTATATATATTATATCTAACTGTCTATCTAATAATCATATAAAAATTATATTATATTTAACTGTATATCTTATAATTATATAAATCATATCTAACTGTTTATCTGATAATTAAATATATCATAATCTACTCCTTATCTATAGTTATCCAAGACATATACATGATGGAAATATTAGATTATAATAATATATTACGTGCAGGCCATTAGATTCTTTTACCTTTTGGAAAGGGACATAACTCTTGTAAATAACTGAAGGGCATCGTATTTAGCATATCCATGGTCATACATGACTTTCATATAATAATGATAATACTCGGAGAGTAATACTATTTAAATGGTTATACGTTTATAAGTGTTTATTTAATGTATAGCAGGAGTGAAGTTCGATTTCAGACATGAAAACTAAAACACACATAATTAGAACGTACCTGTGGAATCACACCTTGGAGTAGCATTATCCCACTCCCCATTTGTTTGACACGTCTTTGTTACGTCACCAATAAAATGAAATCCAGGATTACACAAGAATGTCGCAACTTTTGGCCGAACATTAAAGTCGGTGTAGAACACTGTGCCGTTTTCCAGCTCTCCCAATAATCCGCATTCTGTATCAAAACGAACATTGTAAATGAAATATATTAAATGTAAAAAATCGGAAGTTCACTTATTCGCAATTGTTTGCCATCCATGTGTTAATATATACTTTAAGAACAACCTGTCTCAGAATGACGCTGTTGTCGAGATGACAGCCCACATTCACATACTAATTCTACAAAACAGGATCTAAAATGAAACATGCACCTCTTGATTGTCATTCATGTGTTCTGTCTCAGAATCATTCTGTTTTGGTTATGAGAGCCCACTGTCACTCACATACTAATTCTAAACAACGAGATCAGAAATTAAATAAAATTCACATCATTTCTGTAATCATCTTAATCATTTAATTAGTGTAAGTGTCATAAACGTACAAAAAGAAATTTGAAAATTACTGAAATTAAACACATACAATAATTGGTAAAAAAACGTTGTTAGTTTGGTATTTCGTACTTACTTTCGGATGCTATCTATACTTTCATATAGTCAAGTTATTTACAATTTTGATTTGTACAAATAGGCTATTTGTCTTGTTAACTGGCAATATGTATTTTAATATATAGTTTTTAATAACGTATGCCTTTAGTTACATCCATTGTAGGACATGTAATCACATTTGAAATTGAAATAAATTTGAATGAATAGTTTCATCTACATGCTTATGTTGAAAACGTTATGTCCAATAACACATATTTAATGCATATATAACATGATAAAAGAACAAACAAAACATAATCAAATAAATATCCTACCATTTGTGTCTGTATTATCTTGTTTTGTTGTATTTTGAAGTTGTCTAAAATCGTTTGAAATTCGTTCAATTTTCGCTTCTTTTTCTTTCGAAACAGCTAACATATCTTCCTTTAACCGCTCGAATTCTAATTTCAAATCGTCGTTTTGTTTGTCTAATTCCTGTACTTGTTTCATAACTAGTTCCTTGACGGTTTTAATTTCATTCTTAACTTTATTTTGTGTGTCCTTAATTTCAATTGTAAGCCTTTCAACTTTCATCTCCACCCGTATTATTTTCTCTAAGACTTTTTGCTCGTACAAAAACCTCGAACAAACAGGTTCGTCACATTGCGATTGTTTAATAAGACAAATCAGATACAAAATCAAAATGTATATTAAGATATTAAAATCCGCCATTGTAATTTTACAGTATACTTCACCGAATCTGTTGCAAATGTGTCTGTTTTGTTTGACTTTGCTTATATTAATATATATTCAAGGTTGTCTTACTCCGTTTCGTATGTCTTATCTATCTATATTGCGTAATGCAACGTTCGCTGTTATCATGCTTGTTGATGCATTCTCTCTCTGTCAGCTTGGCATTCAACATAAAACATAACATAAACAACTTTTGGAAAGTTATCGTGCCAAATCGTGAGTGTAATAAATGCTATTCGACTTAACAACCATAGCTTCAATACAATAACACACTTTATAATGAGATTTTGCGCAGTGTCTAAACATTTTGCATTCATCACTCTGGAAATGCTCCAAACAATTACAAAACAAACCCCATGGTAAGAATATATAAGATTATTTGATATATTGCATACATTGTATGTGGCAGGATTTTATTCGAGAAGATATAGAATTATGATATGGCATTTCTGTGTTTTACAATATACACGGCCGTATGCGTAAGAGAATAGTATGGTGGAATATTTTCATAGACATTATTATGAAGATAAAGGAAAACTGAGTGGGAGCTCCAGGCTTAAGTTGTCCTAAAGTGACGTATGTTTACTAGGCGGTGACACCTGTCGTCAATTCTAATATATCTGCGTATTGTTCTTATTGTTTGTATTCCTTACTTTAATTGTGTTCATGACGCTTTGTTGTCTCTGTCCTTTGAATGCTGCGTCTTATGCTGATTATACAAATTCTTCTTTATAACTCTAATGCGTAAATATATAGTTTTACATGTAAATTTGTTACGCTTATATAAGATATGAAAGTTTGTGAAGCCACATTCCATTTTAACGTCTCTTGTCGGCCAAAAATGTCTTATTTCGAATAGATTAAAACTACGATATTACTGTTAAGTACAAAGGTGACCCGTTGGGGTCATCGCCGCGTAATTAATGAATTGGAAACACCGACGGTAAAAAGTCGAAACTACTTGTCACCATCGTAGTTTTGACTTTCCACAATAATAATTGCGATTTTATCATCATCGTTGTTTCGTTTTTATGAATTTTCAATTTGACTTTTCACCATCGCAATTCTCTACATTTCACCATCGTAAATTCGTTGTTTCGACTTACTTAAATAATGAATATACCGCGTTGGTCTCAAAGGGACACCGTAAAATAGCGCTATATATATGAAATGAATATGAGAAAACTATCTGCAACATTGGTCATTTGGAGGCATAGAACAAAGTAATATCACAGTCCCGGTTCAAAAAGTAGAATGAAATATGAAACACGCCTCGCTCCTATAGCTTACAGTCTACCATTTATCGTATTCTTATATCTACTCATCAGATCCATGATGAACTGCCAAGGCCAATATCTCAGTTTACCATATATGGTATTGGTATATCTTCTCATGAGATCCATGCTGAACTGCTCGGGCAAATACTTTAGTCTACCATATATGGTATTGGTATATCTGCTCATGAGATCCATGATGAACTGCTAGGGTCAATACCTTAGTCTACCATATATGGTATTGATATATTTACTCATGAGATCTATGATGAACTGCAAAGGCCAATATATCAGTCTACCATATATCTTATTGGTATATCTTCTCATTAGATCCATGATGAACTGCTAGGGCCAATACCACACTCTACCATATGTGGTATAGGTATATATGCTCATAAGATCCATGATGAACTGCCAAAGTCAATAACTCACAGACTACCATATATGGTATTGGTATATTCACTCATAAGATCCATGATGAACTGCTAGGGCCAATACCACACTTTACCATATATGGTATTGGTATATCTACTCATAAGATCCATGATGAACTGCCAAAGCCAATATTTCAGTTTACCATATATGGTATTGATATATCTACTCATTAGATCCATGATGAACAGCTAGGGCCAATACCACACTCTACCATATATGGTATTGGTATATTCACTCATAAGATCCATGATGAGCTGCCTAGGCCAATAGCGCAGTCTACCATATATGGTATTGATATATCTACTCATAAGATCCATTATGAACTGACAAGGACAGTAGCTCAGTCTACCATATATAGTATTTGTATATCTGCTCATAAGATCCATGATGAACTGCCAAGGCCAGTATCTCAGTGTACCATATATGGTATTGGTATATCCACTCATAAGATCCATGATGAACTGCCAAGGCCAATAGCTCACAGTCTTACCATATAAGGTATTGGTATGTCCACTCATAATATCCATGATGAACTGCCAAGGCCAATATCTCAGTCTACCATATATGGTAATGGTATATCTACTCATGAGATCCGTGATAAACTATCAAGGACATTGTATTGCATTCAACACTTCATATCAAAAGAAAATATAGACAGGAGTAGTAGGAGTTTAAGAACACAGCCACTACAACAATATAAACATGGTCACTATATTGAATAATCATATTTTTTCACTTTACGGTGCGGGAGTGTAATAAACCCATGACAAATTTTTATATTAATCTAGTGTAATACCACTTCCGATACATCTACGGTATTTTCCGTATAACTCCGCTATCGTACGTTATTGTCGAAGATCTTTCCGACTTGCTTAAATACATAAATAATATCGATTTGTTATACACATCAATCAGTGCAGTACCATTTAGTATTTGTACATGTAGCACATATATGAACATCATGGTAAATTGGTGTCGAATGCATCTTGAAATATCAGATACACGGCATGCAATGTCTTACGACAGTTTCACTACTTTTGTGTTACTTATATAAGAAAGGATGTGAATGGTGATATTAGATCGGAATAAAATCCTGATACAGTTATTTTTTAAGTTAACATTCATTTTAATATAATCATGTATTCAAAGTGCAATCAAGATATAGGTGACACCTTATCACTAAGTATTTGTGTGTAAAAAATCTCTTACAACATGACGACTGTTAATGTTAATCAATTATATATGAATGGATATGGATGGTGGTATTAGATTGGACAAAAAAACACTGTTACATTTATTTCTATAAGATAACATCCATTTAGAATATAATGTATAAAAAGTGCAATATATCGATGACGCGTATCACTAAGTATTTTGTTTGTAAAATATATTCACATGCTCGGAAAATGTATTTAAATTCTTAATTTTATGTACGACAGAATGTTCTTAATACAGAACCGAAGTGTTTTGTATTGTGAATGGTAGATCTCCTGTTTGACACATGTCTAGACGGATTCTAGCAAACAAGTGAAAACGCCATGTTCGGCCTGTTCTACTCCTGCTGGGATGTATGGTTATCAATTTCACGGTTGTAAGTCTGATAAGAGGTACTGGTGTACTGTTCGTAACCATGCTAGAAAAAATCGAATGCTCAAAAAGTGTGACTAGCTTGATTACGTCCATATTTGTCTGCATCATGTATGGAGGAGGTAAGAATATAATGTGACTAACTGAAGCAATAATAACCCTTTTACTGAAACAATTGCATTAGCGACTGTGTTCAATTTATCTATTAATGTTAATACGGTGGAGGGAGGCATCAGGGTGAATCATAGTAGAACTACGGTCCTTCCGCAAGTAATTGGCAAACTTTCTCCCATATAGTTTTTTGGAAGAGTAGAATTCGAACCTACGACCTTTGCGGTGAGAGGTAAGTGATCTTGAGACTGCTCCTTAAACCATTCGGCCACGGACTAACCCTCTAGAATGGAATGATTAATATTTGTATGGTTTATTGAACACCATGCACATGGGAATATAACATTTATTTACTATGCTTCGTTTTATGATGTGACAGATTGTAGAAGACCGCGGCGTGGTCTAGTGGTAGAGCGTCCGCCTCGCATGCGAAAGGTCGTGGGTTCGATCCCCGGTCGGGTCATACCAACAACTTTAAAAATGGTACTAGAAGCTTCCTCGCTTGACACTCAGCATTTAGAGGGGAGTTTTACATCTGGTTTGCCCACTGTCAGTATAATGTGACTGGGTGGGGTATCATACCATGTGTCTGCGGCATGATACTCCTGTGTGACAGCGCTCAGAATACTGTCTCAAGTAGACACCGTCGCGATATGACTGAAAAATTGTTGAAAGCGACGCTAAACACCATACAACAACAACAACAACAACAACAACAACAACAACAACACCAGATTGTTCAAATAGAGTATGCGGTGACTGTTTCAGTGCCAAAAATAAATGTACAAATGCAATAATTGTTTGGCAAAATAAGCAATATTTTGCACCGTTGTTTTAAGTACCTTTTAGAAGTCTAGATCAAATGTAAATCAATTGTAATACTTATATGTGATAAGAAGAAATATTTATCAGTTGTATATTGTCTCTTATAATTCTTTTTAGAATGTCATATTTTATTTTATGTAAATCATCTGTCAACGAATTAGAGAGTAAATACATCTTCTTCTGTACATGTAGTTCCTTAGTACTATGTTCAATACTATTGTACATTTCATTAGACATTAATAAATACAATACAATGTGGCGTTAGACAAGGATGTCCCCTTTCTCCTTATCTGTTTATTTTATGCATTGAACTGTTGTCTTATGAAATATCACACAACATTAATATAAAAGGCATTAATATATATGGACATGAAATAAAAGAAACTTTATTTGCCGTTGATGCAACTTTTTCAATTGATGGCTCCAAACAATCTTTTGAAGCTCTTATCGATGTTTTGGATAATTTTAAATATATATCTGGATTAAGATTAAACCACTCAAAATGTACAGCGCTAAAAGTAGGGTCTCTGAAAACCTTCAAGGACACATATTGTCAAAATAAAAAGTTTAAATGGTGCAATGATAGTGCAAAAGCGTTAGGTGTCACTTTCCACACCGAAACAAGAAATATATATACATTAAACTTAGAACCAAAACTCCAAGAATTTAATAACTGTCTTAAAAGTTGCCAACATAGAAAAACAAACACTCATGGGTAAAATTACTGTATTAAAAAGTTATGCCATTCCTAAACTAGTTTATTCTCTATCGGTACTTCCAAATCCGTCAGAAGAAATAATAGAACATATTATAAATAAAATGTATCAGTTTTTATGGGATGGTTAACCTGATAAAATTCAATGAAAAATTATTATTCAAAAATATATAAATGGAGGATTAAAAATGATTGATATAAGATATTTTATGAACGCCGTTAAAGGAAGTTGGATAAAACGAATTTTAAATGACAACAATAAAGGAATTTGGAAGCATATTTACTTAAATAAAATAAAAAAAATATGGCGGTAATATGTTGTTTGAATGCAATATTAACAGGAAAGACATCGTCAAATTATTTCCAGAAAAAGTTTTCTTACAGGATATTGTATTAGCATGGCAAGAAATAAAGCAAAACAAAGAAAATGAATATTTGAGTCAAGAAATAATCTGGAATAATTCTTATTTAAAAAGTGATTTAAATACTTTTTACAATAAAAAATGGAAATATAGAGGTATATAACTAATAGAACAACTTTTTGACTACCGAAGTAAATCATTTTACACTTTTAATGATTTTAAAAATTTATACCAAATTGATGCTGGAGATTTTCTGTTACATACATCAATACTTCATAGTATACCTAAAGAATGGAAACAAATTTAAAAAACAGAAAGCATAGTTACAAATAGAAAAGAAAGTCTTCTGCAAAGATTATTGAAATCAAAACAAGTCAACAGTTTATTATACAATCACCAACTGGATAATAATATAAAACCAGAAATAAAGTCAGAAAAGAAGTGGGAAACAGAACATGAACATATTGATTGGAGGAAAATATATATAGTACCTATACAATCTACAATTGAATGTAGATTAAGGAATTTTCAGTATAAATATTTACTCAGAATTATTTCAACAAACGAATCTCTATATAAATTCAAATTGCCTAATCCTAATTTATGCGACTTTTGTAATATGAATACCGATTCCATCAAGCATATGCTTTGGGAATGTTATTATGTTCAGCATTTCTGGAGTCAGTTACAGAATCTTTTAAATATTAAAGATGATATAAATATTATTTTAAATTATAAATTAGTAAGTTTCGGCTGTTCCCAAAGGTAAACAATAAAAACAACATCAACTATATAATACTTTCTGCTAAATATTTTGTTTTTAAATGTAAATGTATAAAAACTGTCCCAATGTTTCATATATTTTAACAGAACCTATATAAAGGTATAGAAATTGAAAGATTAATAGCTCTAAATAAAGATAAATTGCATATACATGAACTGAAATGGGGAAATTTTACTATAAATGTTTAAACCTAATAAATGTTGATAAAAATGCCTTTTAATTTTTAAACAAAGGAAAAGCAATGTCCAAAATCTATACTTATTCTACATCCCTCTTCTTTCTTCCTCTCTATTCCTCTAAAAAAATGAAATTATTTCGTCACAATAATATATTGCGATACAAGTATTACAAATTAAACTGAATTGATTATATGACAATATTGTTAGAAGAATTGTAATATATTTCATTATATGTTGATAATCTGTAATATAACTGATGAAATCAAAAAAAAAAATCACAAAAATGAATAAATAAATCTACAGTTAAAATTAATTGCTTTTATCATGTGTTGATTAAATTAACATTAATATTTAATTTGCAATTAAACAGTTTTTTCTTATTTTAAATGTTGATGGTCTAACAGTAATTTGTCTTTATTTACTATCTATTTATGCAATTGTACGCTGCTATACGTTTCCTTGCATAAACTGTTATATTAAACTGCATTATTGTTTGGTCAATATGGAACTGATGTATGTGATGATCATCTCGGTCTCGGTCTAGGTAAATATCACATACTATTACATCAAGACCATTAATTTAGATATTACATCACCATCAGGCAATAACTGTATAATATTATAATATATAAGCATGTGCTAACATTGTACTAACCATATTTTACATAATGGTCTAACCACGTGTCCTATTCACACCGTCTTGAATGTATTATACAGGGGTATGGATATTACTTCAGCCAGTGCCGGTGGTTGATATAGTGGGTAAACAGAATGCAGAACATGGCATAGGCATGGACATGATGCTTACTGGAATAGGAGGCTCTATCGGTCTACCAGTTGCAGGTATATTCCATTGACACTGTTCTTGGTTAACGTGTGCACATAGCCTAGCTCTTCGTTCATTACCATATCATAAGACAAGACAATGTAAATAGAAGTATCCCAACCAGAATAATTAAATACTAGTTCCTGTTGGGTCCATTTCTTCGTTAAAGTTTTGTTTAGATAATCAACCATACTATATGTTCTACTGAAACCGACAGGCCTTTAGTGTAGATGGCGGCCGTCAGCACTCGTACTAATCGATCGTGGGATCCTCCAGGCGGTTAACCAATAATAGACACACCTTATTTATCTCTGCAAGTCGTCACCGACCACTTCCTTACATATTCAAAGTGGGGCAATTTGTACCTGTTAATTACTTTCTATTCATCAAATATTAAAGAGAAATATACTGGTCCTGTAATTTACAACATACCTTATCTGTATAACGGATCCTGCTCTCCCGGTTGGGTCTGTTGAATAGAAATGTTGGGAAAGCCGCATATGAGCACGTTTATTGGTCATTTGTTTCAGGGAACTTCAAATAACGTCAAGACCGCGGTGTGGTCTAGTGGTAGAACGTCCACCTCGCATGCGGAAGGTCGTGGGTTCGATCCCCGGCCGAGTCATACCAAAGACTTTAAAAATGGTACTAGAAGCTTCCTCGCTTGACGTTCAGCATTTAGAGGAGAGTTCTAGGTCTGGACGGCCCGGTATCAGTATAATGTGACTGGGTGGAGTATCATACCATGTGTCTACGGCATGATACTCCTGTGTGACAGCGCTCAGAATACTGTCTCAAGTAGACACCGTCGAGATATGACTGAAAAATTGTTGAAAGCGACGTTAAACACCATACAACAACAACAACAACAACAACAAAATAACGTCAAGGTTAAGTAAGAGGTCAATTGCTATGAAGTGTATAACAGACGTTGAATTTCCTGTTTTTGTGTCAACCGCCTTGGAATGTTCAGTAACAAAAGGCGCCACGAGGGAACATAAATCTGGTTGACGTGTGCTCCAACCTCGCTCTTCCATCATCGCCGCCATGAAACGAAACAATGAAAATATAGGTAGCCCCGCCAGGATAACAGCCTTGTAACAAAAGGGCGCCACTGGAAAAGTTAAACCTTGTTGTCGTGTGCACCCAACACTTCGTTTTTCCCTCATCGCCGTCATGAGACAAAGCAATGCAAATAAAGGAAGCCCCGCCAGGATAACAGCCTTGTAACAAAGGGCGCCACTGGAAAAGTTAAACCTGGTTGTCGTGTGCACCCAACACTTCGTTCTTCCCTCATCACCGTCATGAGACAAAGCAATGCAAATAAAAGTAGCCCCGCCAGGATAACAGCCTTATAACAAAAGGCGTCACTGGGGAACATAAACCTGGTTGACGTGTGCATCCAGCCTCGCTCTTCCTTCATCGCTGTCATGAGACGAAACAATGTAAATAAAGGTAGCCCCATCAGGATAACAGCCTTGTTACAAAAGGCGCCACTAGGGAACATAAACCTTGTTGTCGTTTGCACCGAACCTCACTCTTCCCTCATCGCCGTCATGAGACAAAACAATGTAAATATAGATAGCCCCGCCAGGATAACAGCCTTGTGACAAAATGCGCCACTGGAAAAGTTAGACCTGGTTGTCGTGTGCACCCAACACTTCGTTCTTCCCTCATCGCCGTCATGAGACAAAGCAATGCAAATAAAGGTAGCCCCGCCAGGATAACAGCTGTGTATTAAAAGGCGCCACTGGGGAACTTAAACCTGGTTGACGTATGCACCCAACACTTCGTTCTTCCCTAATCGCCGTCATGAGGCAAAGCAATGCAAATAAAGGTAGCCCCACCAGGATAACAGCCTTGTAACAAAAGACCCCACTGGGGAACATAAACCTGGTTGACGTATGCATCCAGCCTCGCTCTTCTTTCATCGCTGTCATGAGACCAAACAATGTAAATAAAGGTAGCCCCGTCAGGATAATAGCCTTGTTACAAAAAGCGCCACTGGGGAACTTAAACCTGGTTGTCGTGTGCACCCAACACTTCGTTCTTCCCTTATCGCCGTCATGAGACAAAGCAATGCAAATAAAGGTAGCCCCACCAGGATAACAGCCTTGTGACAAAGGGCGCCACTGGAAAAGTTAAACCTGGTTGTCGTGTGCACCCAACACTTCGTTCTTCCCTCATCGCCGTCATGAGACAAAGCAATGTAAATAGAGGTAGCCCCGCCAGGATAACAGCCTTGTATTAAAAGGCGCCACTTGGGACCTTTAACCTGGTTGTCGTGTGCACCCAGCCTCGCTCTTCCCTCATCGCCGTCATGAGACGGAACAATGTAAATATAGGTAGCCCCGCCAGGATAACAGCCTTGTAACAAAGGGCGCCACTGGAAAAGTTAAACCTGGTTGTCGTGTGCACCCGGCCTCGCTCTTCCCTCATCGCCGTCATGAGACGAAACAATGTAAATAAATGTAGCCCCGCCAGGATAACAGCCTTGTTATAAAAGGCGCCACTGGGGAACTCAAACCTGGTTTTTATGTGCACCCAACCTCGCTCTTCCTTCATCGCTGTCATCAGACGAAACAATGTAAATAAAGGTAGCCCCGCCAGGATAATAGCCTTGTATTAATAGGCGCCACTGGAGAACTTAAACCTGGTTGACGTGTGTTGCCAGCCTCGCTCTTCCTTCATCACCGTCATGAGACGAAACAATGTAAATAAAGGTAGCCCCGCCAGGATAACAGCCTTGTAATAAAAGGCGCCACTGGGGAAATTAAATCTGGTTGACGTGTGATCTCAGCCTCGCTGTTCCCTCATCGCCGTCATGAGACGAAACAATGTAAATATAGGTAGCCGCGCCAGGATAACAGCCTTGTAACAAAAGACGCCACTGGGTAACTTAAATCTGGTTGACGTGTGCACCAAGCCTCGCTGTTCCTTCATCGCCGTCATGAGACGAAACAATGTAAATATAGGTAGACCCGCCAGGATAACAGCCTTGTTACAAAAGACGCCACTTGGGAACTTAAACCTGGTTGACGGGTGCACCAAACCTCACTCTTCCCTCATCGCCGTCATGAGACGAAACAATGTAAATAAAGGTATCCCCGTAAATCTCCTCCAAATACGGCAACACACACACACACACACACACACACACACACACACACACACACACACACACACACACACACATATATATATATTGTAACATTCAGAAATGTTATTAACTATAAGCCATTCTTCCAGGTGACCTTGACCTTTACGGAGAAGCAACTTAACCTACATAATGTAAGGAGTTTGTGTTTAGCTCTGTTTCTTTGGGATTATTTGACCCAGTATCACCAAAGTTGATTCATAATTTTGAAATAGATATTACTACTTTATTACATGCGACCATTTCACTTTAAGCTTGGCCCATAGGGACACATATCATAAACATATTACATGTTTTACACTTCTTTTTTTTTCTTGCAATATTTTTTATTGATAAAATTGCCTCTTTCAACAAGAGTTGACTCAGACTCCAAATAGCGTACATTTGAAATCTAAATTAAAAAAAGAAAATGCAGACTCAAAATATTGATTAAGTTACGCCATTTGAGTCTTAGGCTTGAGCTTAAAAAAACATATTTTAACATTAGATGTCTAGTGTACCATGACAGATAGAGTTTAAAATATTATGAGAGTTTATTTTACTATATAGTATGCGTTTATATAATGCTTGCAAATTTTGGTCTCAAACTTGTAATGTTTATTCCTCTCCCAGGGTGTTGAGATACCAGTTATGATATTTCGGAGCGATTGTGATCCGCACATACATTATGTTGTGTTGAAAAACAAGTCAAATTCATCTGTTTTACCAAATGTGAAAAAATGAAGATAATGTTTAAATTGTTATTGATCACCAAATATAAGGTGATATTTTAAAATGTTATTGATTACCATAAATGAAACAATAAGGGTGATGTTTCGTATTGTTATTGATAACCAAATATGAAGATGACCTTTTAAACTGTTATTGAATACCAATTATGAGGGTGACGTTTCAAACTGTTATTGAACACTAAATATGTGGGTGACGTTTCAAACTGTTATTTAACATCAAATATGTGGCAGACGTTTCAAACTGTTATAGAACACCACATATGTGGTTGACGTTTTAAACTGTTATTGATAACCAAATATGAGGGTGATGTTTCAAACTGTTATTGAATACCAATATGAAGATGACTTTTTAAACTATTACTGATTACCAAATATGAGGGTGGCGTTCTAAACTGTTGTTGAATACCAAATATGAGGGTGATGTTTTCAACAGTTGCTGATTATCAAATATGATGGTGATGTCTTCAACTGTTACTGATTATCAAATATGAGGGTGACGTTTCAAATTAGTACTGATTACCAAATATGAGGGTGACGATTTAATATGTTATTGATTACCAAATATAAGGGTGATGTTTTAAACTGTAACTGATTACAAAATATGAGGGTGACGTTTTATACTGTTATAATTTACTAAATATGAGAGTGACGTTTTAAACTGTAATTGATTACCAAATATGATGGTGACCTTTTAAACTGTTACTGAATACCAAATATGAAGATGGCGTTTTAAACTATTACCGAATACCAAATATAAGGGTGACGTTTTAAACTATTACTGATTACCAAATATGAGGTTGACGTTTTAAACTGTTTTTGAATAGCAAATATGAGGGTGGCGTTCTAAACTGTTGTTGAATACCAAATATGAGGGTGATGTTTTCAACAGTTGCTGAATACCAAATATGAGGGTGATGTTTTCAACTGTTACTGATTATCAAATATGAAGGTGACGTTTCAAATTAATACTGATAACCAAATATGAGGGTAGCGATTTTATAAGAAAAATAACCAGGACAATGTTTATAATTACAGGGATATAAGCTTAGTCAGTTGTTTATCTAAGATATTTTAAATAAGCAAATTAATACTTGGATTGAAAATAGTAATATTGTGAGTGACCCTCACTTTGGATTTAGACGTGGAAGGTCGACAGTTGATGCAATATTTGTAATTAATTCCATTATACAAAAATTATTATTAAAAATGACCGCTTAGCTTGTCCCTTTGTAGACCTAGAGAAAGCATTTGATAGTAACCAAATATGAGGGTGACATTTTAAAATGTTATTGATTACCAAATTTGAGGGTGATGTTTCAAACTGTTATTGATTACCAAATATGAGGTTGGCGTTTAAACTGTTATTGATTACCAAATATGAGGTTGAAGTTTTCAAATTGTAATTGTTTACTGAATATGCGGGTGATGCTGTAAACTGTTATTGGTTACCAAATATGAATGTAGCGTTTTAAACTGTTATTGATTACCAAATATGAATGTGGCGTTTTAAACTGTTATTGATTACCAAATATGAGGGTGACGTTTTCAAATTATAATTGTTTACTAAATATGCGGGTGATGCTGTAAACTGTTATTGATTACCAAATATGAGAAAGGTGACGATATTAAGTGTTATTGATTACCAAATATGAATGTGGCGTTTTAAACTGTTATTGATTACCAAATATGAGTGTGGCGTTTTAAACTGTTATTGATTACCAAATATGAATGTGGCGTTTTAAACTGTTATTGGTTACCAAATATGAGGGTGACGTTTTCAAACTGAAATTGTTTACCAAATATGAGGGTGATGCTTTAAACTGTTATTGAATACCAAATATGAGAAAGGTGACGTTATTAGGTGTTATAGATTACCAAATATGAGAAAAGTGACGTTTTTAAGTGTTATAGATTACCAAATATGAGAAAGGTGACATTATTAAGTGTTATTGATTACTAAATATGAAGGTGACATTATTAAGTGTTATTGATTACCAAATATGAGAAAGGTGACATTATTAAGTGTTATTGATTACCAAATATGAAGGTGACGTTATTGAGTGTTATTGATTACCAAATATGAAGGTGACGTTATTAAGTGTTATAGATTACCAAATATGAGAAAAGTGACGTTATTAAGTGTTATTGATTTCCAAATATGAAGGTGACGTTATAACATGTAGGTGTTATTGATTACCAAATATGAAGGTGACATTATTAAGTGTTATAGATTACCAAATATGAGAAAAGTGACGTTATTAAGTGTTATTGATTACCAAATATGAAGGTGACGTTATTCAATGTTATTGATTACCAAATATGAAGGTGACGTTATTAAGTGTTATAGATTACCAAATATGAAGGTGACGTTTTAAAATATGTTGAAGAAATTCCAGATATTCACCTTTACGTTGATAAAGTGTCAATTGAATACAAGTATCCATTATATGATGATATAAGATTACAACTGACTCATAATGCATCTATATATGAATATAAAATTTAATGATTGTGACGAATATATAGACCACAAAAAATAGATTATGTGCCAAAACCGACTTTTAAATATTACAGAAGAGACCAAATTACCTAAACAGATAGACTGTTTTATAGTGTACATAAAAATGATATATATTAATACTGTACGGTTGTGTAATAATGCTTTTATTGTTGCTTTTCTAGAGGATTCCAGTTTATATTACATTTGAGCACAGGTTGTTAATCAGGTCATAGAAAATCTAATCTGAGATGATAATTGGTTTCTCAAACATTTTAATAAACACTTATATGGATATCCTGGTGCAGTTTTCAAAATATCAGTTTCTTAACATGTTTCTTTTAGTTCATTTTTAGAGCATTAAGTTGGTATTGTTACAGGTACGTATTGTTCGAGATTAACAATTGTGGCTCAGATTTTATCATATATTTATATAGCATATGAGTAGTCATGAATCCTTAACTTGGATCCTACTTATATACAGCTATCAGTTAATGTATGTAAATTGTCCGTCCAGTCCAGATGTGTTGCATGTAAAACCATATTAAATAAGTGTCATGGTTGACACCAAATCTATTGGTTGGGTTGGTGCTTAAGTTTGATATTATGTCTATAATTTTCATTGTAGCTAGGCGCGCTCGCCGTAGTCTGGTATATACATATATGTCTGGTTGTATATATATATATATATATAATTATATATATTTATTTTTTTTTATTATTATTATTATTATTATTATTATTATTATTATTATTATTATTATTATTATTATAAGTAGTAGTAGTAACCTATCTATATATCTATAAGGTATAGTTGGGTTCATGAATTTATTTTTTTTAAAAGTAACCTCCACTACGTTTATCAGACAAATGAAAACAAAAAGAATAAGTAATTAATCACATATACAATAACAAACATAGAAAATAACGAATATAGTCCCAAGATAATTGGTATATTTCTTGGAAATGAATCAGAAAAATCGGCGATTCGGAACGCAACCGTTGAACTATAGCGTCGACGTCCTTCGGTTTTTGAATCGGTAATTTAATAAAGCTTAACCACCATCTTTTTTCAATATCTCCATGAAGAAATCTCATGTTCTTCTATACATAAATCATCCCCTGGTTGTAGATATACTTTCGAAACAGGTTTTTGGGAGTTTATAAAATAAACATATTATTTAATTATTTCAACACATATATTTCACATTTAAAGTGACATCAATCAATTTCTAATCAACACACTTTGTGAAAACATATATTTTCATTTTTTACATGACGCAAATATGAAGAAATTAAAATATCCTATTATGTATTCAGACTTCGTTTTTGAAGAAATCCCATGTTCTTTTATAATGTTAACAGAGTAAGTTCATATGTACAATGTTTACAAAGTAAGTACAGTGTTTACAATGTTTACAAAGTAAGTACAGTGTTTACTATCTGGTAAATAGATATATGGAATCGGGGTTTTCACATTTGTAGTCATACGTGATAAAAATAGGCAACACAATTCATTCCACTAATGTCATCGTATGTCATCGTTATGACGAAACTTAATACAAGGAAGTATTTTCAAATAGTCTTTACTCACTACAGGGAAGACTGTACGACACGAAACAGGTGGTGAGTTTAGTACGAAGGACAGTGCAAACTAAATCGTTACCAACACGCATGGTGATATGTTATCATCTCCGCATATTTATACAAGGATATCCTTCACAAAGTCATGCATCATGCACCATGTAATCATTTAATACTTTACAAAACAGATATTTCATTTCCATCAATAAGTTCTTTAAAAAAAATTGTTTAATCATTCAACGTATATTTCTCTTATAATATTGGTATACTTACCGGGAATAAATACAAATTGATAAAAAAAAAACACAGAGGCAAACAATGAAGAATATATTAGGGTAATATTTAACAATGATATCAGTCATTCAATTGTAAATGTAAAAACTATCATTTATGTATTAAAATACCAATTGACAGTTATTTTGAATTCCAAATATTTACATATACAATGTATATGAAAGACAAAATGTTTCTGAAACGTGTCAGATGGAATACAGATTGCAAAGCATTCTATAATCTCAGACCAAAACGAAAAGCTAATAAGGATTAAAAATCAACTTGGTAGCTCCGAAGATTTGAACTTATTTCTAAATACGCACAGAAGGTCATATTTATGTTAATAGCTGAACGCAAATAAGTGTTATTCAAATATCCCATAGTACGAAGGAGAGTAAATAATTGTCTAAACAATAACATATCGCACGCTGTTAAGTTATTTATCCACTTCCCTTCGTGCTAGCGGATATTTGGCTGACACTCACTTGCGTAACTCAATATTCATCTCATATAGACATCAAACATTCAACAGCTCGCGTTGTACAAAAGTATTTAAACTAAATTACAGTCAAACCTGTGTAAGCGGTCACCTCTGTTAGGCAGCCACTTGTCTTAAGCAGCCACATTGGCTATTTCTCATGGCTATGCTTTCAGAGCAAATTTACATATATTAAGCATCAACCTGTCTTAAAATGTCATTTATGCTCATTCCTTTCACTGGTTGCTGAAGACAGGTTTTACTGAATTTCACTTAAAACGCGCGATTCCTAGTTCATAATTGTTTATTATAGTTCCTTCATATATAGAGAATCAGTTGATTTAACTTTATTGTATGAAAATATGAAGTAAACACAAAAAATAGTAATAAGCATTGTTTTAAATTCTAAACTTTACTACACTATCTGTCGTACTAAGATCATCACATGCTCCCGTGTCGTACAGAAACCCAGGAGTCGATTAGCTTTATCCTTGGAACAAATTAGGGATGTACAGTTATCATTTCACTTGGCAAAATAAAGGGTCTGATAAATCTGCATACTTAACAGTATCAGACACAGCATGTCATAAAGCTTCATAAAGTTAATATGTTCTTGACCCAATCTGGAGGTATGAGGTGAATGTATGGTCTTCTTTTCTCTCAGTATCAACCATCTGTACAGTGTCTAATTCAGAAGATGTCATTTTGCCATTAGATAAATACCAGTTGTTCATGTTTCAATTGTTTGCACATCTTCAGTACTTCTAGACAATGTTCACAGGCGACATTGATGGTAGTATTACGATATCCGCCTGAACATCAGTTTGGTTGATTTAAGGGATATATCCTTTTTCCATGCAGGATTAACAATACCGCCCCAACCGTTGTCATAAGATGACTTTGATCCAGGTGTGGCGTAGTGACCGTTAGGATTCATATGTGAACACGACGTGTACCACCAGCCGCCGTGGCGCGTCTTTGCACAATCACGTGAGGAATATGAGTCCTGGTCTTTATCCTTGGTACTGAACTTCTGTCGGTTGCTGTAGGAAAAGTCGTTACCACCTGTAATAAACGTGAGTTATATATATATAGGTACCAGGGCATACTTATGTCAATGTTGAAATATTATTTTACTCATTTTTAACACAAAACTTATAGAGCGGAAATAGATGTATATGTAGGAATGTTTCTTTATATAACTTAGTTGTAAATTCACATATACACAAATGAATGCATGTTCATTGACGCAACACAAGACGTCCTTGCTTGAAACACCGATGAAAGTGACGTCATTGAAATAAACTGGAAATGAATTTACATATATCTGAACACTTAATATAAACGATACAGAGGTGGGGCAAGGGGGTCCCCAATAACAGGAAAACAGCAAATTAATTTTGCTGAAGTAGTTTACAGTAAATACAGAATGAAAGAAAACAGTTAACAGTAAATAACATGAGACACAATTATTCTTTCTGAACACCAAACTATGGAGCAGTCATTATCTGCTATGCAGGAGATGAATTTTTACGTATTTGAAGATTTTGAATAACATTAACAGCTAATATTTGTGAAATAACAGATAACAGACAATTATCAATTAACAGTTAACAGGAAATACCATTTTCACAATAACAGATAACAAAAAATAAATTAATCTGAAAACAGATAACAACGAATCAGTCGAAAACAGATAACAGTGAATACATTTTTCATAATAACAGGTAACAAAGAATACATTTTCCCCTAGGACGGGGAAAATAAATGGGTCATCCAAATGGATGACTGAAACAAAAAAAAAAAAATAAATTTTGCCAATAACAGCTTAACAGAGAATACCCTAAAACGAGACGTTGGAATATAAGTATCTTACATGAGTTGGAGGTTTGGATAGAACATTCCGTCCCGAGGGATAACTTGAGAGAACGAGGCTCTGTCGAGTTCCCACGAAAAAAGTTATCGAAAGGGACGGAATTTTCTATCTGAACCGAAAAAACCGTGTAAGATTATTTTTCTTGCATACCAAACACATTGGATACTCATTTTAATTTTTAAATTATTAAATTTCACAACGATGGCTTTTATGACGTCAAATTATTACGTCTTGTGATTTATTATGTAACGTCATAAATTGTTCCAACGTCACAGCAGGGTAGGATGAGCGCATGGAGGGGGTGTAGGATGAAAATTCTATACCCGGTAAAAATACACGGAAATCCTCGTCCGGTATGCAAGAAAGAAAGTTCGACCCACAAAATACATTTTAGATAATAGCATGATTGAATATGAATAGTTTTATTGTGTTTGATTTCAAAATTAATTAAAACAATACTATAAACTGCAAACTATATTTATGAATGTTATATTATGGTTACTTCTTTGATATCTACATGATGTTCATTTCATAACATTTTCTTGTTTATTTCAATACCATATCGGCGCATATATAAATCAGGTAACAGGATATCAAATATTATGAATGGTATATAAAACGTTTATAACATAATTAAACAAAACTTATTCAACTACACTGACCCAAAATGAAAACTTTACACTTTATATGTTTGAATATTTCTTTTGTTAACATACATATTCCGAAGTGTGTTATACATTGCAATCGGAATTTAATTGCGGAAAATCATTATGCAATTTTTTTGCAAAATTTCCGAAGAATTCATACGTCCGAGCACAAAAAAAACGTTGTTTTTTTTTTTTACTTTCTACGTGCGCAACATCCTGTTTTTCACTTACAGGCTTTACACCGACAAGTAATCATTTGTTGCTAAGCACTGATCAAAACATTAAATTTGTTTAAAAAAAAACTGTTATTTAGCGACTTTCTGAAATTGAGAGAAATCAGGCTATTGGTATGCTCCAGGCCCGGTCATTGGTAAATATATTTTGTCTGTTTCAGATAGACTCTTTATATTCTAACGAACCGGTACAATACTACTGGATACGTCAGAGATATTGTCAGACCCGGTAGCGTACGAGAACAACGTTACGTTCTCATCGCGCTATTACGTTGACTCAACTTCGTAATAGTTTTTAACTTGCAACACATACTTATTGGCGTTACAGTGTTCATGCACAGACGATTATAAACCGTTTGAGATAAAAACGTGTCCCAATTCGTGCTCGTCGGTCATACATTGGTCAGATTTCATCAGCACGTCACCGAACTGTTATGTGCACGACGTAATTTGCAATACACGCAAAACCAGTGGCAATGCCTCTGTATCCATGCCTGATGGAATTAATTGGAGAGGTGGGCCAGGTTCGAATATCAAATTGATACCATACACGATGTTCGAAATGCACTTTTGTTGGAATGGCATCGTATTCCAAACACGCTCATTAATCTTTACGTAAGTTCCCAGAGATGATGTATTCAGGAATGCATTCGTAAAAGCGAAGCCAACACTGACGTTTTTAAAAAATCAGTTATTGCACTAAGCCAGCACTTTATTTTTTTTTAAATGCTTCATGATCATTTTTATTGTTCTGGAATTTTCATTTTGACCCTTCTTCACATAATTGATCAGAAAAAAACATGCGATGTCTGATTTTTCCCCAGTAAATTACACAGAAACATTTATATAGCCATAAAGCTTGAATGAAAACTTTTTTTAAACCTGAATTTATATTTATCAGCAAAAGAGATAATTTTGAAGTCGATGTAAAGTTTTCATTTTGGGTCAGTGTATGTTTGATGTGCGAACGGCCAAGATTTAAATGTTATAAGCAATAACATTATGTTTAATTTTCGCTTTACAATTCAATTATATAAATTATTAAACATAAGCATATTTCTTTAATATCACATTAACTTCCGAAATGCGTTTTACCGGTATTCAAAGAGTAAAATGTTACATCCCGAGATTTGTGACGTCATACATTGCCATGCGGCTTGTTTTATGTTTGCCTTTTGTGTTTATTGAATTAGATTAAATAGAAAAAGTGCTTCATTGTATTGTTTTGGTTTGTAGCACGAAAAAGTTATTTATCACTAACAGTGACAACTTCTAACAAGTCTAAATTATGGACGGATGTTCCTCAATGGCGAGAATTAAAATGTCACAACATAAACATTCTAAATTGCAAATTGATGGGTAGATTGATAGGTGAGTGGACGAACGACCAGGACGGAGGACAGGCTAGCTGGCTGCTAGGCTGGCAGTTTGGCCGGCTGGATGGCTGTCTGGCTACCTAATCCTGATGTCACAAAGCTAGCGATATTACCCTAGTTAAACCAAAAAATGAAAACATTTAAAACAATAGGTGTTAAAATGAAAAACAAATGGAATAAACTCCTCACTAGCATTCTGTACAGAACATTGGTATTGTGGGTTAATGTTAATGTTAATGTTAATGCTTAAGAATTGGTGCCTCAATACCTCAAGCACTGGGAACCATTACATGGTGGGAAAGTGTGGGAAGAGAACATGTTTGATAACTTGTAAATAATGCTGCATCTTTGTCAGTTTAAGAGAATGATATGGTTGTCATTTACGTTTGTATTAAACCCGAACCCGCACACCCACTCACTCATCCACTCAAACCAAAACACACACGGGTACGTATGTACGCACCCCGCACTACAGCCCAACACCCGTTACCCCAAAACACACACCACATGCCTTCCCCTTATTGTTTTATATCTGAAAACAAAATATTGCATTCTTTTTCGTTTTAGTAAAAATAGTTTACTCAAATGATTTGAATATTTGAAACTTTTTTATTAAAACGCAAACTCACTAACACAAAACAAACTTATACACAAAACTATCAGATGTATTAAAAGCGTAAATCTCCACCAGTGCCTCCGCATTCTAGTCATTACGTAAATGAAAGTGTCGGATGGGGCTGGTGGCGATATTGGGGCTTCCATAAGAATGTTTCAATTAATACTATTTAAACAAAATGCGGTAGTTCAGTTTTTAAGAAAAAAATATCAATGCAAATCAGATGTTTGGTATTTTTTTACTCTTAAACATTTAAATCTAAATATTAAGGGGCGGCGGCAAAGTATGTGCTGACCCCAAACCTGAAAATTAATGAGGTGTGAGGAGGCGCTCCCTCTGCCTCCCTACCCAGTTTCTATGCCTATAATAGTAAAAACTGACTCCAGAGGTTTCCATAAATGGAAATATAGGCAAAGTCAATGCATAACTGGCTATATTTGATAACCACTTGTTTTTGGTTTCGAAAAATGATTCTGCAGAACTCCTGTTTTTCAGCAATATTAACGTTGTACAGAATAGAACTCAAATTCACAACATCAGCAGTGAGAGAAAAGTGACATTGAATCAGCAACTCAGACCACCAGACCACAGCACAGAAGATTGTCCACGTATATTAGAAGAATTCATATATGTATACATCTGTGAATTATTTCCTCTTTTAATTTCTTATAGATTTCAACATTTCTTTAACATGCTCATATATCACTTTTGATACACAAAGGACTGAGATAATTTCACGATTATCATAATACTGGTAAACTATCTACTTGTCAATCACAACCTGCATTAATAAAAAAATAAGTACAAATATGGTAAGACAGAGATGTGAAACTTTTCTTTCATTAATTTCAATCTTACTTTCATTCCAACTAATTATACGGTCTAAATGTATTACACAGGAAATTCACAATTTTCGATAACAACTCGTCAGGATTAAATAATGATAACCCCTACTGTGAACAATTGACTTAATGTTTTATCCAGAAATTACACTGCACCTTGCAGCGGCACGAATGAATTATATGATAATTATATTAGACGTTTTTATGCGTTGCTGCAATCTCACTTTTCAGAAGAATTGGATCCAGGCAGATATTGAATCGAATTTGTCTTGTTCCTTTCATACCATGGTTCAAACATCTATGGTTACAATCCTCATTTAAAATAAATTGTTTAATTTATCCCGATATCTTATTCGTAATGACCTTGCAACCAGTTGCAACATTGACATCACTTTTAAGGGAGATAAGCGAGATCAATATTTCGCCAAGTTTCACCGCCAGTACCAGTACTTCGGAAAGGAATAAATCTTCAGATTAGCATACATCTACAATGTTTGAATGGTATTATTGATTGTCAGGGCAGAATACACGATTTATTTTCATTGCTTATGAACTTTAAGCACATTGTACGGTCATCCGAGACACAGATACATGAAATTATCCAATAATTACATAAATTAACAAAACAGAAGAAATACATACATTTTTAGATACATGTTTTAATTTTAAAGTACATTAATTATTGGTATTTGAAATCGATTTTTATCGATTTATAATATGTATATGATTAATTTTGATCTTTTATCTCGTTTCACACACCACATATGTGAAAAATATGTCATCCTGGCATAACATCCTGTGTGTTGATGTAGTGTTAAACTTTGTTCCTGTTCGCATATGGCAATATTCACGATTAAAACGTAACCAAACTGTTATGATATCATACATATAAGGAATAAAATATTAATACTAACTTCTGGTTGAATCATTCCTTACAATAAGAAGACCTAAATGCAGCTCGTATCCTGGTCCGGCGAAAAGGTGGAACTCATTAAACCTCTCAATAGCAATATCCCCGTCTTTATCTGTGAATTGCAGATAGACTTCTGAACGTGTGAGGTCCGTCATCTCATAGATATTCTTCAAGCCTGGGAATCATATGTAGAAACGTATCGAAGTGTACTTGCCGTAGAAATGTGAACTAACCATACTAGCTACATACCACCCAAACCACAAACATGCTAATAGATGGTTGTTAATGATGTACATCTGTATCATATTTTGCAATTGTTTCAAAATAAGGAAACAACTTGAGGGAATCAGTCTATATAACAACTTGAGGGAAACAGTCTATATAACAACTTGAGGGAATCAGTCTATATTACAACTTGATGGAATCAGTCTATATAATTATAGAACATGATATCTTCTGAATCAGGTTTATTAGGCCATAATAAATTAATTGCTAGATTATCATCCAGATTTTTATTTAAATAGAGGAGGTGAGGGTGTGGGGGGTTTGATTTTATTTTTATATATTTATGAATGTTTTTAATTTTTAGTTATTTTTTAAATAAAACGGGTGGTATGAAAATAAGTGTGCAGGAGAGGTTGATTATCTAGCAATTTATTTGTTATGACCTTAACCGCCATTTTATTCCATGCCTGTCCCACAATTCATATGTTTTAATGTAAACGCTTACTTAACTGTGATATCATTTAAGCTTTCCCTGAATCAACTGCCCAATCAACGTGCTCAAATGTGGTTCCCAACGTCTAATGCGCTGACCAATCAGATAGCCCCATTGGCAAATGTATTTCTAGATGATAGCAAACCGGCATGCTCATAACATTTTCTATGGACTAATGTGTTGCTTCTCTTTGCTTCAATTTCATTACTATAGTAAACAAACTAATACGTAATAAACTTTATACTATTATATGTTTAGGATAATGTTGCAGTTGTTTCCATTATATATTTAATCTGTGTTTATCATAAATAAATCTCTTTTGAAATGCTTACTTTACTATACCAATATTAAACAACCATTGCCTCCAGCATAATCGACTTAATTGCCGGCAACATTATCCTAAACATTTGATAAACAATTAGAAGTTTTTACCGTCTAGAACTTATCAGCTAATTGTATGAGGATATCTCAGATGTCTGATTGATTAATCCGAACAAACAATTCTAATGTGGTAATTTAAATCGAACAGTAACGAAAACATATGCAATATAGGTACAGAAGTACTATTGTTCAGCGCCATGTTTTACTTTAACTTGTTCCTGTAATAAAGAGAAGTAATTATGCAAACACTAATAGGTTATCGACCTGGGCTATAGAAATAGAATATTCTCTTTTTGTACTAATTATTCAACCATAGTCTTGTAATTCAATACAAGTATAAAATAAGTGAATTAATTTACCCAGCTAAAATAACTCATGTTAAACACATGAAACCGGTTTGGTTTTAGTAAGTTATTGAACCAAACAAATCATATTAAGTCAATGCGTTATCGGGTAGAGATCCCTTATATTAGTATGGTTATTAACCTAGCCAAAATATAAACTGGTCTCTACAAGAAAGGAAGCATACCTAGTAATTATTAACTGAGTGAAAATTGTGTCTCTGGTTCCAATCACTTAGTATTTATTTGTAAATAGCTGTACGGTATGTCTAACCATATTCAGATTTATTATTTTTTTGTGCGTACAACATGATATCGTGATGTGGAGAAGTGCAGTGAAACACCACGCATTCATTCATTCAATCACATATTTTTATATATTTATTTATTTATTACAATCTCTGTATTGATTTATATCAATTATATTGGTATTGTTATGGTCTAGGTTTTTAGGCATTCACTGAGCAAAAATATTGTATTTGATTTCAATCAGGTATATTGATATAGGTTATCATTTATCGTTTATACATTATATCTTAGCCAAAATATGATCATATTTTATTTCAATCATTTATATTGGTAAAGTGATTATATTTGCCAAGTTCATGTATTCACATGTAGTTTAAATTATCTATATCAGTATAGCCATCCACCAAACCAAATACTATATCTGATGTTAATATGTATATTTGGTATAGCCATTCACCAAACTAAATACTATATCTGATGGTAATATGTATATTTGGTAGAGCCATTCACCAAACCAAATACTATATCTGATGGTAATATGTATATTTGGTATAGCCATTCACCAAACTAAATACTATATCTGATGGTAATATGTACATTTGGTAGAGCCATTCACCAAACTAAATACTATATCTGATGGTAATATTTATATTTGGTATAGCCATTCACCAAACTAAATACTATATCTGATGTTAATATTTATATTTGGTATATTTATTTACCAAACCAAAAACTATATCTGATGTTAATATTTATATTTGATATTGTCATTCACTGAACCAAAATGCAATATCTGATGTTAATATTTGTATTGGTATAGTTATTTACCAAGCCAAAATTCACCCTGCAATCTTCCAAATCCGGATTCGTACTCCGCAAATGTTCTATAAAAGTCGACAGCCCCGGAGAAGCGATACTGAAACACCTGAAGACAACAAACATACAACAAATGTACAATAAACATGTTCTGTTTTACTACAATAAGACAATATAAATATGGACAGAGTTAAATATACATGTACATTTAATATATCAGCATCATTAACATTCTTTAAAACATTTCATCGCAGCTTTAACTTACAATTCGTTTTATAAGACACATATCTTTACATTAATGTTACTATATGATCAGCAAAGAAAAGTCAAACGTATCACAATAGAACACTTCATTTTTTAATTGATAATTTACTAGTATTGAATAAAAATTCAATACACAATTAATTATGGCCGGGCCCGATAAGTTCAGTCGGTAAAGAGTCTGACTACCAATCCAGGGGTCGTGAGTTCGAATTTCCGCCTGGCAACAGTCTCCGTGATGATTGATATACGACATTGTATCTCATTATCATTCGTTTCTCACCACAGATTCAAGTGGGAAAGTTGTCAGTTACTTGCGGAGAAGGGAAGTGCTCAAGTACTGGTTAACCTTTCATCATGCTAGGAATGAGTGGTTTGGTTAACTGATTGTCTGTTATCCCTCGATGGCATAAAAATGACGTTAAATCTTCAATCAATCAAAACTATTAATTATGTAACGTTATATATTATGAAGTAACTTTATAAAGATAGAGGTCTCTCTGAGCAAGTGGTTTGTATAATAAAGGAAATCTAAACTGAACTTAAACACACAGGTAAGTAAAATGTAGTTTGTCATTAATCCAATATCACTTACCGTCCAACCGCCTCCGTCTATTGTCATTTCACACATGACATCTATTGTCCTGTTGGATTTACGCAACTGCACCGTATAAACACCACTGGTTGTACCTATTCCTCTCTCCAGCACATCGACACAATCAACAGGTCCTAACCAAACAATGTATTCATATTATACACAATATCTGATCACTTGGGAGGGGTCCACCGTGTCCGAGTTGTCTGAGGCGCTGCCTCAATATCCCTTACCTCCCCCCCCCCCCCCCCCCCACACACACACACCACCACTAAGATCTTAGGTTCGAGTCGCTCCAAAACTTGGTGTGAGAAAGTTTACCAGTTACTTGCGGTAGGACAGTGGTTCTACTCAGATTCATACCGAGGTCTTCCTTTGACTTCAACCAATAAAACTGGATATCATAATTATTTATAACGAGAATGTGTTGAAAATTGCGTTAAACCATTAATTTAAAAATAAATATCCACAAAAAAATATTAATGCTACATTATAACATTTATAAAACAAAACAACACTTTTTGTAATCACCTTGGTAGTTTTTGTCACAACATTATTTTTCAATCACTAAATTAGATGTTATGTTTATTATTTGTCATTAATTCATTCTTATAACCGATCTCGGAGAGTAAAACCGTTCATCTTATTGTAAGGTAAAGAATATTTAAAGGGTCAAACGGCAATTACTTCACATTTATTTCTTATAATCTATATATATATTTAACTTAATATCTATTATATATATTATATCTAACTCATTTTTTTATAAATATATACAAATGTATATATAACCTCACTATATATACTAATCATATATATCATATCTAACTCTGTATCTAATAATCATAGATTTCATACCAAACTCGCTGAATATTTATCACATATCTAATAATTATATATATTATATCTAACTCTGTATCTGATAATCATAGATTTCATACCCAACTCTCTGTATATATATCACATATCTGATAATTATATGTATAATAATTATGTAACTCTGTATCTGATAATCATAGATTTCATACCCAACTCTCTGTATGTATATCCTATATCTGATAATTATATGTATCATATCTAACTCTGACAATGTAAATCTGATAATTCTTCTGAATATATCTAACTGTAGATCTGATAATTATATTTATTTTATTATCTACCTGTTAGTGTATAGCCAATCACCTACCCTGGATGTTACCACGTGACCGTAGACTATGTAGATGCTTATTGGATCCAATAGATTTTCTATTATAACGTTCGAAGTCCAATAAAAAAGGAAATAAATTTAGTAGAAACAGACAAAATGTTCAACATGATGATGACGTTTAGAAAATCCGAATTATTATCACTGCAACTTTCTTCGTATACCGCTTTGAACTCACGGTTTGTTTCAAACGATCTTGATTTTTTTATTATTTTGATATATTTCTTTGAGATTGAGGTATATAGTCAAAATATCATTTTACAGTGTTTTGTACACTATGGGAATATATTGTACGAGTACACTGTAAAATAACCTGAAAATATCTGACTGTATATCTAATAATTATATATATTATATCTTACTGTATACCTGATAATTATATAAATAATATCTTACTGTATATCTGATAATTATATATACTATATCTCACTGTATATCTGATTATTATATATATTATATCTCACTGTATCTAATTGTATATCTGATAATCATATTTATTATATCTAACTGTATATATGATAATCATATATATTATACATCAATGTATATCTTATAATAATATATATTGTATCTTACTGTATACCTGATACTTATATATATTATATCTTACTGTATATCTTATAATTATATATATTATATCTTACTGTATATCTGATAATCATATATATTATATCTCACTGTATATCTTATAATTATATATAGTATATCTCACTGTATATCTGATAATTATATATACTATATCTTACTATATATCTGATAATTATATATACTATATCTCACTGTATATCTGATAACAATATATATTATATCTCAATGTATATCTAATAATTATATGTATATTATATGTTATTGCATATCTGGTAATCATATATGACATATCTAACTTAATATTTTATAATTATATATATTATATATAACTGTATATCTTATATTTATATATATTATATCTTACTCTATATCTTATAATTATATATCTTATATCTTACTGTATATCTGATAATTATATATACTATATCTCACTGTATATCAGATAATTATATATATTATATCTCACTGAATATCTTATAATTATATATATTATATCTTACTGTATATCTGGTAATCATATATAATATATCTAACTGTAAATTTTATAATAATATATATTATATCTTACTGAATATCTTATAATTATATATATTATATCTTACTATATATCTTATAATTATATGTATTATATCTTACTGTGTATTTGATAATTATATATATTATATCTTACAGTATATCTAATAATTATATATATTAAATCTTATTATATATCTGATACTTATATATATTATATCTAACTGTATATCTGATAATCATTTATATTATATCTAACTGTTTATCTAATAATTACATATATCATATCTAACTGCATATCTGATAATTATATATATATTATAATTTACTCTATATTTATAGTTATCCTAGACATATACATGATGGAAATAGTAAATTATAATGATATATTACGTGCATGCCATTAGATTCTTTTACATTTTGGAAAGGGACATAACTGTTGTAAATAATTGAAGGGCATCATATTTAGTATATTCATGGTCATACATGACTTTCATATAATAATTATAATACTCGAAGATTATTACTATTTAAATGGTTATACGTTCATAAGTGTACATTTAATGTATAGCAGGAGTGAAGTTCGATTTCAAACATGAAAACTAAAACACACATAATTAGAACGTACCTGTGTAATCACACCTCGGAGTAGTATTGTCCCACGTCCCATCTGTTTGACACGTCCTTGTTACGTCACCAATAAGATGAAATCCAGAATTACACAGGAATGTCGCAACTTTTGGCCGAACAGTAAAGTCGGTGTAGAACACTGTGCCGTTTTCCAGCTCTCCCAATAATCCGCATTCTGTATCAAAACGAAAATTTTACCGATAATATTATATCTAGTGTAATAAAGAATTTGCATTCTGTAGTTTATTTAATCAATAAAATATTAGGTAATATTTATTCATTGTAATATATTAAATGAAAAAAATCGAAAGTTCACTTATTCGCAATTGTTTGCCATCCATGTGTTTATATATACTTAAAGAACAACCTGTCTCAGAGTGACGCTGTTGTGGAGATGACAGCCCACATTCACATACTAATTCTACAACCTGTCTCAGAGTGACGCTGTTGTGGAGATGACAGCCCACATTCACATACTAATTCTACAAAACAGTATCTAAAATGAAACATGCACCTCCTGTTTGTCATCCATGTGTTCTGTCTCAGAATCACTCAGTTTTGATTATGAGAGCCCACTGTCATTCACATACTAATTCTAAACAACGGGCTCAGAAATAAAATAAAATCTACATCATTTATGTAATCATCTTAATCGTTTAATTAGTTTAAGTGTCATGAACGTACAAAAAGAAATTTGAAAATTACTGAAATTAAACACATACAATAATTGGTAAAAAACGTTGTTAGTTTGGTATTTCGTACTTACTTTCGGATGCTATCTATACTTTCATATATTCAAGTTATTTACAATTTTGATTTGTACAAATAGGCTATTTGTCTTGTTAACTGGGAATATGTATTGTTATATATAGTTTTTAATAACGTATGCCTTTAGTTACATCCATTGTATGACATGTAATCACATTTGAAATTGAAATAAATTTGAATGGATAGTTTAATCTACATGCTTATGTTGAAATCGTTATGTTCAATAACACATTTTTAATGCATATATAACATGATAAAAGAACAAACAAAACATAATCAAATAAATATCCTACCATTTGTGTCTGTATCATCTTGTTTTGTTGTATTTTGAAGTTGTCTAAGATCGTTTGAAATTCGTTCAATTTTCGCTTCTTTTTCTTTCGAAACAGCCAACATATCTTCCTTTAACCGCTCGAATTCTAATTTCAAATCTTCGTTTTCTTTGTCTAATTCCTGTACTTTCATAACTTGTTCCTTGACGGTTTTAATTTCATTCTTAACTTCATTTTGTGTGTCCTTAATTTCATTTGTAAGCGTTTCAACTTTCATCTCCACCCGTATTATTTTCTCTAAGACTTTTTGCTCGTACAAAAACCTCGAACAAACAGGTTCGTCACATTGCGATTGTTTAATAAGACAAATCAGATACAAAATCAAAATGTATATTAAGATATTAAAATCCGCCATTGTAATTTTACAGTATACTTCACGGAATCTGTTGCAAATGTGTCTGTTTTGTTTGACTTTGCTTATATTAATATATATTCAAGGTTGTCTTACTCTGTTTCGTATGTCTTATCTATCTATATTGCGTAATGCCACGTTCGCTGTTATCATGCTTGTTGATGCATTCTCTCTCTGTCACCTTGGCATTCAACATAAAATATAACATAAACAACTTTTGGAAAGTTATCGTGCCAAATCGTGAGTGTAATAAATGCTATTCGACTTAACAACCATAGCTTCAATACAATAACACACTTTACAATGAAGATTCTGCGCAGTGTCTAAACATTTGCATTCATCACTCTGGAAATGCTCCAAACAATTACAAAACAAACCCCATGGTAAGAATATATAAGATTATTTGATATATTGCATACATTGTATGTGGCAGGATTTTATTCGAGAAGATATAGAATTATGATATGGCATTTCTGTGTTTTACAATATACACGGCCGTATGCGTAAGAGAATAGTATGGTGGAATATTTTCATAGACATTATTATGAAGATAGAGGAAAACTGTGTGGGAGCTCCAGGCTTAAGTTGTCCTAAAGTGACGTATGTTTACTAGGCGGTGACACCTGTCGTCAATTCTAATATATCTGCGTATTGTTCTTATTGTTTGTATTCCTTACTTTAATTGTGTTCATGACGCTTTGTTGTCTCTGTCTTTTGAATGCTGCGTCTTCTACTGATTATACAAATTCTTCTTCATAACTCTAATGCGTAAATATAAAGTTTTACATGTAAATTTGTTACACTTATATAAGATATGAAAGTTTGTGATGCCACATTCTATTTTAACGTCTCTTGTCGGCCAAATATGTCTTATTTCGAATAGATTAAAACTACGATATTACTGTTAAGTACAAAGGTGACCCGTTGGGGTCATCGCCGCGTATTTAATGAATTGGAAACACCGACGGTAAAAAGTCGAAACTACTTGTCACCATCGTAGTTTTGACTTTTCACAATAATAATTGCGATTTTATCATCATCGTTGTTTCGTTTTTATGAATTTTCAATTTGACTTTTCACCATCGTAATTCTCTACATTTCACCATCGTAGATTCGTTGTTTCGACTTACTTAAATAATGAATATACCGCGTTGGTCTCAAAGGGACACCGTAAAATAGCGCTATATATATGAAATGAATATGAGAAAACTATCTGCAACATTGTTCATTTGGAGGCATAGAACAAAGTAATATCACAGTCCCGGTTCAAAAAGGAGAATGAAATATGAAACACGCCTCGCTCCTATAGCTCACAGTCTACCATGTATCGTATTCTTATATCTACTCATCAGATCCATGATGAACTGCCAAGGCCAATATCTCAGTTTACCATATATGGTATTGGTATATCTACTTATGAGATCCATGATGAGCTGCCAAGGCCAATATCTGAGTCTACTATATATGGTATCAGTATATCTTCTCATGAGATCCATGATGAACTGCTCGGGCAAATAACTTAGTCTACCATATATGGTATTGGTATATCTGCTCATGAGATCCATGATGAACTGCTAGGGTCAATACCTTAGTCTACCATATATGGTATTGATATATTTACTCATGAGATCCATGATGAACTGCCAAGGCCAATATCTCAGTCTACCATATATGGTATTGGTATATCTTCTCATGAGATCCATGATGAACTGCTAGGGCCAATACCACACTCTACCATATATGGTATTGGTATATATGCTCATAAGATCCATGATGAACTGCCAAAGCCAATAACTCACAGACTACCATATATGGTATTGGTATATTCACTCATAAGATCCATGATGAACTGCTAGGGCCAATACCACACTTTACCATATATGGTATTGGTATATCTACTCATAAGATCCATGAAGAACTGCCAAAGCCAATATTTCAGTTTACCATATATGGTATTGATATATCTACTCATGAGATCCATGATGAACTGCTAGGGCCAATACCACACTCTACCATATATGGTATTGGTATATTCACTCATAAGATCCATGATGAGCTGCCTAGGCCAATAGCTCAGTCTACCATATATGGTCTTGATATATCTACTCATAATATCCATGATGAACTGCCAAGGCCAGTATCTCAGTATACCATATATGGTATTGGTATATCCACTCATAAGATCCATGATTAACTGCCAAGGCCAGTAACTCAGTCTCTTATATATGGTATTTGTATATCCACTCATAAGAACCATGATGAACTGCCAAGGCCAATAGCTCACAGTCTACCATATAAGGTATTGGTATATCAACTCATAATATCCATGATGAACTGCCAAGGCCAATATCTCAGTCTACCACATATGGTAATGGTATATCTACTCATGAGATCCGTGATAAACTACCAAGGACATTGTATTGCATTCAACACTTCATATCAAAAGAAAATATAGACAGGAGTAGTAGGAGTTTAAGAACACCGCCACTACAACAATATAAACATGGTCACTATATTGAATAATCATATTTTTTCACTTTACGGTGCGGGAGTGTAATAAACCCATGACAAATTTTTATATTAATCTAGTGTAATACCACTTCCGATACATCGTTCGGTGTTTTCCGTATAACTCCGCTATCGTACGATCTTTCCGACTTGCTTAAATACATAAATAATATCGATTTGTTATACACATCAATCAGTGCAGTACCATTTAGTATTTGTATATGTAGCACATATATGAACATCATGGTAAATTGGTGTCGAATGCATCTTGAAATATCAAATACACGGCATTCAATGTCTTACGACAGTTTCACTACTTTTGTGTTACTTATATAAGAAAGGATGTGAATGGTGATATTAGATCGGAATAAAATCCTGATACAGTTATTTTTTAAGGTAACATTCATTTTAATATAATCATGTATTCAAAGTGCAATCAAGATATAGGTGACACCTTATCACTAAGTATTTGTGTGTAAAAAATGTCTTACAACTTGACGACTGTTTATGTTAATCAATTATATATGAATGGATATGGATGGTGGTATTAGATTGGGAAAAAAAAAGAGTTACATTTATTTCTATAAGGTAACATCCATTTAGAATATAATGTATACAAAGTGCAATCAAGATATCGATGACGCGTATCACTAAGTATTTTGTTTGTAAAATATATTCACATGCTCGGAAAATGTATTTCAATTCTTAATTTTATATACGACAGAATGTTCTTAATACAGAACCGAAGTGTTTTGTATTGTGAATGGTAGATCTCCTGTTTGACACATGTCTAGACTGATTCTAGCAAACAAGTGAAAACGCCATGTTCGGCCTGTTCTACTCCTGCTGGGATGTATGGTTATCAATTTCACGGTTGTAAGTCTGATAAGAGGTACTGGTGTACTGTTCGTAACCATGCTAGAAAAAATCGAATGCTCAAAAAGTGTGACTAGCTTGATTATGTCCATATTTGTCTGCATCATGTATGGAGGAGGTAAGAATATAATGTGACTAGCTGAAGCAATAATAACCCTTTTACTGAAACAATTGCATTAGCGACTGTGTTCAATTTATCTATTAATGTTAAAACGGTGGAGGGAGGCATCAGGGTGAATCATAGTAGAACTACGGTCCTTCCGCAAGTAATTGGCAAACTTTCTCCCATATAGTTTTTTGGAAGAGTAGAACTCGAACCTATGACCTTAGCGGTGAGAGGTAAGTGATCTTGAGACTGCTCCTTAAACCATTCGGCCACGGACTAACCCTCTAGAATGGAATGATTAATATTTGTATGGTTTATTGAACACCATGCACATGGGAATATAACATTTATTTACTATGCTTCGTTTTATGATGTGACAGATTGTACAAGACCGCGGCGTGGTTTAGTGGTAGAGCGTCCGCCTCGCATGCGGAAGGTCGTGGGTTCGATCCCCGGCCGAGTCATACCAACAACTTTAAAAATGGTACTAGATGCTTCCTCGCTTGACACTCAGCATTTAGAGGGGAGTTCTACATCTGGTTTGCCCTGTGTCAGTATAATGTGACTGGGTGGGGTATCATACCATGTGTCTGCGGCATGATACTCCAGTGTAACAGCGCTCAGAATACTCTCTCAAGTAGACACCGTCGCGATATGACTGAAAAATTGTTGAAAGCGACGCTAAACACCATACAACAACAACAACAACAACAACACCAGATTGTACAAATAGAGTATGCGGTGACTGTTTCAGTGCCACAAATAAATGTACAAATGCAATAATTGTTTGGCAAAATAAGCAATATTTTGCACCGTTGTTTTAAGTACCTTTTAGAAGTCTAGATCAAATGTAAATCAATTGTAATACTTATATGTGATAAGAAGAAATATTCATCAGTTGTATATTGTCTCTTATAATTCTTTTTAGAATGTCATATTTTATTTTATGTAAATGTTCTATCAACGAATTAGAAAGTAAAGACATCTTGTTCTGTACATGTAATTCCTTAGTACTATGTTCAATACTATTGTACATTTCATTAGACATGAATAAATACAATACAATGTGGCGTTAGACAAGGATGTCCCCTTTCTCCTTATCTGTTTATTTTATGCATTGAACTGTTATCTTATGAAATATCACACAACATTAATAAAAAAGGCATTAATATATATGGACATGAAATAAAAGAAACTTTATTTGCCGATGATGCAACTTTTTTAACTGATGGCTCCAAACAATCTTTTGAAGCTCTTATCGATGTTTTGGATAATTTTAAATATATATCTGGATTAAGGTTAAACCATTCAAAATGTACAGCGCTAAAAGTAGGGTCTCTGAAAACCTCCAAGGACACATATTGTCAAAATAAAAAGTTTAAATGGTGCAATGATAGTGCAAAAGCGTTAGGTGTCTCTTTCCACACCGAAACAAGAAATATATATACATTAATCTTAGAACCAAAACTCCAAGAATTTAATAACTGTCTAAAAAGTTGGCAACATAGAAAACTAACACTCATGGGTAAAATTACTGTATTAAAAAGCTATGCCATTCTTAAACTAGTTTATTCTCTATCGGTACTTCCAAATCCGTCAGAAGAAATAATAAAACATATTATAAATAAAATGTATCAGTTTTTATGGGATGGTAAACCTGATAAAATTCAATGAAAAATTATTATTCAAAAATATATAAATGGAGGATTAAAAATGATTGATATAAGATATTTTATAAACGCCGTTAAAGGAAGTTGGATAAAACGAATTTTAAATGACAACAATAAAGGAATTTGGAAGCATATTAACTTAAATAAAATAAAAAAATATGGCGGTAATATGTTGTTTGAATGCAATATTAACAGGAAAGACATCGTCAAATTATTTCCAGAAAAAGTTTTCTTACAGGATATTGTATTAGCATGGCAAGAAATAAAGCAAAACAAAGAAAATGAATATTTGAGTCAAGAAATAATCTGGAATAATTCTTATTTAAAAAGTGATTTAAATACTTTTTGCAATAAAAAATGGAAATATAGAGGTATAACACTAATAGAACAACTTTTTGACTACCGAAGTAAAACATTTTACACTTTTAATGATTTTAAAAATTTATACCAAATTGATGCTGGAGATTTTCTGTTACATACATCAATACTTCATAGTATACCTAAAGAATGGAAACAAAATTTAAAAACAGAAAGCATAGTTACAAATAGAAAAGAATGTCTTCTGCAAAGATTATTGAAATCAAAACAAGTCAACAGTTTATTATACAATCACCAACTGGATAATAATATAAAACCAGAAATAAAGTCAGAAAAGAAGTGGGAAACAGAACATGAAAATATTGATTGGAGGAAAATATATATAGTACCTATACAATCTACAATTGAATGTAGATTAAGGAATTTTCAGTATAAATATTTACTCAGAATTATTTCAACAAACAAATCTCTATATAAATTCAAATTGACTAATTCTAATTTATGCGACTTTTGTAATATGAATACCGATTCCATAAAGCACATGCTTTGGGAATGTTATTATGTTCAGCATTTCTGTAGTCAGTTACAGAATCTTTTAAATAGTAAAGATGATATAAATATTATTTTAAATTATAAATTATTAAGTTTCGGCTGTTCCCAAAAAGTAAACAATAAAAACAACATTAACTATATAATACTTTCTGCTAAATATTTTGTTGTAAATGTAAATGTATAAAAACTGCCCCAATGTTTCATATATTTGAACAGAACCTATATAAAGGTATAGAAATTGAAAGATTAATAGCTCTAAATAAAGATAAATTGCATATACATGAACTGAAATGGGGAAATTTTCTATAAATGTTTAAACCTTAATAAATGTTGATAAAAATGCCTTTTAATTTTTAAACAAAGGAAAAGCAATGTCTAAAATCTATACTTATTCTACATCCCTCTTCTTTCTTCCTCTCTATTCCTCTAAAAAAATGAAATTATTTCGTCACAATAATATATTGCGATACAAGTATTACAAATTAAACTGAATTGATTATATGACAATATTGTAAGAAGAATTGTAATACATTTCATTATATGTTTATAATCTGTAATATAACTGATGAAATAAAAAAAAATTATCACAAAAATGAATAAATAAATCTACAGTTAAAATTAATTGCTTTTATCATGTGTTGATTAAATTAACATTAATATTTAATTTGCAATTAAACAGTTTTTTTTTATTTTAAATGTTGATGGTCTAACAGTAATTTGTCTTTATTTACTATATATTTATGCAATTGTACGCTGCTATACGTTTCCTTGCATAAACTGTTATATTAAACTGCATTATTGTTTGGTCAATATGGAACTGATGTATGTGATGATCATCTCGGTCTCGGTCTAGGTAAATATCACATACTATTACATCAAGACCATTAATTTAGATATTACATCACCATCATGCAATAACTGTATAATATTATAATATATAAGCATGTGCTAACATTGTACTAACCGTATTTTACATAATGGTCTAACCACGTGTCCTATTCTCACCGTCTTGAATGTATTATACAGGGGTATGGATATTACTTCAGCCAGTGCTTGTGGATGATAAAGTGAGTTAACAGAATGTAGAACAAGGCATAGGCATGAACATGATGCTTACTGGAATAGGAGGCTCTATCGGTCTATCAGTTGCAGGTATATTCCATTGACACTGTTCTTGGTTAACGTGTGCACATAGCCTAGCTCTTCGTTCATTACCATATCATAAGACAAGACAATGTAAATAGAAGTATCCCAACCAGAATAATTAAATACTAGTTCCTGTTGGGTCCATTTCTTCGTTAATGTTTTGTTTAGATAATCAGCCATACTATGTTCTACTGAAACCAACAGGCCTTTAGTGTAGATGGCGGCCGTCAGCACTCGTACTAATCGATCGTGGGATCCTCCAGGCGGTTAACCAATAATAAACACACCTTATCTATCTCGGCAAGTCGTCACCGACCACTTCCTCACATATTCAAAGTGGGGCAATTTGTACCTGTTAATTACTTTCTAATCATCAAATATCAAAGAGAAATATACTGGTCCTGTAATTTACAACATACCTTATGTGTAGAACGGATCCTGCTCTCCCGGTTGGGTCTGTTGAATAGAAATGTTGGGATAGCCGCATATGAGCACGTTTATTGGTCATTTGTTTCAGGGAACTTCAAATAACGTCAAGACCGCGGTGTGGTCTAGTGGTAGAACGTCCGCCTCGCTAGCGGAAGGTCGTGGGTTCGATCCCCGGCCGAGTCATACCAGAGACTTTAAAAATGGTACTAGAAGCTTCCTCGCTTGACATTCAGCATTTAGAGGAGAGTTCTAGGTCTGGTCGGCCCGGTATCAGTATAATGTGACTGGGTGGAGTATCATACCATGTGTCTGCGGCATGATACTCCCGTGTGACAGCGCTCAGAATACTCTCTCAAGTAGACCCCGTCGAGATATGACTGAAAAATTGTTGAAAGCGACGCTAAACACCATACAACAACAACAACAACAAAATAACGTCAAGGTTAAGTAAGAGGTCAATTGCTATGAAGTGTGTAACAAACGTTGAATTTCCTGTTTTTGTGTCACCATAGTGTTATTCGGTGTATTACTACCTGTCGCAATAATCTGTCACTATGTTTCACCAGCTATTGCAATAATCTGCCACTATGTTGTTAACCTGTGCATCACTAGCTCAGTAGCTGTCGCAAAAATCTGTCACCATGTTGTCAACTGGTGCATCACTAGCTGTCACAATAATCTGCAACTATGTTGTCAATCGGTGCATCACTAGCTGTCAAAAAAATCTGCCACTCTGTTTTCAATCACTGAATCACTAGCTGTTGCAATAATCTGCCACTATGTTGTTAACCGGTGTAGCACTAGCTCAGTAGCTGTCGCAATAATCTGCTACTATGTTGTCAACCGGTGCATCACTAGCTGTCACAATAATCTGCCACTATGTTGTCAACTGGTGCACTACTAGCTGTCGCAATAATCTGCCACTATGTTGTCAACCGTTGCATCACTAGCTATCACAATAACCTACCGCTATGTTGTCAACCGGTGCACCACTATATGTCACAATAATCTGCTATTATGTTGTCAGCCGGTGCATCACTATCTGCCACAATACTCTGCCACTATGTTGTCAACCGGTGCATCACTAGCTGTCGCAATACTCTGCCATTATGTTTTTGACTGGTGCATCACTAGCTCAATAGCTGTCGCAATAATATGCCACTATGTTGTCAACCGATGCATCACCAGCTGTCGCAATAATCTGCCACTATGTTGTTAACCTGTGTATCACTAGCTATCACAATAATCTGCCACTATGTTGTTAACCTGTGTATCACTAGCTGTCGCAATAGTCTGCCACTATGTTGTCAACCAGTGTATCACTAGCTGTCGCAATAATCTGCCACTATGTTGTTAACCTGTGTATCACTAGCTATCACAATAATCTGCCATAACGTTGTCAACCGATGCATCACTGATAAATTGGTTGGGAAATATATTTGTTATCACAGTTTTGAGCAAATTGCAACATACGTAACATGAACACAGGAATGTTTTTCACAGCTGATAAAATCAATGACTTATAGCCCGGACCACCAAAAATTAATTTAACATACTTGTATACAATACAGCTGCTGCTAATTCATCACTGGCACTTTAAGGTGGTGATAAATCTCGTATAACAATTACATGACACAGCTGTCGCAACATCTCTGACAGAATTGATCAGTTTACATGTATTTACTAAACTGAGCACACCCGCCATAATATCTTAGGCCGAACCAGTGCATATATACTAATCACAGAGCATATATATGATACATCATTTTAGGATATTATAATTATTCAATGCATACATTAATTCCAGAACTAAACAGCCACAACATCTTAGGTAGTACCAGTGCATATAATGCCATAGTCACAGAATACAGCCAGGCAGATTCAGTGCATATAATGCCGTAGTCACAGAACACAGCCACCACGGCTTATAGAAATACTACTACAATCTTTGTGGGTCATGTTAGATGGTAATGAAACGGGAATGTGTGTTTCTGTAAATGGAATACATACCATGTATACAGTACTAACTTGACAGAGCCAATATTCATAGTTTTGGTAATTGCACTGATATATGACAGAGTTACTGAAATTTCCATAAAACAGATTACTAAGGCAGTAGGAAAGAAAACAGTTGCCATCTCAGGGCGCATTGTGAACCCTTATAATTCTTTCTATACTGCAACACCCTATCGCGAGGATTATGTGCAGTCACAAAGTGCATATGTATTTGAATCACTGATAGTTTACTCTACTTTCTTTACTGGATTATCCCCTTCGCCATCAGGTAAGGATTTCAAACTCTTCTTGAGCGCGATGGAAGCTTATTCCACTTATCAACATCACAGAAATTACTCTCCTTGTACACGGGACCCACTGCTTAATATCCCCTTCAAAGGATGGCATGCTTTCATTTCCTTGCCCGAATAAGTTACTGTTGTATTGCCTTTTGATGAAACCCAACCAGGAATAATTAAAATTGGAGACCCCTAAATCCTGAAGCAAATATGTTTCCCAACAAAGGAGCCACGGTTTACCCCATACTACAACATACTAATAAATAACAACTGGGCCACCTTATCAGTTTTAATTAAGCAGAGAAATATTTGAAACAACAATATTGGTTTCAAAATTAGTTATAAATAAGCACTATAGATGTAGACGCCAAAATGTCTAGAACAAAGCTGCGAGGGTAAACAAACACTTTGACTGACTTTAGACATAATTGTTGTCAGTGGTAATGACGTCACATATGCCAACATGAATGTTACGGTATCACGATCTGTAACAAAAACTCATTGTCCAAGAGCATTATTATGCAAGTGGCAATACTTCCAAGATCGTGCATCTACAATGACTGGTTAAATAGAACACCTACCGTAGTGTATCAGCCTTTATCTACGTATATTTGCACTAAGACCCTGATCAACAATATGTCGGCTGGTGTCCCTCAGCTTTTGCTCATGTTGTTAATCGAATGGCAGATTCGTATCTGTTAATTATCATGTTTTATTCAATAAGTAGGAATTAAATGTGAATAGATATTGTTAATGCGTACAACATATCGTTTGTCTAACATTATATTACCATACGTCCGAACGTAATATTACGTTCATGTACTTATCGGACTATTTGTTTTACAGTATGAAAAGAGTTATTCGGTTTATACAGATATGCACTTTTTGTCAAGCGAGCTTATCCTCCTATTCTATTTTGGTTGCCGTCCTTAGCCCTTTTAAGCAGACGTGGGACCCAGCAATTTTAGTTGTAAGAGTGACTATTCTTGACTCATCAGTACCTTAACCAGAAGTTCAACAAATAAATAGACATCATTTGTAATTTAACGGATTCGTGTACAATGCCGTTCCGGTGATTTTCATCGGCGCGTTGCGCCGGCGATAAATCCCCTATGATTGATTGATGTTTATTCAGGTTAAAACACACATTTACAGGTTACGTTAAATATAAATTATATTCAGTTACAAATAAAATGTAGATAAATTAGAAAAAGTTAATTGTAAAACTATCAAACATACCATATAAAATTAATTAAGTATGGCAAATTATTAGATATAAAGTATCACAGAATGTTATTTTTAAATAATTGTTTTGGCAGAATCAAATGTAAACATGTTAATGATCTATCACAATAAAATATACTATATAAAACTATTGTAACTCAAACGGAATAGAAGGAAAATCTCAAAGAAATATTCAAGTAATGCAACATTAGGCAGACATAATAATTTGTTTAAAAGAAAAAAATATTTAAAAAATAAATTAATCCAATGATATAATTATAATGGTGTAAATTCACCATTATAATTATATCATTGGATTAATTTATTTTTTAAATATTTTTTTCTTTTAAACAAATTATTATGTCTGCCTAATGTTGCATTACTTGAATAGTAATAGTTATCAAAACAATATGTAAATGCATAAAATAAAATGAAAATTTGTTTGTTTTGCTGTAAGATCAAATCGTATGTCATCTCGTGATCACAAGAATGATATTCTTACTCGCGGCAAGCCATACAGAATATGACTTTTGATGATCACTTGATGAAATATAATTCGATCTTACACCAAAAACAAACATATATCTTATATTTCTTACATTGCAGAAAAAAATATTCATCGTAAAATCCATTCCGATCAATTTGTGTTTAAAATTGTTGAAGTTTTTTATTACAATATTTGTATACTGCAGCTAAAATAACAACAAACTTACTAGAAATTTCTTTCAAACTGCAATGTTTTATGTCAATGTCATTTGCATGATCGAAACATCATTAAACTGTAAGATAACATACAACTTACATTTTATGTACAAGAAAGCAGCTGACTGAATTCGTAATGATTGATTTGCCAAATAATTATTCCTTTGCTTGCTATTTTATCAACACATAGTCAAGGGATGCAAGCTTCCTATCCTTCCATACAAGTCTTTAATTGTTACAGACATGCTCATATTGGACCATCAAAAAGAGTTTAATACCATTAACAAAAATATCTTGTGCGGTAAACAACAGTTGATGGGTGATTCAAATACTGCCTTGTTACATCCACACTCAATTTATCGCGCACAAGTTGCTACATTTGCAGAACCACACTATGTTATCAGTGGCGTGCCTCAGGGAGGTATTTTGAGTCCGCTTCAGTTTTCATGTCATGTGAATGAAATGATAATTAATACAGATAAACAATGCCGATGCTACGGCTATTTTGTTATCACATAGCAAGTACTAATGTTATTTAGAATATGTCAGGACAAGTTCTCAAATCTTGCTCAACATGGCTAGAAGTTTCAAGGAGAAAAATATAATTGCTACATATATGTTTACACATCTCTCCTACACATATACAAGTACGATAACACCGTTGTAATCTAATAATGAATAATATTCATGTCAACAGCAATATGTTCGCTTCTTGCGAGCGTCATAGAAAAATCATAGTTTTTCAAGGTAATAGTTAGATTGCTTTGGTATATTTATATCATATTTACTGAAAGTTGGCCATTTTCGGAAGTATCTCGGAAATAATTTGAATCGCAATTCTTTATAAAACGGACACAGTCATGAACATAATACTCAAAATCTATAAATAATCTTAAACGTGCTACCTTTACTTAGTAGTTTATATGGAATACTATATCATGTTATGTTTATATAAGATATATTTTATTAAATTGCTGTATCATTAAAAAGATAAATAAACAAAAAGAAGTAATGAATAAGTTATAAACTGAATAAATAACTAAATTTTCGACAAGTAGAGAATAACTGAATGATTTTTCACACTTTCTTTAATAATAGGTTAATGAACTAAGTCTACTCGATATTTTGGTAACAAAGACTTATTTACGGATATATGCAGTTAAACAGAAGTTTGTTCAGGTATATATTTATACACAAAAAGAAATAAATGAACGAAACATATTCTTTTGTTAGGGAAGTTAATAAATTACGTCCGCACTCATTGATTGTCTTAATTAAAATATTTTGTATCGACACTATGTATATAAAGCATACTGTATAAGATATGCGGTTAAATATATCAGATATGCGGTTATATGTATCAGATATGCGGTTATATATATCAGATATGCGGTTATATGTATCATATATGCGGTAATATGTATCAGATATGCGGTTATATGTATCAGATATGCGGTTAAATATATCAGATATGCGGTTATATGTATCAGATATGCGGTTATATATATCAGATATGCGGTTAAATGTATCAGATATGCGGTTATATATATCAGATATGCGGTTATATGTATCAGAAATGCAGTTATATATATCAGATATGCGGTTATATATATCAGATATGCGGTTATATATATCAGATATGCGGTTATATGTATCATATATACGGTTATATGTATCAGATATGCGGTTATATATATCAGATATGCGGTTATATATATCAGATATGCGGTTATATATATCAGATATGCGGTTATATATATCATATATACGGTTATATATATTAGATATGCGGTTATATATATTTATCAATACACACATCTAATTTGTTAAGGTAGGCTTACAATGAAGATATAGTAAAGAAGAAAGGTCTGAAACAGGGGTCGTATTCATCTTAACCATTCTTGAAAATATTCTTAGACTTGAGGTTGAAAATCCCAATTTCACCCTTTGATATCTAGTTTGCCATGACAGATAGAATAACTGTATAATTTCATTTGACTATTCATTAGATATCCATACATGCTTAAAAAGTTAGTACTTAAAAATGATCTCTAAGTATGTTTTTCAAAATTCATTATTGAGCTCAATATATTTTAAAATGTATGGCGAATAATACTCCTTGTCTGCACTAGATTAAACATAATCATTAAAACTTAAAACAACGATATAAAGACGGAGATTAAAAGATGTAATATATCTGAAGTATTAACCAAATGTTTAAGTTGATAATGTTCATAAAGAATAAGGAAACTATTTAATTCATACACAAGGCTGAAACAGTCCTTTAACAAGTTGTTATATTGAAGAAATTTGATAAGATCAGTAGTTGATAAGATTGTGTAATATAATATCATAACAGTTATCTCTGCCTGATGGACCTCCCTTTCCCATTACAGTTGTAATTTAGAGGTGTTTATTTGTAGAAATGTTTGGTGCCGATCACTTTTTGTACATAATAGCTCAAACATTTTGTTAATATGATGACGAAACCTTTCGATTAAATATAGAAAAAAACATGAAGACAAAAATGGATTTGTAAAAAGTTTTATTAAAAGCAAATGCCCACAGTTGTTATGCAAATTTTGATATTTTTTATTTTAATTATACTTTATTCTTAAAAAAATTTCTATTTTGTTTTTTGCTTTTAATATAATATCATTAAAATGTACATGTACAGCTAAAATGCTTTTTTTCTACATTTAATTCATTTTAGGTAAATATATCAGGTTTTAACAGTAACGGTAGTATTGCCACAAGACAATACTCATACATTACTCGGAGTGTACCTGACAATGTCACCACGCTTTGCTGAAAAATAGTATTTAAACGAAATGCGTTTTGCAAGGCCGATACTGGGGCTTTGTGAATGTGATCCCTAACGCATTATAGTCAGCGGACGTCGAACTATTCAACAGATGTTTCGGGAGAATAAAGCAAATTAAGTTTTTCAAACTTGATATATTGAAACTGGATATTGCTTTTGTTATATATAACAATTTCTTTCACAAGGAACGGCTTGCCTTGCTGAGTAACTTGACGTAACTGTAAGAATTGTGTAGGCTTACGTTATTGAGGATAATCAACATGTGTTCACAGAACTAAAACAGAAAGCGTAGAGTTTTCCTATACAGATTTATTTCTACATTATTATAACATCTTTCCTTTAAACTTTAATTATCGCTATTTTTAACTTACATAATCCGCTTCCAAACATAGTTCAGACGAGAGTCCCCCCCCCCTCCCACCCCCATCTTAGAGTCGAATCGAATCTCACTGCCTACCAAATCCAATTCTGAACCTGCTTAATTCCCAGACATAACTGTTAGCTTTTCTAACTACAGTCCATTTGCATATTATAAACCAAGTTCATATCTCTATATGTACATGTAAATGTTCATTATATCTTCCAATTTACATACGTAATGTATTAACGTCATTGATCCAATAATACTCGATTAAACTAATTTTAAATAGATAATTATAATTATAACACACATTACATGACTTTTTCCAATTTTATTTTAAATATAACCTAAACAAACTGTATAGTAAGTATTCTTGACCACCTATACCCATTCCCCAATCTCCTAAAATTCTATTTCATAACCGACATTTTGTAATTAAATGTTTTTAGGGGACATGTAACGGAAAGCTTCTTTTTACTATTTTGAGGAATATTTAGGTAGAAAGTGTGATTTTAATGTAGCCAATGAATAGATGACACAGAATGAAATAACTAACAACACATGTGGCACGTGATCATATATCATAAAAACATTTAGGTCAAATGTCATTGAGTTATCAACACACGATATATGTATTAGTCCCAGCCAAGTTTGCTGTAACAGCACTCAACAAAGTACATATACGGAAGCAGAGCTGATTAATAAGCTGTCATATTTCAACACTCCGCGATTAGCAATAAGTGACTTATAAAATGGTCATGTTTACGAGCGTTGATAGCGGACCATGAAATACACTCCACAATTAGCTATCAATAAAAGTCACTAATGAATCACGAAAACATTAACAAGCGGGGAAGGAACCGTCATATAAGCTAAAGGATTTCCACATTTGGGGGAGACATTTTAGGCACTATTTGAGTCAGGACGTACTATTGTCAAATTGAATAAAACTTAGTTAAATGTTACTTGTGTTTAAGTAAAAATAACAGACTTAAAATAAACTTTAAAAAACTCAGTTAACTTGTGTTTGTCTTGTATCATTACTTTACACTGCTTGTTCATCGTAAGATCAGCGAAGTCCCTACAACCACACTTGTTATATGTTTACAAAAATACTACTAGCTTGAAATCAGACCGATTTACAGCGTAACTTTCAACTTTCTGATTGCTTCTTCGTAGCTCTTTATTAGGCATCTTTAAGAGCCCAATTTATACTTAATATCGGTGTCATCATATTATTCACTTAGCCGGTGTAACATTAAATTTTGGCCCCGTTGAAAAATGACCCCATTGGTTCACTTTTCAACGGATGATTGATCCATTTTTAACATTGAAAACTGACCCCGACCGTTATTTAATGACCCACCCACACGTGAAAAATTGACCCCCGTTAAAATCTAATCACCAACAGTTGGAAACTGACCGAATATTCGGCCGGACCACATTTCAATATTGAAAACTGCTATTATAAATTTCGATGTTCTCGTGGATGTAACGTGTGAATTATAACCATATAATATTGGTATACGATATATATAATGATATTTCCCTTTAATAAGGGAACGGCTTGCCTTTTTCAGTAACTTAGCGTAATTATAAGTATTTTGTGAGTAAACGATGCTTTAATGGGTGTAAGCGCTTTTGAATTATTTTTTTCTTTCGTTTCAATCCTTTTACTGTGTATGTTGGGGAATATGTAGTACATGACTTATGAATAAAATATGTTTAAACCAATTATTTGGGTGAGGCAACCTTGGGGTAGTGTGTAGGAAGGGTGTCCCTCTCCCGCTGATGGCGGTAATTCTACTATACTCCCGCTATTGGGATATGGGGAACCGCTCCGAAAAATGTTTCATATATATATATAGATATATATATCCAATGCGTTTTTTTTTTTTTTACTTTCATGCGTTATTAATTAAACGCACACACGCATGCACATACAAACGCACGCACATCGCACTTATTCAAAAGCAAATCTCTAACGAGTTTCAAACCCAGTATACTGCGAGCCAAGACGTAGAGGATCAAAGCATGCATTCTAGGGAGTTTTATGTGGGAGGGAGGTGGGTGTGGTTATTATTTACTCCAATATTTTTTTTAATTTAAAACGCTTTTATTAAAGAAACATACACACACACACTATACTTTAGACTAAACCATAAGATGTATTAAAAGGTGAACCTCATTCGAGCTTCATTCCCAGTTTAACGAGCCAAGACGTAACGGAGAGTGTCCCCCACTCCTACTGTAAATTTGAGTAGCAGGTGTGTGTATGACAAAGACCTAGCTTGGTCTAAGTAAACCTGCAGGCCTAGAATATTTATTTTGAGCTACCGCAAGGTTGCCCGCTTATTAACCCGTAATGTGTCTGCAGAGGTCGCGGTCATCCCGCTACAAATCGCACAATAATTGCATGTATAAACTTTTAGCAACATTTTGCAGAACATATATTGTCATGTAATATTGAAATCACTAGTATAATTCATTTATTTGTTGTTCGTTCTGACTTGCATAGGTGAAAAAAAATAAACATACTTGGCTGTAAGAAAGTCATATCTCACACACAGGATAGTAATGTATACGTTAAAATTCACTATATATCCTGGAAAATCGGCTCAGACAAAACATACAAGCTGATCCTAACCGATATCCAAGGCCTAGAAATTTGTATGGGGGCTTTGAGGTAATCCACTATATATTTGTTTTAAAATGTAAATGTCCAATGGTGCATTTTCAGGGGTTTTGTGTGTATTTTTTCTACGTAAACATATATCAATTACTTAGGGACTTTCATTTTTTGGGAACAGTGCCGACCTTGGCCTGCAGTGCCAACGTGTAGCTACGTCGGTGTGTGTAGGAGGGGACATGTAAAGTGTGTCATGTACAGTGTTTTATGTATCTTGCAGCTACGCCGCGATGTTATTAATCAAAATACATGTTGAGACAACGCATATGCTGACTCCGCTTACCTGACTCAACCTAATCATTATGGTAGAATCAAATATATTAAAATTATAATCTAAGACCAACGGATCCGTTACTAAAATAAATAAAATTGGGGTAACGGTATCTAATCTATATAAAATGGACCCACACTTCATTAATATTTATTAGATAATTTGGCAGTTTAGCGGGGGGAAAAACAAGACTAGTCTATAAAGAAAGGGGATTAATTTGCATCAGTCATGCGTATTTAAAATTATAATAATATTGAAAAAATCAACAAAAGTACCGTCGGCACCTGCAAATAAAAAAAACAACAGGTCATAACAAGTTTGCCTATATTTATTTACATAGAAGATGTTTACATTCGCTGAACGATGATAACCTTGGTATTAAAATAGACTCGTCCGCATAGCTTTCGTAGTCTTGATCATCACCGACACTTGCTTTTCTATAAGATAAACGTCCTCTTACCACCGTTCAAAAGCGCCAACCGATATCACTGTAATGTTTAGGGACAGTATAATGACCTTTTTATATAAACAAGTTCAATGATTTGATAAACTGAGATAAATAAACTTTAAAGAAAAAAATCGTAAAAGATGACCATGACTATACCGTATTGTAAAATAAAGCATAGAATGCAGAATGTATCCGATTTTGATTGTACCTTGCGCCATATTGCGATGTATTGACTTGTTTCTCTTTGAACTAATTACCAACAGGAAATAATACTTACGCTGGCCTCCGTAGAGGCAAACCAAAAAAATGGCAGGTATGCTTAAGATACGTTGTTTCATTAGTGTTAACACGTGTTGTATTGGAATGGTATTTGTTGGAATTGCTTTTCGTAAGTGTGGTTATTGTTTCACAAGTTAAGAATGCGATGAAGCATTCCTACAGCGGCTCTCTGTCTCCTCGTTGGAAATTCGCTTTTAAATACACCTAAGTTGTGTGTGTGTGTGTGTGTGTGTGTGTGTGTGTGTGTGTGTGTTTTAAATAATAATAATACTTTAAAGAAAAAATGAAACATTGGCGTAGATAACAATCATAGTTTCTAAGAAATGAGTAGAATTCAGCAGCGCGAGAGGGACACCCTCCCCCCACATTACCTCCAGGTTGTCTCTCCCCAATTATTGAAGTGCACTTACGCCAATTAAAGTATCGATTACCTACAAAATACTTAGAATTACGCTAAGTTACTCAAAACGACAATCCGTTCCTTTTAAAACGAAATTTTATAAATTGAAATAAAAACAGTATCTGGCATTTTTGTGTGTAATAAATGGATAATAGATAGATGTAGTGTATTTAATGCCGATCGAAAAGCTTACCAGGGCTTATGTTTAATTGTTGCAACATGCGACATCAGCCATGTGATGCTTTGCTTATGTTTAACAAACCGTTAAAAAAGGACCCCATATCTGATCAAAATTTAACACTGATCAGTTTTCAACGACTGTTTTTATCAGAATTTAATGTTGAAATGTGACCCGGGTCAATTTTCAACATTTAAAAAGGACCCCTGGGGTCATTACTCAACGGGGTCAAAATTTAATGTTACACCGGCATGATAGAATTTGTATTCTATCTTTATTTACACGTTACTATTGGTTGATCAGGTGAATGACGAGTAATAATTGAGGAATCTAGTTCATTAGGATATGCAATAGTTACCCAATTAAATCCTTTTCGATTTGACTACAAAGCGTATATACATCATACGTACATTGTTGTATAGATCCCTAGATATAAAGTTATAGAATTATAGGTTCGATTATTGTGGCATTTTAACTAAGCAAGTGTCACAGTATTATCAGGACTATGTTACAAGTCGATGCAGGTTCAGCCAATTTAGCAAACCAGGTAGCAAAATATATTAATTTGCTGTTTGGTACTGAACGAAGTCCTGCACTTAAGATAACAAACGTTATATATATATATATATATATATATATATACGTGTAAACAATTTCCCGTTTTGAATAGGCTAGTACAGTGCATAACCCCACTATCAACGAGTAATTTATATATGTATATAAAAAAAATATGTAAACATTCTATGAATGAGGTAATCAATTCTATGATAAAGTTTAAATTAGTGGCAATTGTTTATACACATGACAACTTTCAACGTGTTTTTTGAAATTAACCAAATAACAATTTGACTGGCAGTGTGATATAAAATACACTAATTTGTTATATATTTTTGGATGTGCTGTGCTTGGCGGTTTATTACGAAAGGTATTTCTTTAACATTAAACAGTCGACATCAGGTCCATGAACTCAGTGGTATTTTTCCTACGTGATCTTTATGAACTTTCGAATGCTTTTCAATTTTGGTCATTTTACAAAATATAATTACTCGAAATATGACAGAGATACCATGGAAATAAATATTATATGTGAGATAACAGAAATTCAGAAGTAAAAAACAAAACTACTCACAAAAACGTATGAATCATTTCTTTGTACTATTCAGCTTTATTTTCATTCAACTAACATCACATACAAAAACATGGGTGTTAAATACCCAAAATGTTCACATAAATATGTCATCAGATCTAACGGAATAATACAATGTGCATTGTTACAAGTATAAACATTTTAGAGACTCTATACAATACTTTATCATTCTGTGAAGAAATTATGGAATAACATTTATTTATTGAAGGCCACGATTTTTGGCCTAAGTATTATTTATGCATATATTAATTTAGTACAACATAACATAAATGATATTCTGTTTCAATCACATTTTGATAACATATTATTTTTGCATAACCTACTAAGTTTTGTAGAACTATGACTAACTGTGTGCCATTTCTGGCAGAACTGGTAGCACCTATTAATAAGGGTAAATAATGTGACCTAAACTAAATACAGTAACGTACGTTTGAAAATAAAATATCGATACTTTTATCAGTACGATAAGGTTAACAATTTTATTAACATTGTAGACAGGGTCAAATATACATTAAATAAAGTTGAATTGACATTTCTATTATTGGTTACCTTTCTTTGGCTTTTTACGTTCATAACGTGTATCTTTCCAGTTTACCGTTTACAGTATAAGTGGTTGTTAGTTGACGTACACTTAGCACATATTTACAAAATTGAATGTGTAGTTAATTAACTTCTTTATAAACATAAATTCCCCATATTTCGGAACCTTGAAGTAGAAACGGGACAGTCAACGAGTCAAAAATGGTAGTTTCGTTTTAATAAGAACTTGTTAAAGAAAATATATCCGTATCACTAAGTACAGGGTACACCATAAGCATTGATATTAAGACTTTTGACACTAAGACTATCTGTGTAATGTTAGAAGTAACACATATGTAAGCAATTACTGTACATAATGATTTATTATACAGTGTCATATATGTATGTACAGTCACACTTGTGTTAGCAGTCACCTCTATTAAGCAGTCACTTGTCTTAAGCAGCCACATTTGCTATTTTTCTTTTCTTTATTTTCAGAGCAAATTAACATGTATTCAGCAACAACCTGTCTTAAAAGGTCACTTTTGCTCATTCCCCTGACTAGTTGTTTAAGACAGGTTTCACATGTAAATTAGAAAAACAATATTTAAACAGAAAGTCAGTCGACCAAAAAGGAATGAAAAGAATGCAATACTTCGATATGAAACTACATATTCATCCAATAAGTAAAGGTACTGTATTTGAATCTTTTAGTAGCTGCCCGGAGCGTTATACGTTACCAACACATCTAGTCACGTGTTAAGTCGACCAATAGAAAGCTGCACACTATATCCATACGCAATGATGTTATTTGTCACATCCGGCCAAGTTCCAGAGGATTTCTATTGGTCGGAACTGTAAAAGCATGTGCTATGGTGTTACTAGTTTACGTGTCAGGTAAATATAATCGACAATGGATCTTTGCGGCATTGCTGAAATAATTGTTTTTCAGTGGTACTACTTTTTTCACGCCGTTTCGTTTAATGGGATGACGATTGGGATACGAGTGTGGCAAGGGCTGACTATAAAGTTACCAAATGAATTGTTAGCTACTGACAGTTTCAAGACCGTGGTTCCTATTACGTTTGTACACTTTTGGTTTACTTATTTTATTATGATGATTATGGTTATTCCAGGTTGCGTTTGTATCCATCGAAGGTCGTCTAGAATACCAGAAGCAGACGCTGTCATAGTAGGTTCAAATGAAGAGATAACATAAGAAGATGTAAATGACCGAAGCTGCTTTCAGATAACCACAGTAACCACAAATCATTTGTTAGAACAACGACATGAAGCATTTAATTTGTACATCAAGAATTACAAAAAGTAGAGAAAACGCAACCAAAGTATAACAATGCAAAAAGGTCAGAAGTTTCGCCTAAAATAGGAGACGCAGTATTTTATAAAAATCACAAAAATTGTTAAAAGTTAAATAAAAACTGGAATACATTTTACAGAATTACTGAGGAAAGATCTGTTACTTTCATAATACGTAATCATTTAACTCGGTCAACTACAAAAGCAAATGCGTCGCAGTTAATTAAAGCCAATGTTGACGAATAGGTCATTTTAGAGGCTCAAACAATTCACCGACCAGTAAGGAAACAATATTTGTTGCACCGCCGGTTAGTTTCGACTCAGAAACAGATTCTGAAGTCCCAAATGAATCACCAGTAAAGCGTCTAACATAAAGGTATAGAAACCAAAGATCTAAGTGATGAAAGTGATATACCATTATTAGAATTAGCTAAGAGATTAAGAAATCAGAATAAGGAAAATTTGGATATTAAATCTGAAGTGTAAGATTTAGCAGGTATGGCTTCAGCAATCAGCAATCAAGATATGACCGATATGGTAGATGAAAAGAAACTGAGCGATGGGGCTAATATGTCAATTAATAACATAAGACAAAGAAATATACCATCAAAACATATTAATCAGAAACAAGTTAGGCCTAGAAAATCGCTTACGGCTAAGAAATTGTTAAAATCAATAGGTAACATGTTGTAGGAAAAAGTTTAGTAAGTTATAATACATTTATAACTTGAAAACATAATTATGGTTGACGGGGAACAGAAAATTATATATAGTATAATCAATGTAAACTTCTAGTAAAGAAATAAATAGTGTGTTTTCTTCTAAATACTAATTATTGATGTATACCAAATTGGTAGGGGAAATAAGGTTATGGTATAATTATCAGAAGCAATATGATTGAATAATTATCAGAAGCAATATGGAGGTTTGTCAAAATTAGTATTAAATTATTTTGTAGAAATGGGATCACGTTTAAAACACAAATTGTTTCGAACTACGGCAGCACAGAGTTTGCTGGACAGTTTATTAAAAGCTGCGCCGAGGAATGACTAACAATGTAATCAGTGTGCGTGAATCTAGTTATAATGGCTACGTAAAACAGTCATTACAGTGATACAATATCTATCATGTTGTTTATTTGACATTATTATGTAAATAACTTTTACAGTATGGCAGTAAATTATAACAGGCAACATCAGTCAAAGGTTGATAACGGTCAACGTGTCACAGCAACAATAATTGTTTGGACAAACACAGTAATTAATGTTCAAATGTATCTACGGGGAACATTATAAGCAACATTATCTTAATGATAAACTGTCAAAGGTACCCTATACCATTATTTTTATGTCAACATGGCGACATCTCAGTGGAATTTATTCACATACATTTCATCGTCTGTCAATCCACATAAATAAACAAAGCTTGTGGAATACATTAAGTTGTCACGGATGACAGCTTCCACCAAGGCGTGCGTTTCACAACCTTCCATGGATGACAGCTTGCACCAGCTCGAGGCATATTGTGAGAGGCCTACCTTCCATGCTACACAATGGACAATGGGAGAACACCTATATCCTCAGGCTACATGAAGTGTCAACCGTTTTCCGAGCAAAAACAATTTTCAACAATAATGAAGTCGTGTGTTAAAAAAGAAATTAATGTATCCAGAAAAATGTGTTATACCAATAAAGCAAATTTCAATTCCATAGTTAAAAGGAAAATTGTGTTAACAATAAATAGTAAATTCACTGTGTTACAAAATTCAATTCAAATGACGGCTTTCGGTAGTTTTGATACTTTGATTTAAATATGAACACTATACAGATAGCTTTAAAAACGTGATTTGAATACGAACACTTTGCAAAATGAATGCATATTTGCAGTTACCATGAACAATAATTAGATTATTAGTTATACTATAAGAACATTAATGATTTTGTGTCGACATTTCATTTTACTTATATTTGCATTTTGTGGTGACGGGTTGTTTAATATTGTTATTTACAAGGGGCTTCGCCTTGCACGGGATTTTCGTGAAAATTGTACCGATGAAGCATCCATTATCTGCACATACATACCAAGTTTACAGGTGTACACGCAGTATTATCGCTTATACAGTGATAAAAGCAACATATAGTAATTGATTGACACTATAGTAAAATGGTTGGCAAGAGAAGTGTAAAGGAAGCTGAAATTCGAGGTTATGTAAAGACTCGATGCCAGCTTGGCGTATGAGCGAAGGAGATTTTTGACGAATTGTGTGTTGTTCATGGACAGAATGAAGTGTCGTATGCCACCGTCACGAGGTGGATTAAAAAGTTTAAAAGCGGTTGTGACTCCATTAATGATGCACCAAAATCGGGACGTCCTAGTAGTGCTACTTCTAACATTATGGTTAACAAAGTATGTGATGTTGTTAAATCTTACGCCAGACTAACTGTTCATCAGATAGCTAGTATAGTTGGTATTTCAGCCGCAAGCGTATTCCGCATTCTAAAACGTAATTTTAAAAATGAGACGTATTACAGCTAGATGGATCCCTCATTTGTTGTCAGACAAGCAAAAGCGTGTCCGAATTGAAACCGCCAGAAAACTGCTTAAAATGTTTCCAAAATATCAAAGAAAGCAGTTTTCTGACATTATTACTGGAGATGATACATGTGTACACTTTTTCGATACTACCAGAAAAATTAACAACAAAATATGGGCTACCAAAAACTGTCGCCGCCCCACAATTGCCAAAAGATTGATCAGTGCTAAGAAAGCAATGTTTGTTATTTTCTTTGAAATACGTGGTCCTATTATGCAACTGGTTGTACCAAATAGTGACTGGTATATTTTATAAAGAAAAAGTGTTGAAGAAACTTAAAAAACAATGTTTCAAACATCGCCCAAACACTGGCTTAAAGCACCTATCCCTGTTGCATGACAACGCCCCTGCGCATAAGTCTGCTATTGTGACCTCGTTTTTGAACAAGGAAAGGGTTCGAGTTCTTCCACATGCACCATATTCCCCAGACCTAGCCCCGTGTGACTATTTCTTGTTCCCTAAATTGAAAAAAACATTAAGCTGGTAGACGGTATAGGTCCCGACGGGCCCTGGGGTCGGCTGTTTATCAGTGTATGCTGGGTATACCTGAAAATGAGTATGAAGATGCCTTTAAGAACTTGATTAAACGTTTGAAACTTTGTGTACGTAACAAGGGGGATTACTTTGAGGGTATGATGCGTAAATAATTTAATATCTATCAAACGCGCGCTTTATATTACCCCAGTTGCATTACTTTTGAAATGCCCCTCGTAATTTTATGATTGGTATTGTTATTTGTTTAGTACAGTGGTATTGCTTAAGTTGAGTTTATTATTTACAAGAATTTAATTATCCCGTATTCATGTTGATATTTAAGTAGAGTACGAAAAAGACATTAAGATATATTCATCTATTAAATATCTTGTTATTTGATGTGGGCGTATAATATTTAAATAATAAAAATAAGTTTGATAGAACAAGGTAGAAAATTATAATAGAAGAAAGAAAAAGTATAAAATAAGAATTGGCATACGTATAAATAACAGTATACGTATAGATAACTGTATAAAAAATGTTAGAATATTATAAAAAAAAAAAAGAATGTTACGTAATATGAATTGTCAACAATTTTAGATACCAATTAAAGTTATTTTAAGTTAAACCAATTTACAATCAGAAATTATTGCTAAATCTTACTTGAGTGTGCATCTGTCTGAAGCGACTTGGTGTCTATGAACAGGTAGAGAATTTGGGAAATATATATACTAACTTGAGAGCAGGAAATAATTATGTCATATCAAAATTGAAATCGAACCAGGAAATACTAGAGTCATTAGAGATTTTATCAGTGATTGGCATATTCTATGTTTGACACCTCAGCGATAAAGTAATTGTTGCTTAATTACTGCCAGTTACTGTTTTTCAGGCCTGTGGCAGAAATGATAGAAGTGTAATCAAAATTACCTGATTACAGTTTAAGTCTTCAATAAAATAAGAAGTTATATAGAATAAATAAAAATGTATTGGTAAATATAGATTTTATCTTTAACAAGGGAGGAATGTTATATTATAGTATGTGTCACCATGTCACTAAATATACATATGACAGGCTAATAAGATAGGATGGCAGAGTTATCATGATGTGTAGTTGACAGTAGGTTTTGTCATATGATATGGGTGGGGTTTTAGGGCACGTGATTAAGAAACTGACCAATTGAAAGGTAGCAATGAATTGACCAATCATAGCATAGTTGGTTATTCAGTCAGAGTCAGATTTTTAGAGAGGAAGGGCAGTCAGTAAGAAAGTAGATGCGAATCTGGTAACATGTCAGTTTAGACTAGGTTTAGTTTAGATGAGCGAAAGCGAGTTAAAATGTTAGCTTTGTGACTTTGAACTTATATGCGGCTATATAAATATGTGAATAAAATTACTTATACAAAACAATCATGTTGGAGTCGGATAGCCACAGATGCTTTTTATCTTTTTATTTCATTCCAGACGTTTATAGCGTTTTATCCTGATATAAAATGGACTGCCTTTTAAGAAAGAATGTTGCCAATGTCTTTAAAATAAAAATAAATTAATGCATTATCTTGGCATGTTTAAATATATATCCTTTCGGCAAAACAGGGTAAGTGAAGCATGGAAAACACGTTTTTATTCAATTTTGATACTTAAAAAAGTCCTGATATACAAATATTCCTTTTAAAGCGAGTGATTGTTATGGTGGAACACCGCATATCGTCAATCAATATAGTACAGTGTAGTATAGTATTTTCACATGTAGCGCATATATAATCATCATGGTAATTGTTGATTAATGCAGCTTGAAATATGAAATACATGGCATGTAACACGTCCCACGACAGTTTTTACTTTTTATATTAATTATATATGAATGAATATGGATGGCGGTATTGGATCGGAATAAAACAATGTTACAATTTATTTATTTATTTATCTATTTATTTAAGGTAACTTTCATTTAAATATAATGGAAAAGAAGAACATTTTAATGATTTAAACTATACTTAGTTTCTTATTGAATTACAATGTTATAATAACATTTAATGTATACAAAGTGCAATCAATGTATATGTGACGCGTATCACTAAGTGTATATGTGTAAAACATTTCTTACGACAGCTTGACGACTTTTAATGTTTATTAGTTATATATGACTTTATATGAGTGGTGGTATTTGATCGGAATGAAACACTGTTAGGCCTACAGTAATATATTTAAGGTAACATTCAATTAGAAAGTGGTGTATACAAAATGAAATCAAGATATAGGTGAGACATATCGCTAAATATATTGTCGTTTTAAAGATTTCACCTGCTATGAAAATACATTTAAATTCTAAATATTGTGTCCGACATAGTGTTCTTCGGTAAGACTCGCATATACATTTTATGTCCACGAAACGATCCAATTGTAGCTAGTCTAAAAGAAATCCATGTAACTTGAAGAAATCGGTGAGGTTTTCTACAACATAAGTATTTCAAAAGGTCGTCTTTAAACAATTGTATTCGTGATTGATTTTAGTGAAACCAAATCCGGATAGTTTCGAAACACACTTCGATGATTACCGGAACTACGAAGATCAATCTGATTTAGGATAGCTGTTGTTGTAGCATTTAGAGCGGGACGCGATTTAAATGGCAACAACAACACTTGACATTCTGACTGTAAAACACACATAACAGAAGCAGAAAAGATCATAAAATAGCTATATTTATATGAAATCATTTAAATAATCAGTGTTAATATTTCAGCCTAAAAATATCGGTTTTATAGGTAATACAGAACCAACGTTGTTTTTTTTTATTTAATGGTAGATCTCCTGTTTGACACTTTCCTAGTCAGATTCTAGCAATGCGTTTGTTATTATTTTAGATGACATCTGGAAACAAGTGCAAACGCCATGTTCGATCTGTTCTACTCCTGCTGGGATGTATGGTTATTAATTTCACGGTTGTAAGTCTGGCAAGAGGTACCGGTGTGCTGTTTGTAGCCATGCTAGAAAAATTCGAAAGCTCAAAATGTGCGACCAGCTTCATAATGTCCATATTTGTCAGCATCATGTATGGAGGAGGTAAGGTTTCATGTGAGTAACTAAAACAAAAATAACTTTTTATCTAAAACAATTGTATTGGCGACTGTTCAATTTACCTATATTAATTGACAGAATTTATGGCACATACAGTTTTGTTGATGGAGAACGACATCAGAGTGAATCTGAGTAGAACCACCATCCTTCCACAAGTTACTTGCAAACACAAAATTTTTGAAGCGAGCGGGACCTTAGTGGTGGGAGGCAAGTGAACTTCAGACGGCACCTTAAATCATTCGGGCATGCAGGACCCTCTTACTTGGAATTAATAATATTTTTGCAGAGTGTATTAGGTGGGAATGTTGCTTCAGTGTGTTCGGTTACAGTCTCGTTTTAACACGTGACGACGGGATACGAGTGAGGTTAGGATTAAAATTTCAAAAAGGGTATGAGGTGACTCTTTCAGTGCCTTTGTACACAAACAAATAAAATAATTGTTTTGCGAAATAGGCAATATTATGTACCGTTTAAATTAATTGCTTTTATCATAGAATGATCATAAATTTAGTATTTTATTAAAGTGTCATTCATAAACTGAAGAAAACATTCATATTTAAATTTGATTGGTATTATAAAAAAAATATTTAATTGCAATAACCTATTGTTCTTTTTCAAATATTGGTGAGTTTAAAAGGTTTTGATCTGTATTTACTGTAAGAGTGTGTATAGATTATATACATATGTGTTGTTAGCCTTAATTTCTATTTATAGAACACAAACATATTTGATAAGCAATGTTATTTCTACAATTAGGAGGTTTTTCCGGCTTCGTGTGTAAAAACGTTGGTGCTCGATTAACAGCAGTGATGGGCACGTTTACATTATCTGCTGGGCTATTGTTGTCTGCGTTTGTTGACAACTTGTACGTAATGTACGTCACGTATGGAGTCATCGGATGTATGTTTTGTTCACGTTTTATTCTGACAAATCGTACGACAAGTACGTAACCTATGGCGCTACCAGAGTTATATGGTGGTCACATTTTATTTCAACTAAATGTACGCCATGTACGTCACCTATGACATTATCAGAGGTTTGTTGTGGTCACGTTTTATTCCGACTAAATGTACGCCATGTACGTCACCTGTGGCGTTATCGGAGGTTTATGATGGTTACGTTTTATGTTTACAAATCGCAAGCGACGTACGTCACGTATGGGGTTATCGGACGTAAATGGTGGGCACGTTTTGATCTGATAAATTTTATGCGATGTACGTCACCTATGGAATTATCAGAGGTATATGATGGTAACTTTTTTTTCTGACAAATCATACGCCACGTACGTCACGTATGGGGTAATCAGAGGTATACGGTGGTCACGTTTTATTCTGATAAATTGTACGCCATGTGCGTCACCTATGGCGTTATCAGAGGTATATAATGGTCACGTTTTATTCTGATAAATTGTACACAATGTACGTCACCGATGACGTTATCTGAGGTATATGGTGGTCACATTTTATTCTGACTAAATGTACGACATGTACGTCACATATAGCTTTATCAGAGGTATATGGTGGTCACATTTTATTCTGACTAAATGAACGCCATGTACGTCACCTATGGCGTTATCAGAGGTATATGGTGGTCACATTCTCTGCTGACAAAATGAACGCCACGTAAGTTACGTATGGCGATATTGGAGGTATAAAGGGGTCACATCTTATTCTGACTAAACCTACGCCATGTACATCACATATTGTGTTATCAGAGATATATGGTGATCATATTCTCTTTTGACAAAATGTACGCCACCTATGTATACGTCACGTATGGCGTTATCGTAGGTATATGCTGGTCACATTTTATTCTGACTAAATGTACGCCATATACGGTGCCTATGGCGTTATCAGAGGTATATGGTTGTCGCGTTTTTTCTAACTTAATGTGTCACGTATGGCGCTATCAGAGATATATGATGGTCACATTTTGTTCTGACAAATCGTACGCCACCGGCCATTTTCCGGCTGCAATTAAAGGGCAAATGCGGTGTGTGTTATAAAAACTGTAGCATTTTAACGCATTAATTTAAAATCATTATGCATTTTCATTTGTATGTCAAATAAGAAAATATTGAAAAATAAAAAATAAACATATTTTTCTTTGAAACTTTTATATTTTGACGATTTTTGCCGGGGTTTTTTTTCTCAGCACGGAGTGGGGATGGTGGTGGTGGTAGTGGTGGGGGTGGGGTAGGGGGGTTGACAGATTCCTGTTGAGTAAATGTTAATCCTTTAATCAACTGGTACAACGATTTTGATATGCTGAACCCAACATCATGAACATAATAAAACAATTAAGAAGCTTCAATTGTTTATTTTTCTCGATACAAAGGACATATATTTTCTTTAAAATCAAAGCGGTCTCATCGGTGTGGTTTCACCGGAGTGGCATTCAGCACCTTAGAAGCATCAGCTATATCGCCCAACGTGCACTAGCTTTGAATAATACATTTATTTGAACTTTTTATAAATAATTTATCTACAAATTAATTTTTAAAAAAATATATATTTCAACAAGAGTACATTTTATAGAACTTTACAGTAAATAAGTAAAATATATAAGGTAAATTCCAAGACATATTTTCCAGATATTTTCTTATTGAATATGCAAATTGAAATGCACAATGATTCAGATTTGTGCATTTAAACACCATATCTACTTTTAAAAAGGACCACAGTTGCCTTTTCCCTGCAGCCAGAATTTGGCTGGGTCAATCGGAACCTAACCGGGTTTTTGTTTCACACATGTGTTTAGTGCCCGTTTCGCGGTTATTTTTATATTCCTTCATTCACTCAAATATTGCATTCTACACATATAACCAATCATGTTTTGTACAAACCCTAACATACACCTTCATTCACTCACATATTGCATGCTACATATATAACCAAGCATATTCGTATAAACCCTAACATACACCTTCATTCACTCAAATATTGCATGCTACACATATAACCAAGCATATTCGTATGAACTCTAACATACACCTTCATTCACTCAAATATTGCATGCTACACATATAACCAAGCATATTCGTACAAACCCTAACATACACCTTCATTCACTCAAATATTGCATGCTACACATATAACCAAGCATATTCGTACAAACTCTAACATACACCTTTGATCACTCAAATATTGCATGCTACACATATAACAAATCGTGTTTTGTACAAACCCTAACATACACCTTCATTCACTCAAATATTGCATGCTACACATATAACAAATCGTGTTTTGTACAAACCCTAACATACACCTTCATTCACTCAAATATTGCATGCTACACATAAAACCAATCACATTTTGTACAAACTCTAACATACACCTTCATTCACTCTAATATTGCATCCTACACATATAACCAATCACATTTGTATAAACACTAACATACACATTCATTCACTCTAATATTGCATGCTACACATATAACCAATCACATTTTGTACAAACTCTAACATACACCTTCATTCACTCAAATATTGCATGCTACACGTAAAACCAAGCATATTCTTATCAACCCTAACATACACCTTCATTCACTCAAATATTGCATGCTACACATATAACAAAGCATATTGATACAAACCCTAACATATACCTTCATTCACTCAAATATTGCATGCTACACATATAACCAATCATGTTTTGTACAAACCCTAACATACAACTTTATTTACTCTAATATTGCATCCTACACTTATAACTAATCACATTTTGTACAAACTCTAACATACACATTGATTCACTCTAATATTGCATCCTACACATAAAACCAAGCATATTCGTATAAACCCTAACATACACCTTCATTCACTCAAATATTGCATGCTACACATATAACAAAGCATATTCGTCCAAACCCTAACATATACCTTCATTCATTCAAATATTGCATGCTACACATATAACCAATCATGTTTTGTACAAACCCTAACATACACATTCATTCACTCTTATATTGCATGCTACACATAAAACCAATCATGTTTTGTACAAATCTAACATACACCTTTATTCACTCAAATATTGTATGCTACACATATAACCAAACATGTTTTGTACAAACTTTAACATACACCTTCATTCACTCTAATATTTCATCCTACACATATAACCGATCACATTTTGTACAAACCCTAACAAACACATTCATTCACTTTAATATTGCATGCTACACATATAGCCAATCACGTTTTGTACAAACCCTAACATACACCTTCATTCACTCAAATATTACATCCTACACATATAACCAAGCATATTCGTACAAACCCTAACATACACATTCATTCACTCTAATATTGCATCCTACATCCTACACATATAACCAATCACATTTTGTACCAACTCTAACATACACCTTCATTCACTCTTATATTGCATCCTACACATAAAACCAAGCATATTCGTATAAACCCTAACATACACCTTCATTCACTCAAATATTGCATGCTACACATATAACCAATCATGTTTTGTACAAACCCTAACATACACATTCATTCACTCTAATATTGCATCCTACACATATAACCAAACATGTTTTGTACAAACTTTAACATATACCTTCATTCACTCTAATATTGCATCCTACACATATAACCAAACATGTTTTGTACAAACTTTAACATACACCTTCATTCACTCTAATATTGCATGCTACACATATAACCAATCATGTTTTGTACAAACCCTAACATACACATTCATTCACTCTTATATTGCATGCTACACATAAAACCAATCATGTTTTGTACAAATCTAACATACACCTTTATTCACTCAAATATTGTATGCTACACATATAACCAAACATGTTTTGTACAAACTTTAACATACACCTTCATTCACTCTTATATTACATGCTACACATATAACCAATCATGTTTTGTACAAACCTTAACATACACCTTCATTTACTCTTATTGCCACCTCCTTATAATACCTAACTATTTTTTTTTAAAAGCGGCCAATCTGTTTTATAGATGCGATTTTGCCATATTTTCAACATTTAATAAATTAGCTTATGTATTTTTACTGAAGAGTGTCCCTTAATATGGCAAAATCAATTACAATAAATTGAATATCATTTCAAATAGTTCATTGGTTCCCCGCTATTTTGACAGCATATGTCCGTGTTCAAAATACTTTCGTAAGCAGGTGAGGCAGATTTGGACGAGAACATCTGTAACAGAAGTAAGATGAGGCAATGTTTTGTCAAATACCTCACATAGTACTGCACTGGGTCTTGTATAAGCGATGTATTTAATGGAAATTGAGTCAGACACCTTTCCTGGCTCCTGTTTCACGAATATATACTTAAATACTTAAAAATTTAAATTTTAAGAAAAACAGATGGTGATCATGAATTTAGTTCCAGAAAAAATGCATATTGTTTCATTGCTATTGATTATATTATAGATAAATAACCAGTCAAATCTTAGTTAAGTTTTTAAGCGCTTAAGTAAAATATTGGTGAAACAGACGCCAGGTGATCATAATTTTTGACTGGTTCCAGTATAACTGCATATTGTTTCATTAATATTGATTATAATTATATAATACATAAACAACCAGTCAAAACTTAGCTAAGTTTTTAAGAATTTAAGTAAAATGTTCGTGAATTAGAATTAGAAGCCAGATCATGACGAGCAGCCTTCTTGGGAAATCGTAACATTTTTACTCGTCCAGCTTACACCGCGGTGATTTATATTAAAGTGTCATCATAGTATAAATATATAACATTTACAGTTTAACATAACGTTAACACATATACCATGTCATTCTATGAGAATTGTAAGAGACTATTACATCAATTATATCACATTGTCAAGATCACTGTTACAGAGTAAAACAATATTTACAAACTGAGTAAGAATTGGGCAGTCGCTGTTAATCTTAACTCTGTTATATAACCTAGTTGGTGATATACCACGATCTAAAAGAGTACTAAAATAATGATTTAATTAAAACAACAAAGTATAAAAAAAAACAGCGCCATGGTGTAGTTATAAACACATTATGAAATATTTGTAAAAAATCATTTATCACCACAAATCAGATTTGTCATGACCTGATTAACAACGACCGCTCAAATTTGAATAAAGCAAAATATACAATGAATTGTCCATTTACATTATTTATAAGTAAAACAATCATTACAAACAATAATCGTCTTTTCAATATTAAAAAGCAGGCTTTGGAACAATTTCTTATTAAACGCGGGCTGGTAACCAACATAGCAAACTTCTCATCGTATGATAACGAATCAAATAGGCTATTTATGTTAGTAGTTACTGCAAATAATTCATTACGTATGTCAACATATAAGGGAAAGTTAAAAAGCACATGATATTCATCTTCAACACAGTCTTTACAGAATGAACATATTCTACTATTTAGAGGTAAACCTTCATATCTGCCTGTTTCAATTTTTAAAGGTGCCACTCCGCATCAAAACTTAGCAAAGGCATATCTGTGTGATTTTGGCATAATCAGTTTACAATATTCCTCAATAACAAATTCATGTTTCAACAGCTAATACTTTCATTACTTATTACCACACGTACCAGTAGCCAGTAGCTCTTGATAATTTCCCATTCCAATCATTTATATACTCTGCGTGTACTGTAGAACTCACATTTTGCACCATACACAGTTTATTTATATAATTAACTTTGACAAACATATTAAACTGTTGACTTGTAGAAACGATTTAATTCTAAAACACCAATTCTTACATGACTAAGTAGCTTTAGATACACAAAAATTATATATTCTTTTGTTCACACGATTATTTGACATATTAACAAACTTGCTCCAAATAAGGCTTATACATTTCCATTGACGGGATATGGCTGGCACCCAACCCATTTCACCAGCCGTCGCTGCATTTGGAGTATATTTTCCAACCCAAAAAAATAATCGCATAGCTCGATTTTGGATGGCATCTACACACGAAAAAGACCTTCACCCCATATTGCAGCACCATATGCAACGACTGGCCAAACCATACTGTCATATAGTTTTGTAAAAACATTATACGGCATACCACCTAAAGATTATATTTTACTATTAAAAGGCCGAGAGCTCTCCCTGCTGACTGTGAAACCAACTTTGCCATTTCATTAAAATCCAAAAAAAACAACAAGGTAAACATATCTATCTACGGTTTCAATATCAAAATTACCACATTTAAAACTGAAAGAGGTACGTTCAGTAGAATGTTGTCTGAAATGAACAACCTTACTTTTATTATTATTAATGATCATTTCATTTTTAACACACCAGGAACTTAGTACATGAAGCATATTCTGAAGATAAATTTCACTGTCAGGAAGCAGAACAACATCGTCTGCATATAACAATATACACACCTATTCACCTATATCTATCCCTTGACCTAAAGCTTTAAGAGATATTGCTGAATCATTGATAAATATATTAAATAATAAAAATGGCGATAAGGAACAGCCCTGTCTCAACCCTACATTAACATCAAACCAGTCAGCACAAACACCATTTACTCTTACACACGAAACAATACTATATAAAGATTTAACTGCTTTAAACATTTTCCCATTTATCCCAGCTTTTGCAAGTTTATTCCATAAGGTCTCTCTTTTAACAAAATCAAATGCTCTTTTAAAATCAATAAAACAACAATAAGTAGATTCATTGCGCTTAATTCTTGTTTCTGTTATATAAGAAAGGGAAGATAAATTATCAATCGTGTTTCTTTTTTTCCTGAAACCATTCCGCTCATCAGAAATTTTATTAAAACTCTCGACCATTGACTTAATCTTGAGTTTAAGATACTGCAATATAATTTATACATACATGGTGCTAAAGATATTCCTCTATATTTCTCTCGTGGATCACTCGTGCTAGACTTTGGAATAGAGTTAATGATACAATATCCCCAATCACTGGGGACAATACCTGATTTAAACCATACATTAAACAAAATATGTAGAAAAGAAATAAAAACATCATTCTTTAAATCCTCACACGGTATAGTATCAAAACCACACGCTTTACCTTTTTTGGCATTAGACACTGCTTGCTTAACTTCAAGTAAAGATATTTCATTACCCAATAACGGTTCTACAGTATTAGGTTTGTTGTTTTCTGCAATAATATTTTCGCTAAGTATATTATTAATATTACCTTTAAAAACGTATTCAAAACTATTTTTCCATTTATTTAGAACATCATTTATATCAGTGGAAAGAGTTCCATCGTTTAAAACAACTTCCATCCGGATGACTCTTTGAGAAGATACTCCTTCTTTCCCGATAGTTTTCCAAAAATTATTTTGATCGTATTCAGCCTCATTTAACATTGCATTTTGTATGTTGTACCAATAAAATCTCTTATACTTTTGAACCGATCGGTTAAAAAGTGTAAGTGCAGTTACATAACTAGTTTTTAAGTTTGCTTTCATTTGACGACTACTACTACTACTACTACATTTAATCCAGATTTTTTCAGCCAAACACAAATTGTTCCACAAATCTGTTAAAGTATCATTCCACCATGGCTTTTCACATTTGCGTTTTTTATTTGATCTCCCCCCTAAAAGTACATTTCGTTTGCATGGCAATTTATCATTCGTTTCATTTTTTAATGATTGAGCATAACTCTTTATAAGCCATATTGATACCATCTTGTGTACGTACACTAATCTCCAGTTTAAAAACTATTGAATGTTAATTATCAACAACGTCTGGTTCACTTAAAAAGTCAGTCATAACATTATTAACATTGAATTTTACAGAACCTTTTCTAGGTATGTATGAACTTGAGTTATTTTTGCCATCCACAGTACCTTCTATATTAAACATGAATGGTCAAGGTTAGGAATTTTAGATAAAGATGTATCAAGATTAGCCTGAATTATCAAATCTGACACTTCTCTAACGGTAAAATCAGAAAATAATGATAAATCATCATGAGGTGTATTACAATAGTCTACAACAGACACACCTTTATTCGAAATTTGAGTAAAATCATTAACGGTATAGTTTCGCCTGTTTAACATACATAAATTAAAAAATCAGTGAAAAGCTGTCCGTGTTTATTACAAGTAAAGTACACTATATTTCTATCGATACGATGTCTACCCCTTCAATAAAATCACATAAATCACCATTAAAATCTCCGCAATTAAAATATTTACCACTGTTCTGATATTTAAAAATCTGAGTAAACAAATTGTCATAAAACGCACTTGCATCCACTTGCTTGGAAGAACTAATAGGAGGCAGATAACAGACACACACATTAAATGTAGCATTTGTGAGCTTGTTATTAAGCGATAACCATAAAATACCTTCGTAAGATCGATCTAAAACGGCTACATTAAATGTATTCAGCAAAATATCCTTAACGAAAAATCCTACTCCTCCTGAGGCACACTTTGCTTTAACATGCAGTTGAGTTCTGTTCTGCCCTATCCATATATAACCCGGGAGGGTTAACACCTCAGAATCTTTTAAATGACTCTCTGAAATACCAATTAGATCCAGGTTTAAATGTTTAATATATCCTGCTCTTAAGGTATAGTTTACGGAGTCATTATCTATCTTCCAGCCATTAACATTCCAAAAACCTGCCGTAACCTAGTGACGTCTCCTCCAGTTACCTGCTCTGCTGTATGAATCGTTGTCAGATTCGCGTCTTAAAGTATTTCATCTCTGACTGTTAACATTCGTATGCTTGGAGTGACCTGTGGTGTTGTGTCTACTCGCATAAGCACTTTCGCGGTATCCACCCTGACCCCAATCACCTTGATGAATGCCATTGGCACGATTGTTAGTATTGCTACGTGTGTCACGCCGGTATCTTCAATCATTTTCGCTCAAGCTGTTTCTATCCTGGCTCTCTTGTGCGTTTGTTTTAATGACGCGAGTTCCTCTAACTGTTATATCTCTATCACTCCTTCGATACGCGCTCACCACTGATCGGAGATTGGACATTATCATGCGTTCCTCTCTCGTTTGGTCTTGGTGAATGAAAACTCCTTCGTAACTCTTATTGCCTTTTAACCTACACTTTTCTGACATTATCATTTTCTTGTCTGTCTCACTCCTAAGTTTAGCTATGACAACGTCGGGTTCAGTTTCAAATCGCGATACTTTACGCTCAGCGGACACAACTGTCACGTTATTAAACTTCAAGCCAGCTTTTAGAAGCGCATTTACTTTGTTTTGTATCTTTTCTCCCGACGTCTCTGGAAGCTTCCTTATAACAATTTTTAACTTTTTATCATGCATGTTCTCTCTTTCACATTGCTTGTCATTTACTGATTGGTTCACCTTCTCAGTCAGATCTTTTAGCTCACTATCAAAATCTGATCTCATATCGTCTAGTCTTTTATCAAAGTCTTTTTTTAATCTTTACCGCTTCACTATTTACTCTTTTATCTACATTTTTTTGTAATCTTATCCGCTAACTTCCTTTCTAAATTATTTTCCGCTCCGTCAAAAAACTGAACTTTGCGTTCATCTCTGCAAACATTTTAAACAGGAGTTGGTTTGAGTCAACCTCTGAAAGATCTGCGCCAATATGTACTTCTGCTGATGTAAATATTGCCTGTCTTACTGCAGTACTTTCACTTGTAGTCTTCTTACCCTTTTTCTTCTTTCTACTTGACTTTACTTTCTCTGATTCTTGCAAATTTCCCCTGTCGGTCTGATGGATATTACTCTGTTTTTCTCCATCTTTGTACAAATTGCGCGTGGCCTTAGCTACATTTCTAGACTCTTTGATGTCACTGTCACATTTTGCTTTTTTCATTGCACTTTCATCGGGCACCGATAACTGCCTTTTTCTTCCATTTAACAATGGTGTTCTCATAATAGCTGACTGAGAAAACATCACAAAATCAACATAATCTGTTGCGTCTTGAAGAATATCAATACCATTATCAATACGTGCGACCATTCGATTGACTCGCGTAGGTAACTCAAAGTCGATGTATGAGGATGATCCGTGCTCAGGTTATGTTGAAGATGTCAGTGAGAGTGATGTTAATGTTTAGTGTATGCTCAAAGTAGGTAGAAGAGAGAATTGTCTTACATGGTCAAAGAAAATCAAATACAAATGTTTGTACTAGTTGACAGTCGTCTTGCGATCATACCAACAACTAAAATCAAAGCACTGTAATGCTGATGGGGGCGGAGCATATAAGATGTAAAATGTCGCTATTGTTTTAGACAAACACGTCAGTTTGCATACGTTGAAGTAGAATAATCCCGATTACCTTTGATTCTTATACATGGTACAGAATCTACATGTTATATGCTTAACGTTGACTCTTTTCTCAAATATGTCAGAAACGTAACTGAATGGTTTGCCTTTGAAAGTGTATTTCTGCTATAGTAAGAATATTAACTTTTAAATTTGGCAAATGTCCAACTTCAAGATATTAGTTCAACTCAATGATATGAGATTTGTATTTTCAACTCAACTCGTGATATTTTCAGAGATGTCATGCTTTCTATCATAAACAGTATATATAAAATAGCAAAGTACTCTGAATCTAGCACGATGAATTCCACTTTGAGTCTTTATTGATTTCTCTAGCGCAACAGTGAAACAATTCGTTTAAAAGACGAAAAGTAGAAATGTGTATGTCGACATTGATAATTGATATATATGCTCTCCTGTATGATTTGGAGGAAATAAAGATATATATATATATTTATATTTTCTAGGGCCCTATATCACCCCGTAAACGGAACCGCACTAACCAAAATGTTATGGCGCCGATTTATAGACACATCTGGATGTTTGCGTATTTTCGCTACGGAAACACAAATGCTTTAACTCTTATCTGTTTAAGTAGAAATTATCTACCGTTCCAATTATTGGAAATATGTGAAATATTTACTAAATAATAAAAAAACAGCACTGACATTATTCATAACTCGATCAATCTCGAATTCTTTTTAGGAATACAAGTCTATTTTTAAACATTTGGGAGAAACCGCAAGTCACATGATCGACATTAGCATATCTCTATTTTTAGAACGAGTATTGATTGTTTATTGACACAAGCAAGGAGTATAGTTCCTTGGCATAAGGGACATATCTAGAAAAGTTTCGTTACCGTACACATTTTTAAAATGATAGAAAAAAGCGAAATCAAACTCCCGAATCAAGTACTTATTATCTGAAGTCCTTGCCGAAATATACGACTCTTTCAATGTGCATGTTGGCGATATAGTTCGTGACCTGGAATTTGATTTACAAGATGGCGTAATCTTTTGATTCAGCGCGTCTGTATTCATGCGCTTTCATTCCTTTGTGCTGATTAATGCTACAGAATATAAACTTGGAATTTATACGATACGTAATTGTTTATAGGTATAAATCGTTGCTGTATGTTATAATATTAATATTTTCGTTGAAATAGGCGAATCTACTGTTTATAGTGAGTTCGAGAGCTTATCAGGTGGAACTATTTGATAAGTGGTTGTTAGGTCTGCATTAACACGAAACACGGTTGTAGATTTGCGGTATTGAAAATAAAATCATGTTAGCTCTGAGAGCGGCTGCTAAAGCACCGCCCCCAAAAATCTGCTTAAAGAAAACACTATGCAGATCTAACTACATTCAAAATGGTCAGAGTTTCAGTATTTACCTGGTTCATACATATTACATCAATATATATAATATTTATAGTGGAATACTAATTACATGCCTTTTTAGAAAGTCAATGTCAAGAACACAGCAGATTTTCCAATGTTCATTTTTATTTCTTATTGTATTTACTGTTTAGAATCTTGGAAAGGTTTATGGTCTATAAAGTTACACAATTTATTGAAAATACAGATCAATTCAGCTCGTATTTGTGCATAATGCTGTATTTTGATATATTTTATAATGTTTGTGAAAGACTTCCTTCACTTATCCGTAAAATATAAACATTTTTTCCATCCTGTTTTTTTTTTACTCCATCCTATATCTGTAACTTTGGTATTACCAATATTTTGCCTCTCTGTCCTTGGAACTGGGTTAGCTTTTTTCTTTGAAACAGATGCAAAAAGAAATGAAAACTGTGTAACAACGTAATACATGTCAAGTTCTACATTGTAGAAATTGGCTTTTTATGTTACCGTTTTTTTTCAATACTGATACTGATATTTCCTTCCTGTTACCCAAGATACTTTGGAGTGTGGAATTAAATCCAAACTGTTAGTAATTTTCATTGATATCCTTTATATTTCTAGCGAGTAAAGTACATACCTAAGTCCACTAATCTTAGTTACAGCGTTGTTATTCCATAACAATTGTTTATCGTCCTATTATTGCAATATGATACAAGAGTATATGAAACACCTTTTTGCACCAGTGGGGCGTTATGACCGAAAATATTCATCCCGAATAGATTCGTTTCATCATTTCCGTGTTCAGAGACATTTTGAGAGTCAAATTTTCCAATTGCCCATCATACAAATTTTATGTAACAGTATGACTACACATATACAAATCATTCCTTTACAATCTTAAAGACTGACTTATTCTGAAGAATTTACATTTAAATCAGTTTTAATGGATGGTAACAGGAAGGAATGTTTTATATCACCTTGTTTCAAAGTTTGTGTATTATCTTAACAACGGTCTCTCATTAAGATAACATTCATGAAGTTTTAAAAACTTGAATAACATATAGTCAGCTTTTGTAATAAATTTAGCGGGAGAGTCAATGTATCATTTTTTTTTTCCAAACTAGAAACTTCATATCTTTTTGAAAAACACCCATATGTCGTACATGTTCCTGATTAGCCATTTATGTTTCAACTGATCGTATGTATGCATCGTTGAATCTTACATCACGGATGGGTTCTTTCAATTTGGAAAATATATGTACCTCATAATCTGGTGGACTCAATTTGCATTTCATTAGTGTAATACGACCTCAGGTTATACATGGCATATCCAGTTTTATTGGTGGAGGAAAACCTTAGAATGAATCTGAGTAGAACCATCGTCCTTCAGCAAATAACTGACAACTGCGATATCACGTTCTACCGAGTTTACACATTCAGATCGTTCCATCTGTACTAAGAATGTGGTGAGGTATGTAGTATGTACACGCTGCCGGTGTTGATTAAATTCCGTCCGGTATCTAGTGTGTGCCATTGCAGAAAATTACTAGTGTCAATTTAAAGGCAATTTATTAAGATTTTTCAAAATTTTAAATTGGCTATAAACATGTTTTCCCCAAATATATCACGCCTATAACATACTCATTGACTTCCTATTGCAAAAAAAGATATTTATTTGAACATGCCAAAATAATATACTGAAAAGGGCTTTCCTAACTTGGGCTACACGCCTAGGTTAGGCTAAAATAGATTCCCCGCTTAAGATGGCAACATATTTGTGACGTATTAAATGAGTCGCGTGGTTTTCTTTTGCTTTCAGTTTGATCCGTTGTACAGGTTTGCACGTAGTAAAAATTGTTTCATCTAAGAAAGGTAGAAAGAGTTAGAATGACTTTGCGAAGGTCGTCAAACAGTATTTAAGTGCTGTCAATTTTTAGAAAGGCAGTTTCGTTTAAGTTTACCACTCCAATTTACTTATCGATTATGTCACGTTTTGGTGGATTTGACATACTAAATTATTCAGTATAGGTTTATTAATGATAATGAGATGCTTTTACCAATTTTGATAATTATTTCATTTTTAATAAGACATTTATAAAAGCTTTGTATCCTAATAACTGATCGTCTGTTAGCCCTCGATGGCATAAAAATGACGCGAAATATGCAATCAATCAATCAATCAATCAATCAAGTATCCTAATACACTCCCTTTAAACATGGTGTTGAGTCATTTTTAAATGTCGTTGTTGATTGTATAGAAATGTTTAGTTTTATTTCTACTATTAATTAAACAACTGTATTCCAAAAGAAGATTTGTTAAAGAAGAAAATAGGTCACAAATAAAACATTTGAATGTATTTATGAAGCTGAAAAAGGTTCGTAGGTTTTCGTACCGGGAATTTAGCGCAGAATTCTATATACATGTAGTTTTGCTAGGTTTAGTAGTCGCGTTTCAGGTGTAACCCCACCATTGATTGTTGTTCTTTATTCTATATTAAATAATAAAAGTTTGAAGGCTTGTCATTCATAGAGAGTCCCAAATGAAAGAAGTGAAACCTACATTTTACTGTTTGTCAACCTCTGCACTATCAAAATATGATGAGAAAAGTAGGGGTCATGTGTCATATAAGAGATTTTTTTTCTGCTCAGTGTGTACACTGGTGACAAAGTGAAGGTAGACTTCCGAAATCATGAATTCATACCCCAATTTCCAAGCATCATTTTTTTTTTCTAAATTCACAATTCAAACATGACAATGCTATCAAAATGTTCAAAATACATCAATAATGCCATTCAAATAAAAAAAATGAGCATTAAAATAAGGAAAATGCATTTTTAAAGAAGAAGAATTGAGGATTATTTATAACCGCCATTATGCGACTACCCCACGGAAGCGCTTCCTTTTTGCAATGGTGGCACTATGCCTTCAGGGCTAGATGTTCTATAAACAGTAACAAATTTAAAAAAAAAACGAATGACATCCATGAAATTCTACCGCTGAAAAAAAATAGTTCAACAGTTGATTCCAAATTTGTCAGTGATACTAATTCAATGCTATCAATCCAAGGGTCGTGAGTTCGAATCCCCGTCAGGCAACAGTCTCAGTGATTATTGATATACGACAATGTGTCTCACAATCATTCGTCTCTCACCGCTGATTCAAGTGGGAAAGTTATCAGTTACTTGAGGAGATGGGGTGTGCTCGAGAACTGGATATCTTACACATTTTAGAATCCCAGAAAACGGTGGTTAGTTTAACTGATCGTCTGTTAGCCCTCGATGGCATAAAAATGACGCTAAATATTCAATCAAATCGATTCGGAATAGTAAAATACTAATTGATGAACTATTCTCGTCACTGTGTGTAATTGTTTACTCCTTGGGTGAGATTTTTTTTATTCTATATGGATACTCATGATGGATTCTTATATTCTACTTGACCATTGTTTGCCCATGATTCAGTACCTCAAGCACTTTGATTTAATGTTGGAACAGAACGTCTTTTATTTCGTAATATAGTACATTGTACAACACACTAGTAATTTGAAATAGGTCAGTACGTGTTGGAACAGAACAGAACATCGTGTACTTCGTAATGCATTACATTGTACAAAACACTAGTAATTTGAAATAGGTCAGTACGTGTTAGAACATAACAGACATCGTGTATTTCGTAATATAGTACATTGTACAACACACTAGCAACTTAAATTGGTCACTACGTGTTAGAACAGAACAGAACATCGTGTATTTCGTAATATAGTACATTATACAACACATTTGCAACTTAAATTGGTCACTACGTGTTAGAACAGAACAGAATAGAACATCGTGTATTTCGTAATATAGTACATTGTACAACACACTAGCAACTTAAAATAGGTCAATACGTGTTAGAACAGAACAGAACATCGTGTTTTTCGTAATACAGTACATTGTACAACACACTAGTAATTTGAAATAGGTCACTACGTGTTAGAACAGAACAGAGCAGCGTGTATTTTGTAATATAGTACATTGTACAATACACTAGTAACTTAAAATAGGTCACTACGTATAAGAACAGAACAGAGCATCGTGTATTTCGTAATATAGTACATTGTACAACACACTAGTAATTTGAAATAGGTAATTTACGTGTTAAGACAGAACAGAAAAGAACATACTTTATTTCCTAATGTGGTACATTGTGCAACATTATTTGAAATAGGTCATAATGACCCGTGATTAAATATTTCAGAATATTGTCATCAAAAATATATACTGGTCATACCTAATACCGCAAATCTAAAGTTTTATCAACCATGTTATTTTGCCCTCACACCATAGCGTATGCTGAAACCTATGAGTCCTACCAAACGCAACCGAAATCAACAAATTTGTCAATTTGTAACCTATTCGACTTATGGGTGGCGTGTGAGTTGTGTGTGGGTTACGTGTGGGTTGCGGGTGGGTTGCGATCTGAACTTATGATTCCCCCAATATCTGCGATCATCGGAGTACGAGTTGCGTGTGATACGAATATCGGTCACGTGATAAAAACCTATAAAAGCAGAGCCGATTCAATATTTTCTTCAGTACTGATCTGGTCATCGAAGAGTCAACATGGGGAAAGTTACTAAGAAATCAGATAAAAGTGACCCCAAAAGTGATGTCAAAACTACTGAAACAGCTTCCCGTGGCCGAAAACAACCAGCAAGAGGAAGAGGTGAGCCGCCTGTTGATGCGTAGCGTACCTGTTGCGACCCTGTTGCGTATAAACTGATCGCAGGCATTCGCAGAGATATATTGAACATGTTCAAAATTTGCCGAACTTACTTTGCGTGTGTCTGCGATCACCTGCGTGCTTGTTGCGTACTTCAAACCTATAAAACCTATTAGTTGCGTGTGAGTTGCGTTCGGAACTTATCACCACTATTTTTTAATCGCAATCATACGCAACTGGTGATCGCTATGGTGTGAGGGCACCATAACGAATAGCATCAATAACAAACAGTAATAAAGTTACTTAAGAGTGCCGAGTAATAAACAGTTGCCGATACGAACCGACGTTAACGAAAGTTGGACCATTGCGCATGTCTGGGACATTGTTATTATATGGGCATTCGCGGTAATAGGCATGTCGCGGTATTAAGTATATAAAGGATACATTAAATAACGGATATAATTACTTTAGTTTCTGTGTGCTAACACGTTTATTTTTAAAAATAATTTACTCATCAATTTCAAGTATTACTAAACTGATCCGGAGTGTATTTAACAACAGTAAATAAGTTTTCATTTTTTACAGTTGATTTCTATTAATGGCCATAGACTCGTTGTTGTGTTGTTGTTGTTGGGGGGGGGGGGGTTCAGTTAAAACGCTCTGTAAATGTAAACAGACATGTTCCGTCAGTTTGTAACAATTCAATAGTTTTAAACATACTTGGGTTTATATAATAAAAGTAAATCATAGCTCGCCATATTTGGAAAATATGAGAATGACAAGGGGAAGCACTATTTCTATAATTTTCCCTAATATGGTCAGGTTATCTCGCTTGTATATGCTTCCTTTTTCAGGATCAATAAAACCACTGTCTGGCTTCAGCGCGTGGCGTGACGTCACTCTGTAAAACCAATCGATTGGACAAATGGATATAAATATTTAATTGCGTGCGCATACATAATTTTCCGATGAGAGGGTTGACTGCAAAGTACACAATCTTTAGTAACTGCAAAATAAAACTGTTACAACCAGACTGTCGTTTTAAACAAATGTACAGCACTTGTTTGATCAAAAGTGAAGAATAAAATAGTCGGTAAAACAGAATGCTGCGTAACAAAATATTTTGTCAAAGGACTGATCAATATATTTCCCGTTTCGCAGATGGTGGAATTGAAATAGATATAACTTGCCGTGCAGGAGTGTCATAAACACATGACATATTTTTAAATTGACCTACTGTATTATCGCTCACGATTCATCACTTGATATTTTCCGTTTAGCTAACATACTATGTTTCTAATAAATTCAACAAAACACGCGCTATCTCTCTCTATATATATAATACACAACTAAATATCACACGACTTTACCTGTAACTATAGTAAGCAATTTCTAACTGCATATGCATGTACATTTTAAGGAATTGAGGGAAAGTCGTGCATGTACATGTACCAAGGATATAATTAAATATGTATATGGGTAGTAGGAAGTTCAGCATAAAGAACTAGGGAACCAGGAATGTGAAAATTATAATTTTACTATGATGACTCGAAGAGAACCTTGCTAAATGTATAACAATCTCAAGTACTTAAAGCAGTATATTTCATCACAATGCGTAAGGTGTTACCATAATGCATAAGACTGTGCAATGTGGTTATTACATCTTGCGGGTAAATTAATAAGCTAATACACTTAACCGTACAGGGCATTGAGAAGATGCAAATTATTTTACATATAGCCTAAACTTATAACAACAATAATAAAAATAACGCAAGAGAAATATGAGATGACTTTGCCGCTGGGGCCCTGTAATCAATATAGTTTATTACAATATAGCATGTCTTCGCATCGATTAAATGGCGGGGTTATCGGGTATTGTGTCCACACCTGCGTTTACGCTCACACTTTGACACCGAACACCAAGCATTAATCATTTATTGTTTGAGCGACAAGCATATTTACCTTGCAGTGTGAAATTTGTATTACGAAAACTACCATAACTATGTACTAAGTTACATTTAAGAAACACGAAGACGTGTTGATGATGCCGCACATGCCATTCATCTCGTTACATATGCAAATTGAAACAATACAGCCGAACATTAGCACTCTGATGATCACATTATATGGTGCACAGAGGAAATGGTTTATGGATAATTAAAAATTAATGCTTACATATTTTGTAAGTTCACAATTTGTAACTAACTGATTGAAATAAATAATATGTCAAGAGACGTTAACTTACGTAGTAGGACTTACAAGTATTGATACACTAAGTAAACCGGGCTGAGTTGTTTAATATACTACATAAGTATTATCAAGGACTTGTATATAATTCCCTGGTATTATTTATAGTAAGAAGTTATAACAAGGAATATACTGTACGGTACATAAACGTTTTAAAATGGCATTAATATCAGTGCCCTAGGCAGACATTAATACACGAGGAGGCTATTTCCCATCTTAACTAGGTATATGTCCCACCCTCCCCTTAAACGCATTTCCCGCATTTTCCTATTGTTTCAAACTATTTTTTAGCTTTTAAAGGAGGCCAAATGTTTCTCTTTTTTGTCATTGTTTTGTATTTCCACAGCCCCAATAGGAATACAATTATCATATAAGTAAACGGTTATGGAGACTAGAAAGACTGACTGCAACCAAGGCATTATATAGAGATGGAAAGGCAACTGATTAAGATTTTGTGAACGCTCGCGTATTCGCGCAAAATCTCGCAATATCTCGTTTTCAATTATCTTGACTTCCATTCATCTCAGGAATACAAATCAAAATTCTTACATTGCAAATCCCAGAAATTTGTGTTTAAAATGGTTGAAGTACTTGTGATTACAAAATGTGTATACCGCAGCTAAAATAACGACACATTACAATAAATGTTCCTTCAAACCTCAATAATCTTAAATTCAAGATCATTTTGCGTGATCGAAACACGTTTAAACATATAAGATTACATACAACTTACAGTATGTGTACAACAAATCAGTTGCCTGTAAATTATGAATGAATGATTTGCAACTTATGAATCTTTCGTGTGCTATTTCTAAACAAGTCCTTGCTGCAACTTATAATTAAGTTGGTTTTAAGTTGTTCATGTAGACCTCCTGCTACCTCAGTTTGACTACAGCTCTGAATTTAAATAAAATGTTACTAAATTTTGAATTTTGTAATTATATATTTCAATCAGTATTATTTTAACGCAAATTATAATTACCAGTTTCAGGTCAAATCTGTTTTTAACTGACTAACAATAACTGTCCCTAAAAATTATAAATTAGCTGCATAAAATATTTAGATCTAGTCTTTTTAAAATAATACAGGACATATTTGGATTCAGTTATAAGTTACGAACGAATTCGACTTATCACAACATATTTAATGTACTCAATGAACAAAATGATATGCTGTCAAAGTCACTGTTGCCGTTTTTCGTAAAAGAAAGAATGCATGAAATAATGAATGAATGAATAAATAAATAAATGAATTAATAGATAAATATATGAAATAATGAAATAATAAATGAATGAATGAAAGATTTATTCAATGAATGAATGAATGAATGAATGAATGAATGAACGCCAGCATTGTTATAATTAAAACAAAATCAGCAATTTATATTACATTTGCTTTGAAATATATTTTTTTATGTTTCAATCAATTACATAAAATCAGAGAAAATGAAAATCGATTTCGGCTCAACTCAGCTTTGAAAATCACATAGATTTTGTGTCAGCCTACTCCATCTGTTTCCACTAGAATGCTTATTCATTTGTTTATTGGACAAAAATAACGATGCAGAAATCGATAAGAAATATTAATCGGATCAGCTTCATGTAGGAATTGTGACAGTCAGTTACACGCCAGCACATTAATTTTCTTATGTACTTGTGTAACGCCCCTGCATGAATATTATCGAACACTGAATGGAGCAATTGAGAGGCAGTGTCAAGGGCGATTCCAGGCTCATACTTAAGTGTATTTTATTATTTTTTTTGAGTGTGTGAAACATACAGAAAGATGGAAAATACCTAGCTTTATAATGGATGTAAAAACTGAGAACGGATATGTACTGAATATGTGTAGAATTTTATTAAAATGGATAGCAGACAATCGGCTGTCGCGATGACTGGAATAGCCAACACGATCTGAAACGGGGCTCTCTTGCTGTCATTTTCGGCGGTTATTAAAAAGTTGTTCTTACAATGTCGGCTCGCCGTCCCTCGTTACCGCCGATGCCCGATCTCTCTCACCTGAAAGAGGAGGAGCGAAAGATCATCGAAGATGTGCTGAGACGCCAAAGAGAGGAGGAAGACCGAGAACAGGATATGATACGGTACAGAGGCTGGGTGGTCGCCATATTGGAAACATTTGGGGCTCTTAGAGGGGAACTGTCAAATCTGATTTCATAGAATGAATGCGATATGTGGATCATTTATGAAGTATTTGTTGGGATTATGTCAGTTTTTACTAATTTGGTAACACTGTTATATAAAAAAGATGATTTCGATAGCAAAATGTATTTATTAATAATTTTAACAAAATAGTCAATAAATCTCAACCCCTTCACGTAGCCCCCCATAAATGTTTCAGAAGGAGAATTTCATGAAGAGTCGTGCACCGTAATTATGCATTTATTTACCTTTTGTAACGGGAAAAGTAACATTTTTCTTATCATAAAAACAAAATTAAGGATGTGTAATGCATAACTAGTAGTTCAGAACACCAGAATGTTGACAGAATTACATATAAATGAATAAGAAACATTTTGTGAGGGGGTGTGTGCATGACAAATGTCAGATTGGTGATGGTCGGAAAACTATCATGTAGGGAATACCTAATAGAGAAATGAAATCAACAGTGTTGATGTTGTTAGTGTTTAGATAGTCTCACTAACTGATTAAATAAAATTTCTTTTATATCAATTGCTTTCTGGCTACATGTTAAACAAATGGGAGTGGCTTAGTTTTAGGTATCTTTTATAAACCTAATACTGCGATAGAATGCCCGTATAATAACATTATCTCACACATGTATGCAGACTTAGAACTCTTAACCTGGTGACAGTGTGACAATTGAAATGGATTGGTGTACTTAAACTATTGTACACCAGTAAGATTTCTTGAGAGGGGGTCAACATTTGTGTGCCCTCTTTTTAGCATGCTAAAACTAGAAATAGTGCAAGAATTCTTAAGTGTACAAACTCACTGTTTTTGTTATTTTGAATCATTAATTATATTTTTCATACAGGACTTGCTTAGTATTATTTGAAAGTTTAATCCAGTGCCAGTATATTTCCTGATAACACCATATATTATCTAGCCTTCTGAATGGCCAAGTTGCTGTTATATGTATACTTGGGGAAAAATCAAAAAGGCTGACTGCTAATCAGAAATACCGGTAACCACTGGTTTTTTTTCATGATTTTAACATTTTTAAAGGTATATTTCAGGGCTAGAATTTAACTTAATTTTGCACTCGCAAATTTTTGCTAGTACAAGATATTTCAACTCGCAAAATATCATCTTTACTCGCAATTTTGATCAACCATTTTTTATAGAAATTTTATATACATGAATACCTGGTTATTTTTTTTTTTCGCCGACAATTTGCTAAGTCAAGGTAAATTGGATTGTGTATAAAAATAATTATGTAGATAAAATATTGCCTCGTGATTAAAATCGGTAAACCAGTCTACCGAGTACATGCACTGTGTAAAAAAATGTCATCAATCGATGCGTACTGTGTAAAACATCTTCAATTGATGCATGTTTACAGCAGATCGAAACTGGAAGTTGAAGAAATGAAAACCACCGTCATTTCAATTTCATTTTTTGCACTTGCAAAAATTTGCGAGCGTATGTAAAAACCACTCGCATTTTTCATTTTCCACTGGCATTTTGCGAGTGTTAAATTCGAGCCCTGTATTTACCAGAAATAACTGTTAGGAAGATTATTCAGGACAATTAAGTAACTTTATTACTGTTTATTATTGATGTCATCATTTACATGGTTAATCAAGTTTTAGATTCACGGTAATAGGTATAACCAGTATATATTTTTAAAAAAGCGATTGATTCGAAATCTCACTTAGCAGGAATATAGATTTTCTTCAAAGTTTTCAATACATGGGTGAGGGTATTCTTGATTTAAGAGAGGATGTGTACAATTTTGGCATGGCATAATAATAGTTGTCCTATGGAGTCTATAGCAAAGTTTTAAAAATGTTAATGTTAATTCGATTCTGGCACTTGATTTTTAGTCAGTTTAGCAATATTTGCGAACTATTAGCAGGGTGCCATGCACCCCTCTTTTTATCTACTAATAACATTTTTATATCATTTTGTTTTTAATGTAATAATTTTTAATTGATTTTCTTTAGTAATGCGAATGTATATCCCCTACCCTTGATTTATATGCATTCTTCAGACTATTGTAGAGAGTAACCCAGACTCAGGCCATCAATATAGCAGTCAAGTCATAATCAATTTTTGCATACTGCTGATAAAAAATAAATCTGAATGCAAATTTTTTTATGTAATGCATTATCCACTGGCAGATCTATGTAGAAAGGGACAGGGTCACCCCCTCACTCACCCCCACACCCACCCACCATGAGATATAAAAAAAGGTTTCAGTGAAAAACGGTGATAATCAAATCTTGGAATTTGTATGGCGACCCACTGAGATAAACAACAGTTCACATTTGAAGCTTGCCCCAGTTCACCAACCCAAACTGAAAATCCAGGATTCATTTGCCATCAGTGACAATTCTATATACACTTCGTGACTTGTACCGCCTGCTGGGTCTGATTAGCTCAGTCTTTAGCACGTCTGAATGTCAATCCAGGGGTTGTGCGTTTGAATCCCCGCTCGGCAACAATTTCCGTGATGTTTGATATATAAGACATTGCGTCTCGTTATCATTTGTCTCTCACTGCTGATTCAAGTGTGAAAGTTATCATTTTCTTGCAGAGATCTGTTGTGCACGAGTACTGGCTAACCTTTCAGGATCCCAGCAAACAGTGGTTAGGTTAACTGATCGTCTGTTAGCCCCAGATGGCATAAAAATGTTACCGTTTCATGGCAGTGCGTACTCCAGGGTTCGACATTAACTCACATCCGACCGACCGAGTCTAGTAAATTCTAGGTCAGCTCCTGTTCTACTGGAGCGTATGTAGCCAGACTGGTAGTGTTAAATCAAAATTAAGAAATCAGTTAAAAAGCACCAAAACCTGACCTGAGAATGTTTATCATTGAATCAGTTTAAATGCACCTGCTGAAGAGCATGTTATATCATTGATTATCGATAATTTGTAGCAATTTACAGCGGACGCAAAAACACACAACATAGCATTATGAAGCAGCCCTTACTAAGCCGCAATATATTAAGCGGCGTAACTCTTCCGGTATCCGTTATTTCTCTTCTTTATTTTACGACATCAGAAGACCAATTTACGATTTATTGATATTAACGATATTGGTCTGGGCTAGTGGAAGTTTGGTCAGGTCTAGGAGTTTTTCCGAGTTACTAGCCCTGTGGTCTAGTGGGAAAAGAAAGTTAATGTCAAACAGTGGTACTCTAGGAATTTTTTTATTTATCAAATATAATTTAAATGAAAGATAAAATCTAAAATTTTAAAAAAATCCTGATGCATATCCCAGTGTTTTATTTACCCCTGCGTCCTATACGCACAAATCTTGCTGCAGACGCACAATTCTGAAATATGTGCATCCGCTGGACACAGAAAAATCGCAGCCAATACGTCCTGATTATCTCAAATACAGACATTTAATTCTCGACACATTGTGTTTCTTGCACACTGCTTTGTAAACACTAGTGCGTGCGCATCATCGGATGAATTTCAAGAGCATTGGGTTACTACTGCACCGCTTTCTAAACAATGATGCGCGAGCATGTAGCATAATCAATGTCATCTGACGATCTCTTACTGTTCTCTGATCTCTGTGAGTTGTAAATATGCAAGCTGTTTGCCGACCTTGAGTACTTCTTGTGTTATAGTTTCACTGAATCGAAACGGTGTTATGATTAAGATAAACATTTCAATCAGTGGCGTAGCCGCCTTTATGCAACAACGCCCGGGCTTGCATATTTTTTTAAGAATGCATCATATCTCCTGGAAATGTCATCAGAACGCAGGAAATGCATCCTGAATTTTCTGATTGGGAGAGGGGCATGTCCCCCAGACCCCTCCCCAAACCCTTCCAGAACCCTATGGGCTTGCAGATCATTTTGGGGTCAGGTACGCCACTGTCAATAAAGGAGATACAGTGTGTAATGTTATTTGAACCAAATCAACAAACACTGTCTGTTTTTTGACAGACTAAGCTGCACAAGTGTTGTTTTTTTAATGTTTTTAACTGTTCTAGTCAGTGTTTACTGTTGTTTAATTCTCATTTGTGGTTGTTTAAATGGTGCACAGCTAAAGGTTCACACAGTGCACAATGTTGCATCATTTGAAATTGTAATGATTTAGTTAGAATGTCTCGAAAAATGGGACTCACACTTTCATTTTTTGGACTCACAGATTTGTAGTCCAGCGAGTCCTGGGACTCGTACATTGGAATTTGTAGATAAATCACTGATATCCTTTAAAGAAAATTAAATGCAATGCAAATATTTGAAACACCAATTTGTGTGACAGAATTTAACAGAATTAAATTGTCAGATTTTTGCTACCCATTCAAGTTAAAGATGTCCCAAAATTTGCAATGTCCAAATGTAACAACCAATCGATAAACTGTACATGATACTTTGAAGATCCATAAGTTTTCAAATAACTTCCCATTTTCGGTCAGTGATTCCTGGAGAAAATGTTCAGTACTTTAAAAGGGTTAAACTAAGGTAAGCAGGGCAGTAGTGTAATAGATAGAGTGTGGGCAGGTTCAATTCCCAGCCTGACCCGATGCCTCTTATAAAACAACACTCAGTACTGGTTCAACCCAGGAAGTGGACTCATCAGCGGTTCATATAAGGTTTAAGCTTTCATCGCAATTGAGCTAAAATGAATTGGTATAAACTCAATTAAGCAGGGCAGAAGTGTAATAGGTAGACATTGGACTGCTCCTGCCAGAGGTTATTGGTTCAATCCCCAGCTTGATTCAATGCCTCTAAAAAACAACACTCAGTACTGGTTTTACTCTTGAAGCGGACCCGATAGCAGTTCACATGACCTCTGATCTTTCATCGCAGTCGAGATCAAGTAAATTAGTATAAACATCCAAAATTACAGAACCTAACATTTCCATAGCTAAACTCGCGGTATCTATATTTCGCTGGATAAAATAACTAGAAACTGTGGTAACAGAAAACATCTTCACCTTTAAGTGTTAAAGACAATGCGAGTCTTTCTGATTTAACTCAATTAAGATAAATGTCATGCGTAAGCAATTAAGATTGATTGATTGATTGATTATTTAGTGTCGTTTTTATGCCATTGGGGGCTAACAGACGATCAGTTAACCTAACCACTGTTTCCTGGGATTAACTGGTACTCAAAAACACCCCATCTCTGCATGTAACATAACTTTCTCACTTGAATCAGCGGCGAGAGACAAATGATAATGAGACACAATGTCATATATATCAGAGACTGTTGCCGGGCGGGGATTCTAACTCATGACCCCTGGACTGATAGTCAGACGCGGAACCGACTGAGCTTATCGGGCCTGGCTAAACCAATTAAGAGAAACAGTAAATACCATCAAGTATCCTCATTTGTCTAGACAGCAGCTTAAAAGATTTTTTTTTTGCCAAGCCATTTCAGCTCATAGGCAGATCTAGAATTTTCAGTCAGGTCAGGGGTCACAGGGAGATTTTGTAAATCCCTGGAGGGTGGTGACCAAATTTCAGATGGGGTCCATTAGTATACGATAATATGTTTTTCACAACTTTTTATGAAATGTATACGTTTTTAATATGTTTTTAAATATTCATGAGGAATTATGAATGTGTTTGTGTAGGATGGGAGCATCGCTTTCATTCAATATCACAAGTGTAAAGAGTCATTAACAGTGCGGTAGCTGCCTTTACACCATGATGCCCGGGCTTGCACATTTTTTTACTCTTTATTTGCATCATTGTATCTCCTGGAAATTTCCCTAGAACGCAGGTAAAACCACTTCAAAATAAAAAATTCTGGGGGAGCATGGCTAGATTTTAAAGCCTTTCGTTATGTGATGATAAAGATATCCGTTTTCTTAAAATAAATACGAGAATTCTGCAATATATTCTGAATTTCGCCCAATTTACAAAATCGCACCAAACAGAATCACCCCATTAAGAAAGGTTTGCCCCACACAACGTAACTGCAGGAGATGGTGACTGTTTTTACATTCTGCAAATCAGTTAAATAAGATCCAGAAGTCAAGTCAGCAACACAAATAATATAACATGATCTTACCTTTCATAAATATTATGATTGAAAATATAAGACATATAATTATGGCAATTTTTCTGATTTAAAAAGTTTTTAATAGAAAAGTGTGTTGTTTTTTTAATATACTGAACTGTTTTTAGTTTTAACAAATTTAGGCATGTTGGGTCTTTTCCAATAATATTTATTAATACAGTCGAAACTCGTTATCTTGATATTGGAAGGGCTGCCAAAAAATATTGAGATATCGGAATAATGGTCCGTGCAGTAGAATTACACTGTTGTGATAAATGCTCATATCCGGGTCCTTCTGTAAGATGTTAGTTGAGGCTGATTGACTTAGTCAAATGATATTTATACAACATATATGAAATCACCTAATTCGATGACACGATGTTTGCAACACTGTTAGTCATAAAAACTGACATCTTTACCGGTAATTAGTGTCGCGTCTTAAACAAACTGTGAAAAATAGCACATAGATTTTCACACGATGTGGAAAGCAAACACAATATTTTGTCAACAATTTTCGTATCGAGACAATCATTCAATTAAAGGTGTGAAATGATCAATCGGGAACTAAAATTGAAATAGAGATATCCAAATTTTCGATACAAACCAGGGCTTCTAAAATCACCATTTTTTTTCTTCAGTTTTTGGACCAATTTCTGCTGTTCAAAACCGTTTTTGTTTTTTTATCGGTCCAGATATTTTCTATTGGTCGTATTAAATTACCCTTATCATGCTTCACTAAGCAGTGAAAAAAGCCTCGCAGCAATATCATTCGATTGTTTTGTCACCCACTGTGCAAAAGGAGGTCAATTTTGACTAAGCCATTACCGATAGTAGGGATGTTTTTCGGAGGAGTATCTCTACATAACATGCCTTCGATGTGTGATCAGCAACCCATATTGGTTCATCAAAACGGTTTTGTTTGCTTCGGTACTTTCTTTGATATACCACTAGCCGTAATGTGTTATAATAAATTGTTTGCTCGTGTCCTTTTTTTTTCCAAGGGAAAATTGCTTGCGTCATTAAAATATTTAATGAAAACGTGCAGTATTACTTGTTTGTTTGTGTTTTTTAACAATGACTTTAATTATAATATTAATGACATTAATTAAAGGACAAATTTCTGAAAATGGTCAAGATTAATTCAACAAATATTTATGTGACCAATATGATGGACCAAATCGAAACAAAATGAATGATTGATTGAATATTTACTGTCATTTTTAGACTAACAGACAACCAGGTAACCTAACCATTGTTTCCTGGAATCCTGGCAGGTTAACCAGTACTCAAGCACACTCCATTCTGCAAGTAACTGATTACTTTAATCAGCGGTGAGAGACAAATGATAATGCAACGCAATGTTGTATATCAACCATCACAGAGACTGTGGCCGGGCCGGGTTTCAAACTCGCAACCCCTGGATTGATAGTCAGGCGCGCTAACGACTGAGCAAATCGGGTCCGGCAAAAATGAAAATGAAATCATGTGACTGATTTGATATGTCATAATACACATTGCAGTCTACTGACCTAGCAAGTTAGGAAAACACTACCTTTATTCATTCTATTATATTATTATTGTTAAATACTTATTTTCTACTGGTATTTCCGTCATGAAAGGAGTCTCAGAGTCGCACAGATTTATACTGTTTAAGCTATTTTAAAGTGAACAAAATGTAATTGATGGAATTTCTCTTTTTCAGACAAATGCAGATGGAATTTGACACATTTAGGCAAACTGTGGAGAAAGTAGGAGAAGAGGCTAAAAGAGTGGATAACGCTGACACTGGAGCAGTGTGCGAGATTTGTCATAAAACCAAGTTTGCTGACGGGGTGGGACACAAGTGTACCTACTGTAACCTGAAGTCATGTGCCAGATGTGGGGGACGTATATCAGCGAAAAATAAGGTAATTATTTTTTTTTTTTAAGATTGTCTGGTACCCTGGACAATTACATTTCAGAAACTATAAAGTCAGACTGTTTTATGTTTATTTACCTTTATCTGGTACCCTGGACATACATTTTTGGAGTCTTCAAGTTGGACTGTTTTATGTTTTAATTACCTATGTCTGGTACCCTGGACATACACTTCTGGAGTCTTAAAGTCAGACTGTTTTATGTTCAGAACCTTTTTCCTACCTATGTCTGGTACCCTATACAGACACTTCTGGAGTCTTAAAGTCAGACTGTTTTATGTTTATTATCTATGTCTGGTAACATGGACATACACTTCTGGAGCCACAAAGTTGGACTGTTTACTGTTCAGAACCTTTTTTCTACCTATGTCTGGTACCCTATACAGACACTTCTGGAGTCTTAAAAGTCCGACTGTTTTATGTTTATTACCTGTGTCTGCAGGTACCTTGGACATACACTTCTGGAGCCACAAAGTTGGACTGTTTTATGTTCAGAAACTTTTTTCTTCCTATGTCTGTTACCCTATACAGACACTTCTGGAGTCTTAAAAGTCAGACTGTTTTATGTTTATTATCTATGTCTGGTACCCTGGACATACACTTCTGGAGCCACAAAGTTGGACTGTTTTATGTTCAGAACCTTTTTCAACCTATGTCTGGTACCCTGTACAGAAACTTCTGAAGCCAGAAAGTCTGACTGTTTTATGTTCATTACCTATGTCTGGTAGTCTGTAGAACAAACCAAGCTCTCCCAATTGGGTCCGTTATTAGCAGTTGTTATGATCACACAGATTGGTCAGTTGCTTCAGGGAAAGTTTGAATGATGTCATAGTTGAGTAAGCGGTCAATCGCTATGAATTGTGGGACAAGAATAGAATTCCCTGCTTTTTTCATTGGTAGTTTATGGCGTGATTCGGGAGATATTATGTTCTGGGATAGACCAGGTACCCTGGCCAGACATTTCTGGAGCCACAAAGTCAGACTGGTTTATGTTCAGATCCAATGTCAGGTACCCTGGCCACACATTTCTGGAGCCACAAAGTCAGACTGGTTTATGTTCAGATCCAATGTTGTTCCCAGGCCAGACATTTCTGGAGCCACAAAGTTAGACTGGTTTATGTTCATATCCAACGTCAGGTACACTGGCCAGACATTTCTAGAGCCACAAAGTCAGACTGGTTTATGTTCAGATCCAATGTCAGGTATCCTGGCAAGACATTTCTGGAGACACAAAGTCAGACTAGTTTCAATAATGTTCAGATCCTATGATACACCTCATGCCATTTAATGTACACCTGTAACTATTTGTTTCATTAGGAGACTGCCAGATCTCACAGTGGAATATATTAACATGCTTTTGTGGTTTTGAGCTGTTGAAGGAAGAATTGTCAGTTATCAAACTAGTTGTTTTCACTAGCAAGTCTTATTGGAAGCTTAAAGGAAATGTCTGACCCTTTTCAAAAATATTTGTTTGTTGTGCTCAGACCTAGTATTTTACATGTGGGTAACTAATGGACATTGAAAAAACTAAATGTTGTGAAACGCAATAAAAAAATGTTGGCTAAGTTGCAATTTTGTGTGATGGAGTTAGGTAGGACGGTCCAGTGTGCTGGAAAATATTGTCATAAACAAGAGTTTGAGGAGATGTAGGAGCCACTGCTAAGGGCAGTCTGTTGGTTTTGTTTGGTTTTACACAAGTATATATAGGTCTTGCAGCACAAACTACTAGTACTTCCACTGTTTTTGTTGAGTTTCAGTGGAACTTCTGTAAATGATCCTAGTGAATATTGTGGCTTGAACCACAAGGAGTCAACGTGAAGGGCAGTCTGTTGGTTTTGTTTGGTTGGTTGGTTTTACATAAGTTTATATATATATAGGTCTTGTAGCACAACTACTGGTACTCCGCTGTTTTTGTTGAATTTCAGTGGTACTTCTGTCGATTATCCTTGTGAATATTGTGGTTTGAACCACAAGGAGTCACTGCGAAGGGTGGTCTGTTGGTTTTGTTTGGTTGGTTTGTTTGTAGGTTGGTTGGTTGGTTGGTTTTACACAAGTAAAGGTTTTGTAGCACAACTACTGGTACTCCGCTGTTTTTGTTGAATTTCAGTGGAACTTCTGTAAATTATCCTAGTGAATATTGTGTCTTGAACCACAAGGAGTCAACGTGAAGGGCAGTCTGTTGGTTTTGTTTGGTTTGTTGGTTTTGCACAAGTATATATAGGTCTTGCAGCACAAACTACTAGTACTTCCACTGTTTTTGTTGAATTTCAGTGGAACTTCTGTAATTTATCCTAGTGAATATTGTGTCTTGAACCACAAGGAGTCAACGTGAAGGGTGGTCTGTTGGTTTGTTGGTTTTACACAAGTATATATAGGTCTTGCAGCACAAACTACTAGTACTTCCACTGTTTTTGTTGAATTTCAGTGGAACTTCTGTAAATTATCCTAGTGAATATTGTGGCTTGAACCACAAGGAGTCACTGCGAAGGGCAGTCTATTGGTTTTGTTTGGTTAGTTGGTTTTACACAAGTATATATAGGTCTTGTAGTTTTGTAGCACAACTACTGGTACTCCGCTGTTTTTGTTGAATTTCAGTGGTACTTCTGTCGATTATCCTTGTGAATATTGTGGCTTGAACTACAAGGAGTCACTGCGAAGGGTGGTCTGTTGGTTTTGTTTGGTTGGTTTGTTTGTAGGTTGGTTGGTTGGTTGGTTGGTTTTACACAAGTAAAGGTTTTGTAGCACAACTACTGGTCCTCTGCTGTTTTTGTTGAATTTCAGTGAAACTTCTGTAAATTATCCTAGTGAATATTGTGGCTTAAACCACAAGGAGTCAACGCGAAGGGCAGTCTGTTGGTTTTGTTTGGTTAGTTGGTTTTACATAAGTATATATATGTTTTGTAGCCTAACTATGATCCTCCGTTGTTTGGTTGGTTTGTTTATAGGTTGGTTGGTTGGTTGGTTGGTTGGTTGGTTGGTTGGTTGGTTGGTTTTACACAAGTAAAGGTCTTGTAGCACAAACTACTGGTACGGTAATTCTACCATTATAATCCATACTCGGTATAACCCACAGGATTATTGTGAAGCCAAAACTTGGGGGGAAAAACAAGTATCCATCTATTATCCGCAGGCATGAATCAGTTGTTTACTACAGCTGCCATTTTGAAATCTAGACCAGAGTGAAGGATGAAGTTTGATTGGCTAATTATGGAGTAACAAAATTTAGACTGGTGTACTGCATAATTTTGTAAAAAATTATGTAAAACGTTTTGATGTGATTATAGTGTGTTAGTGGTCAACAATAAAATTTGCGAATATAATATTATAATAGTGTTAATTAATTGACTTATTAATTGTGAGTGTTTATTTGTGTAAGATAAAAGGGAAAAACGGAACTATTTTTTAAGAACTTGGATGTCCGACTCATGTAACCCCCCCTCAAAATCATCATCTTCAACGTCGCTGTCGACTGTTTCTTCACTACTTATCCTCACAACGATAACACATTCTCAAACCCTTCTCAACCATCAGGGTCTCAACGTATACCGTACTCAAACATGTCACTATTGTCACTTATCAAACGGTATTCACACTCTTTAATTGAATATCAAAGAGATGTCAATTAGTTTTAATTAACAGAGTGATAATCTGACAGCAGGAAAGGACGAGGAAAGTACAAGTAGGTGGAGTCAATTTTGTAATTGGCTTGCAATTTACTACCGCCAAACACCTGCATAATTTTGTTGTCCCCAATTTTTTTAATTTGTTTTGTGTTATTTTTAATCAATAAACTGATAATAATTATTCAGAATTGTAATAAAATTGAAATTAATAATTGTAAAAAATATTAATGTCAGTATTTTCATATATATATTTCTTTATGGCATTAAACACCATACAGTTGTCCCGTTTAATGACGAGCGTAAAAATAGTGAATTGAACAGAATTTGAATATTTGCAACCGAATAGTTAATAAATAGAAGACTTCCAGTTTAACGAAAAGTTTTGTTGTTTTCTCTTTTGGAAGTTACAGAATACACAATAATACCAAAAGGCGTTTATATTTAAATAGAAATCATAAAATATAAAGCAATTTTTTTGTAAGACATGTTTTAAAACTTTCTGTGCTTTTTGAACTAGGTTCCACTGAGATGATGTCCTTCAGAAATACTGTTGTCAGCCTATGTTGACGATCACAAAGTTTTGGGGGATCTCTGAATAGACATGAAAAATAAAATTATTTTTTCTATATACACTAGTCAAAATTAATACGCATAGAATTCCCTGCATTTTCATTGGGGATAAATAGACATGATATGGGAAATATCACGTTCTGGGATAGTAATACTTAGTTTTTTATAAATTTTTTATGCTACAAGTCAAATGAACTGAAAAAACAACATTTTGGGATATATAAATGATTATCATCAGGATGAGTATTTTCCATCAATAATTGATAAAATTGATCATTTTAGACATATCACTAGTTTAGAACTATGAATTTTACTTTCTGAGGGACAAACTATTCATAACCTAATTTAGCTTTTAGTTTAGGCCTGAAATAAAATATTGTTTGTTTATCCTTAACCTACATTCCTGATAACATTGTCCAAAATATCTTTATTGCATTCCTTCCAAAAAATATTTATTATCTCTTTGGCAGCCAAAGGCCAGCAGGGCTTATGTCATGGTAAATTGTCCGTCGTCCGTCTGTTTACCTTTTTCTTGAAGACGCGATAGCACCTGTATTTTTAATTGAATCTTAACCAAACTTGCACAGCAGTTATATAACCATTAGATCTCAGACGAGTTCTTGAACCAGCGTCATCAGACCACAAATGCACCGGCCACTGAGGACTAATATAAGCACTTTATTAGAGAAATTTAAAAAAAACATTACTCTGAAAGTTCAAGGCCTAGACCTTAGATATTTTACATACGTGTAGCATTGAATGGGGGTCTCCTAAATGATTTGTTGAAGTCATGTCCCTTGGGTCAAATTTTGGGCCGCCACAGGGGTCTCTGTTTTACATATAGTTATATAGGGAAAATGTTGTAGACGCTATAGTACCTTCTTTTTTATTGAAACTTAACCAAACTTCCACAGCTGTTATATAACCACAGGATCTCGGAAGAGTTTGTGAACCAGTGTGATTCAACCACAAATGCCCCCACCACAGGGTTAATTTATAAGCAGATTTTAAGGGAAAATTTAAAAAACATTTAATCTGGAATTTCAAAGCCTGGACCTTAGATATTTTACATGTAACATTGCATGGTGGTCCTGTGGTCAAATTTGGAGTCGCCTCAGGAGTCACCATTTTACAGAGTTATATAGGGAAAATGTTAACCTTTTTCTTTTAGACACGAAAGCACCTCTATTTTTAATTGAATCTTAACCAAACTTTCACAGCAGTTATATAACCACAAGATCTCGGACGAGTTCTTGAACCAGTATCATTCGACCACAAATGCCCCCACCACAGAGCTTATAAGCACATTTTAAGCAAAATTTTAAAAAACATTTTCTCTGAAAGTTCAAGGCCTAGATCTTAGATATTTGACATGTAGCATTGAATGGGGGTCCCGTAAAAGATTTGTTGAAGTTGGGTCCCTGGGATCAAAATTGGGGCTGCCACAGAGGTCACTGTTTCACATAGTTATATAGGGAAAACGTTGTAGACGCTATAGTACCTTCATTTTTCATTGAATCTTAACCAAACTTGCACAGCAGTGATATAACCACAAGATCTTGGACGTGCGTGATTCGACCTCAGATGCCCCCGCCACAGTACTTATAAGCACATTTTAAGCGAAATTTTGACATTTTCTCTGAAAGTTCAAGGCCTAACCCTTAGATATTTTACATGTAACATTGCATGGCAGTCCTGTAAAGCATCTGTTGCCAGTAGAGCGTTCAGGTCCTCTATATCTGTGAATTGTTACTATAATGGGCAATTAGAATCCAGTGTCAGGAATTATATTTTTTTATTCATTTCCCTGGCAACACTATTTTTTGTCTTATGATGCTCCATAAAATGTTTAGACTCTTATCCATAAAAATAGGTTCCATTCCAAAAAAAAAGTTCAATGAAAATTTACGAAAATGTTTCTTTTTTTTTATAAAATAAACATCTTTAGTTACATGTTATGCAGCTTTCAAAGAGATAATGTGCAAGAAAAAGATAATAAGACGTTATTTCCAACAAAAGACAAAAACTCACAATGTAAAATATAATATAATAATTGATAATCTACCTACGTAACCCAAGATGAAAAAGATGGGTAAGTAAAAGACAAACAGACAATATTATAATTTAGGTCTTATACTTAAATTATTTTAGCTGGATTGCAAAGAAAACTCAGATCTTAAATACACCACTTTTGAGTTTGCTTCCTTAGTTAGAACCGGTACTGAGTGTTTTAGTTTGAGAGGCATCGGATGGAGCTGGGGACCGAACCCACAACGTCTGGCATGAGGGAGACAGACACTCATTGCCATCCTTGCTATAAAATATTGTAAATATCAAAAGTGACCAAAAAAGCAATCTTTACAAAGAATTGGTTGAAGCTCCGCCATTTTTGTGCTTGGGTTACATGGTAGCAAAAAATAGATTTAGTCCGAGACCCTGTCTCTGACATGTTTAACTGGGTAACAGAAGTTTTCCAAACGTATAGCATGACTGTTTCTATGACTTTATATCGAAATCGAACAATGTGAGCAAGATGTTGGGAGAAATTTACGTAGTCAGACTACTGAAATCAAGGACCTATATTTATAGAAGTCCTTGCTGAAACCAAATAATATTATGATGAAATGATAAAAATTTAGAAAATGAAACTTGATGTAAATTTTAGGGCTTTTTTTCATTTACAGACTTTAAGAATTGAATTCAGACTATGTAATTTAAGAAGATCTTTTGTCCAAAGGGCTATAATTATAGTCGTGAAAAGTTCTTGGCACAGACTGTTGTAGAACATACATGACTTCAACTCCCTGGTGATTCTACTACGTGTATTTTCCCTTTATCTGCGAAACGTAGCAAACTTAATCATCAATGCAAATACTATTGTATTCACTTTGTCAATAACAGCCTTGTATTACCCACCCACGATGAGACACAGCGCAGCATACAGTTGATAGATATGCACGATATCTATTCTACAAATATTAACCTGATTGACCCATGCGCCATCGCCACAGCATGTCCGCCCCCACTCGGATGTTTCTCAAAGTTATACGACAGGTTTTCAATATTGAATTACATTCTAACAATTGAGTGAAACAATAACCTAATAAAGCATTAAAGCACCTTTATATAGAACCATGGAACAGATTTTCTGTGAATCAATAATGAAGAAACTGATACAGGACCCTTCTCCAGTTCCACTACACAAGTGTTGGAGGATTGTTGTTTTATTTTTTTTATATATATTTGGATAAATTAATCCCAGCATCCATTCAAAGCTTATGGATGCAAAGTTAACTGTATTCCAGTGTATTGTAATTCGCTGTTCCCATAATGCACTACATCTTAATACACCATTTCCATCTTGCACTACATTGTAATACATTGTTTCCCATATTGCACCACTTTGTAATACATGGTCCCCATATTGCACCACTTTGTAATGCACCATTCCCATATTACACCACTTTGTAATACATTGTTTCCATATCGCACGACTTTGTAAGTTACCATTCCCATATTGTACTACAAATGTAATACATCATTCTCATATTGAACTACATTTTAATATGCCATTCCCATATTACACTACATTGTAATACGCCATTCCCATATTGAACTACATTGTAATACACTATTCCCATATTGCACTACATTGTAATACGCCTTTCCCATATTGCACTACATTGAAATACACCATTCCCATATTGTACTACATTGTAATACACTATTCCCATATTGCACTACATTGTAATACGCCTTTCCCATATTGCACTACATTGTAATACACCATTCCCATATTGTACTACCTTGCAGGGCCCTTGTTTGTTTCTTGGGTTAATAGAACTGGTACTGAATGTTGTGTTTGAGGTCGTCAGGTCTAGCCTGGAACCGAACCCTGGTTATGGCCTCTGGTGTGAGCGGCCAACACTGTCTACAGTGCACCTACCACGCTGCTAAAGCGGCGTGGTAGTGTAATGTATAGAGTGTTGGCTACTCACACTAGATATTGTGTGTTCAATCCCGTGCCTGATCCCAGAGGTTGTGGGTTCAATCCCGTGCCTGACCCAAGAGGTTGCGGGTTCAGTCCCCCGCCTGACCTGATGCTTCTCATAAAACAACACTCAGTACTGGTTCTACCCAGGAAGTGGACTCTAGGGCAGTTCATACAAGCTCTGAGCTTTCATCGCAATCAAGCTAAAATAAATTTGAAACTGAGCACCTAAATTTAAAGACATTAATCTAATCAAATGTGAGGCATATAATTTTCACCCATAATCAGTATTCAATATTGATGGGAAGGGAGAAGTGAAACGTATCAATAGTTTATGGGGGATTAAATATTTAAGGAAAGGGTCATCCATGACAGAGTGGTCTCAATATCACTTACCTCTAACCGCTAATGTTGTAGGTTCGCTCGCCCCAAAAACTTAATGTGAGAAAGTTGCCAGTTACTTGCGGAAGGACAGCGGTTCTACTCAGTCTGGCTCAGTCTGAGGTCTTCCTCCACCAGTAAAACTGGATATGCCATATATATATATATATATATATATATATAACCTGAAATGTGTTGAAAATGGCGTTAAAACCCCATTGAAAAGAAAATATATATTTTAGGAAAATTAAGTTATGGTCAGCGGAGTCATTATTTTAAAGGGAGTATATCAGGAAAAAACTAATGAATGTCTTGAAAAATAAAATTATTTTTAAAATGGTAAAAATACATCTCATTATCATTAATAAGTAAAATCCAAATGGCTTAGTATGTCAAATCAGTCAAAGTGTGACAAAATCGCTATTTAAATCGGAGTTTCCCCCATTCTAAAAATAGACAACACTTAAATACTGCTAGATGACCATCGCATCTTCATTTGGACTCTTTCTAAGATGAAACAATTTTTACTATGACTTTGTGCAAACCTGTATAATGGATCAAATTGATACCATTTTGAAAATGAAATCACTTGACATAATACATTAAATCTCACTGAAGTGTTTAAAAAAAACAACAACAAAATAACAAACCATAAGACTGACTGTGATACCCGTGATAGGCAGAAGTACATTCAATACATCACAATATATGTTACAATTTTAAGTGGGAAATCTATTTTAGTCTAACCTAGGTGCATCGCCCAAGTAAGGAAATCCCTTTTCAGTTTATTATTTTGGCATGTTTAAACAGATATCCTTTGGCAATAAGGGGTCAGTGACTATATATAGGCATGATAAATACTGGAAAAATATGTTTATAGCAAATTTTAAAATTTTGAAAATCCTGATAAATTCACTTTAAAAATGTCAATATTTTCAACAAAATATCTCAGTAGCTAAAAATTTATGTAAATTTTAAAGTTATATTCAGTTGAATTCCCTCTATAAAAGTTTTGGAGCATCCGCCTCCTATGTGGAAGGTCTTGGATCTGGTCCCCCAGGTGGGTCATACAAAAGACTTGAAAAATGGAACTTAAAAAGCTTTTATTCTTGGTGTTCAGCATTTAGAGGATAGTTCTTATATGATCAGCCAGGTGTCAGTATGATGTTACTGGATGGGATATCATACCATGTGTCTGTGGCATGATACTTCAGTGTGGTAGCGCTCCGAATACTGTTCCAAGTAGACAATGTCGTGATGACTGAAAAATTGTTCAAACCAATGCTTTAGAACACCATGTAACAACAACTATGAAAGTCTTCTGTTTTTTTTTTTGAAATACTGTTTATCAAGGACTGATATATTATGGGGATGTAAAGATTGATTTGAAACATGAGGAAAATTAATTTAATTTATCATTACCATGTGTCCCTTTAATAACAAAAAATTCATGCAAATTTTGAAGTAACAAGGCCTAAATTAAAATGTTGTTTGCAGCTTCCGGCCAACCCAAAACAATTTATATATATATGTGGTATAGAGAACAATTGTTGTTGTTGTATGGTGTTTAGCGTCGCTTTCAACAATTTTTCAGTCATATCACGACAGTGTCTAATATGTTTATAGCAAATTTTAAAATTTTGAAAAATCCTGATAAATTCCCTTTAAAAATGTCAATATTTTGAACAGAATATCTCGGTAGTGAAAAATTCATGTAAATTTTGATGTAACAAGGCCTTAATTAAAATAGAGTTTGTTTGCCACTTCCGGCCATCCCAAAACAATATAAATATATATATATATATATATATATATATATATATATATATATATATATATATGAATATAACTACATCTGTGTGTGTGTGTGTGTGTGTGTGTGTGTGTGTGTGTGTGTGTGTGTGTGTGCAGTCAAACCTGTCTTGAACAGCCAGTTAAGTTAAAGAACAATAGTGGCCTTTTAAGACAGGTAGTTGCTTAATAACTACAGGTTAATTTACTTTAAAAGCATAGATGGCTGCTTAAGAGAGATGACGGCTTACACACGTTTGACTGTATGTCCTATAACACGTATGATAATTTGAATATTACGGAGGAAGGCGAGTGATTACTGTACTGTACACTTCCTATTGATTGGCTGCCGTTTCACTGGAGTCTACATAAGGCACTGTATAGATGCTCGGTCTGCTGTGCTATTCTGGAGATCTCAGGGGGACTCTACTTTTAACCCTGCCATGAATTAGTGAAGAAACCACTAACTTGGTTAGTTTGTCTTATGTAAGAAATTTGTCAGTGGGCCAAAATATTTAAGTATGGTTATATATGTATATAATTGTACACTGTGTGTGGGCTGTCTCAGCGTTGTCCATCTTGAAGCCTTTATAGTCCAGTCTCTGGTTTAAGATTCATTTCAGTGTGAGTGTGATAAGCCAGGACCCTTGTTTAACCTTTTTAGGCGTCGAAATTCTGCCCCGTAACCCATGCCCTGGGAAAACTCCCCATCAAAAAATTACAACATATTTTAGCTTCTCTCATTCTCTCACAGTCGGACCATAAGTTTGAAGTCTGTAGCGTTTCTAATTTTCAATCCATGGTTTGCGAGTTTGAATCTCCGCCTGATCACAGTCTTCATGATGTTTGATGTACAACATGCTTCACATTGTCTTTCGTCATCACTGATTCATTTGAGAAAGTTATCAGTTACTTGTGCAGATGGGTGTGCTTGAGTACTGGTTAACCTTCCAGGATCCCAGCAGAGACAGGTTAGGTTAACTGACTGTCTGTTAGCCCTTGATAGCAGAAAAATTATACTATATTCAAACAAATAATTCTTTCATTTAGTGAAGTGGCATTGTCTCATTTAGCGTTACCAAAAATAGTTAAGAACTTGGAGATTGAGAGCACGTCAGCCCTTTTATTTTTGGAAAAAAATCGATATTGTGACAAATTAGGAAATATTGTATTTATTACTATAAGGCCATTATAAATTAATTGCTAGATTATCATCCAAATTTTTCTTAAAAAGGGGGAGGGCGGGAAGGTTTTCATCATTTACTTTTAAAATTCTTGATTTTTTTTTTTTATAAAATATATATATATTTTTTTTTTTAATATAGAAAGGGTCAGGGCGGCATGAAAATTAGGGGGCGGGTAGGGATGATAATCTAGCAATTAATTTATTATGGCCTAATATAATTTTTCTAAAAAAATATCGGAATTGTTTCTTGCCATAATTTGGGAAGAAAATCTATCATTTTCAGAGAGGGAATTAGCTTAATTCAGCCTCTATTTTATTCTCGCAGTTCTTGTATCGATATATTACAAATTTATGCTTTTGAATATTGGTTCCATAAATACGTTAAAACTGGACATCTTTTGAGTCAGTAGTTTGTCTGAGTATCAATCCAGGGATCTTGAATTTTGAATCTCTGCCCAGCCACAGTCTCTGTTGTGATGTGACTTATTTATTTTATTACGATTATGAAACAAGTTCTTACAACTTAGGCAAATCACACTCAAAGTCTTCCTGGTTAGAACCAGTACTTAGCGCATATGCGGAAAAGTGTCTTACTCAAGGACAGCACATCGAACCCACGACCCTCTGATCATGGGTTCAGTGCTCTACCATTGGACCATGTGCTGTTGTGATTGACCATACAAAGTGTCTCCCACCTCTGAATATGTGGGGAAGATAATCACCGGCTTACAGAGATAAGGTGTGTCTAGTGTATGGTGGATCCCAGTAACAAAGACCACCATTAATTAACAGAAATACACAGCTTTTAAAAAAAGAAAAAATAAAGAAGACAAAACCAAAAACGCCATATAAACAAATCATAAATGATTAAGAATGGCTGGAGAATTCCTGACGCTGTCATCTAGTAGCTGGGCTGGTGAACATTGAAAATCAATCATCATTTTATAGCCAGAGATGAATTTAAGCAGATATTCTCAGCTGAAAGAAAAATATGGGAAAAATTGATATACCTTACCAAGGCATAAATTCTCCTTCAGAATTATTGAATGATACAAAATGCAAACTGATGTATTATTACAACTGCAAATAAAACTACACAATGGACTGTTTGCAACATTTGATGCTGGTACCCCGTCTCTAGTAATTGTTTTGTGGATTTAAACAAACTCGGCCAAGTACCAATAATTGATATAATTTTACATTCATTTATAATTGATTAGTAATGAATTAGATGAGTTCAGTTTATACTAATTTTTTAAGCTTAATATAGGAGAAAACTTAAAGCTTATTTGAACCCATCTCTTGTCTGCCTCATGGATTGAGGTTACCATTGATAAACTGAACAGGTTATAGATATATCATTACAAATTTACAATAAAGTAGTAGAGAACGTTACATATTTAATATTATGTGTGGAGAAAATTACAAAATTACAATAGTGTAGTGAAGAAAATTACAAATTTCCAGTATTAATATTGTAAAGCAAAAACATCAAAATTTACAATGATATAGTGGAGAAAAAGTTTATGATAATGTAGTGAAGAAAATAACATATTTATAATAATGTAGTGGAGACAATTACATACATTTACAATATTGTAGCAGAGAAAATTACATATTTACAATAATGTAGTGGAGACAAATTTATAATAATGTAGTGGAAAAAAATAAACAAATTTACAATAATGTAGCAGAGAAAATTACATATTTAAAGTAATGTAGTGAAGAAAATTACAAATTTACAATAATGCCATGGAGAAAATTACAAATTTACAATAATGTACTAAAGGAAATAACAGATTTACAATAATGTATTGTAGAAAATTATACATTTACAATAATGTAGTAAAGGAAATCACAGATTTACAATAATTTATTGAAGAAAATTACACATTTACGGTAAATTACACATTTATAATAATGTAGTTGAGAAAATTACACAATTACATTAATGTAGTAAAGGAAATAACACATTTACAATAATGTATGAAGAAAATTACAAGTTTACAATGATGTAGTGAAGGAAATTACAGATTTACAATAATATATTGAAGAAAATTACAAATTTACAATAATGTAGTAAAGGAAATTACAGATTTACAATAATGTAGTAAAGGAAATTACAAATTTACAATACTGTATTGAAGAAAATTACACATTTACAATAAATTACACATTGATTTATAATAATGTAGTTGAGAAAATTACCCATTTAGGAGCATACACTTGTTCTGTAATTGTACAATCGCCTGTTAAATATTGAATAAACAAATTAAACCCATCAGGTTTTTATAATGATGAGTTTGTCTTTATGAGCCTGATTGTTTAAGCTTGATATATTGATTGAGGGACGCAATTAATCTGGTATTCAAAGAGCTGTATAAATAGGTTTTTTGTTACTCCAGCGGGTTTTCAAAACAAGTCCGAAACAAAGAACATGAAAGAGGCTTCAATAACGCATTTAGAAAGTACTGATTACAGGCTTCATTTTTCTTTGAATGTCGTAGTTGATTACAGTTTGTGTTTGCAGTCTATTAAATAGCTACCCAGTTCATTAGCTGGGTGATGTTAAAGGGAATATATCAGGATTTTTCAAAATTTTAAAATTTGATAAAAAACATTTTTTTCCAGTATACCATGTGTCTTTATTATACTCACTGGCCCCGAATTACCAAAAGGATATTTTTAATAATAATTATAATGAAAATGATTTTCCAGTCTTAATGGGCTGCATGCCTTTAAGTTAGACTAAAATAGATTACACGCTTTAAGTTGCAGCATATTTGGTTATGCATTGTATGAGTCATATGATTTCATTTTCATTGCAAGTTTACACGCAATAAAAATTGTTTCAACTTAGAAAGGGTCCAGATACCTTCCCGGTCATACTACACTGACACTGGGCTCATGGATCCGATCTGCAACTATCCTGTAAATGCTAAGCGCCAAGCGAGGAAGCTTCTGGTACCAGTTTTTAGTATGACTGGGCAGGGGATTCAACCCGTGACTTTTGGCACCACAATGCCATTGCTGCATTTCTAATTAAATATCTTTAATGATACAAAAACGCAGGTGGAGAAGAGGGATATAGTGGTAGAGTTACTGTCTATGATACTTGTCTTAGCAATTTCACTTCCTGCTGTCACATTGCAGTGGGTGAGCTCAGACGATGTGTCATGTGCTATTCTCACCATCTCAGCATAAAGCAGGGCTGTCAGCAGAAGAAGAAGGCTATTCCTTCTTGAACACTCGGCTATTTTCAGCTGAGTTTCTTCCATTTTTGCAGCGCTCCCCCAGACCCCTTCTTACTTTTACCTTTCACCCTCCTACTTCAAAACTAAATGAAAGCCCTCAGGTGAAGGCAGCAGAGGGTAAAAGACGTCAGTTTAACAAATCTTGTTTTGACTGACTGCAACTCTGCAGACAGTTGTCAATGGTTGAAGAGGAATTGTGTCATTTACAACTTGCATCATCACCAGGTGAAGGTCGTCTTAACTATTAAAGGTCAAATTCCATTAGGGTCGTTTGAACCTCTGCCATGGAGATGGTGTGGTCTCCTTGAGCAAGACACTTTTTTCCACATATGCTTAGTACTCGGGTTCTACCCAGGAAGACGTCTAGTGTGATTTATCTAAGTTGTAAGAACTAATAATGTTTCGCTATTGAAGTACAATAAATATTCATTTAAACTAATAATCCCATTCGGCTATTAGTGATCAAATCTTAAAACAATGAGGCAGGAATGTTCAAAACATTTAGTTGATGTGTCACATACAACTACCTGCATCATCAATACTAGGTCTAGGTCATAATATAGATCAAAGTTCAAGTATCTTCCAGATGATCAGATTTTAACAACAATTAAGCAGGATTATAATTATTTTGTTCAGCACATGAAACAGAGAGCATACATCTCCTACCATACCAATGGGAAGGTTGGTGTTAGGTGACAAAAACTCCGCAGATGATGTCCCAGTTTACAATATTATGCAGGTGTGTTCAGTTCAGTATAATTATGAAAATGATGTTTCTCGGAAAATGAAGGTAAAGGTCACAGCAAGGAACTTTGGATGACTTTGAAGTGCAATTTAATATTAAATATGATATTTTACTGTATCAGTTGATATGTGTGATATACCTGACTATTATAGTCTTAATGATAGCCTATGCCTGACTCTACCTAGTCTATACCTTACCCTATAGTTTATACTTGATTAAAGTCTATACCTGACTCTACATAGTCTATAATTTATACCTTACCCTATAGTTTATACTTGACTAAAGTCTATACCTGACTCTACATAGTCTATAATCTATACCTTCCCCTATAGTCTATACTTGATTATAGTCTACACCATACTCTACATAGTATGTAGTCTATACCTGACTGTATAGTATATATTTGACTAAAGTCTATACCTGACTCTACATAGTCTATAGTCTATACCTGACTGTATAGTCTATACCTTAATTATTATATAGTCTATACTTGACTCATACTAGTCTATACCTGACTCTACATAGTCTATACCTGACTTTATAGTCTACCTGACATCTGTAAAGTCTATAACTGATTCTACATAGTCTATAATCTGTACCTGACTGAAGTCTCTACCTTACTCCTTTGATATTATATACCTGACATTATACCTGGCTCTATATAGTCAACTTCTGTTAGTTATCCTTATAAATAAGGACTTGATCACTGAATGAATTATTTATTGTTTATATGCATCGTCATGGCAATGTTTAATTTACTTTTATGTTAGCCACATGGCATCCCAGTGGGACCATGGCAACATAAAACACAGTTTCCCACCAGCCTATATTCACAAGTAATAAACAGATGATCAGTTATTGGAACTGTTAGACTCGTGTCTACTGTGGGATCGTGGGATAAAACATGATATGCTCAGCAAACAAGAAATAAACAAGAAAACAATTATGGTTTGTTTTTTTATACAAATGGGGCAGCCCTCAAGGGGACATGGATTTTGGGTCTTGGCTCATTGTGCCTAATTCAAGATTATACTTTAGTTTGCAGATTGATCAAGCATTTGCAGATTATGTTTTATTGGTGGAGGAAAAGTGAATTGAATTAGAATCTGTACCCATCCTTCCCCAAGTAACTGACAAACTTTCTCATTGGAAGTTTTTTAATTAAGCTAGTTTCGAATCCATTACCTTGCCAGTGAGGGATAAACAATCTTACGGCTGTTCGTTAAACCATTTAGCTGACAGGGCATTGGTTCAAAGATGGAAAAGGTCATGTTTCGTACTGTGTGCTTATTTGCGGTTGAGCCAGTGTCCAGAAAAATATGTTAGCAAATGTTAGCAAATGTTTAACCCTTTGCTCCATAGATTTGCTTTGAATTTAAACTGCGTGAGTCTGAAAGGTCTTGAGGTGCCCTCTTTTCATACCACTTGCCTCTCACCCGTGATATAGTGGATTTGGATCCCTCTTTTTACTTCATAGATATGCGTTTTCCATCACCAATCACAGAAGGCCTTTGAAAACAGTGCAGGAAGAGTTCAGATTGCTCGTGACGAGCAATCTGAACACTTCCTGCACTGTTTTCCACTCTGTCAGTTAATATGAACATATTTCACCCAATAATTCAAAAGCCTTCTATATTAGAGGTCTCAAAGGTGTCTATATAAAGTTAAGGGTTAACAGAACTGAACACAGTCCTGCATGGTTCTACCCAGGAGGGCCTCAAGCGTGATTTAATGTCTAAGTTGTAAAAACTTGTTTCACAGTTGAGGTAAAGTAAATAAGTTCTAAACTATGGCAGAATGAGTTAAAAGAGACTAACATATATTAAACAGTTAGACTATCATCCCTTTGTTACCATTGGAGTGATACAATACTCAATTATGCATGTGATCTGAAGCCGCCTATATTACATGACTGCAGGCAGCATGTTCAAAAATGATATTAATAATAACATGGAGATTTGAAACTTTTAACTGGGAAATGAGGTTATGGATTCCAAGGATCAATTTAGTAACTTCCCAGACTTTGGAACTTGATAGTGCTGATGTTAAGTTTTGGGAATCACTTAAACACTTAAAATACGTCCTGAATTCTTGACCTTATAACTTACCTTTAAAGTAATACTAATCAGTCTAAACATTCAACATTTGGTGAGCACTTGCCAGTCACTTGATCTGTTGTAGCTAGCATTAATCATTTTATTTTTTTATAAATGCTGGGGCTCAGTCGTTAGCGCATCTGACTTTCAATCCAGGGGTCACGAGTTCAAATCCCTGCCCGGCCACAATCTCCGTGATGATTGATATACGACATTTTGTCTCATTGTCGTTCGTCTCTCACCACTTATTCAAGTGGGAAAATTATCAGTTACTTGCAGAGATGGGGTGTTGGCGAGTACTGGTTAATCTTCCGCCCAGGATCCCAGCAAACAGTGGTTAGATTAACTGATTCTGTTGGCCCTCGATGGCATAAAAATGATGCTAAATTAACAATCAATCAGTCATTGTTTTATAAAATTTGAATATAAATACAATCTCGAAGGCTTCAGCCTCTTCCCAATTTACAAGAAAAAAGCCGTGCTATGTGTCCCAGGTTTAACTGTTTTGCATACATATACTGGAGTATAACAGAAAGTGCAAAGTAACAATAATTCATATTTAACCTTGCTGGTACGAGTTGTTCCATTATTCATCAGTTCAGTGCTACTGCAGTCAATAGACAACACTTAAATAGTGACCTTGTGGTGCCCGATCATTCATCTCTGTGGATTTGACCAATCAAAGTTAATAGAAGGTCAGTAGTATTGTACAAGTCTAACCAGATAATAGAGCAGAGAATTGATCCTGACTTCCCCCACCCTCTTTTGAGGGAGACATATTGCTGAAAACAGGGTAATAGGGTCGTGGATAGAATGTTGCACACTCACGCTGGAGGTTGAAGGTTCGATCCAGGGCAGCTCAACCAGGTCCATTTAAAAAAGCAACACCAACTCAGTACTGGTTCTACCCAGGAAGTTAACTCATGGGAGGTTCATTATTATTAGCACTGAGCCGGGCCCGATTAGCTCAGTCGGTTACGCGTCTGACTATCAATCCAGGGGTCGTGAGTTTCAATCCCCTGCTCGGCAACAGTCTCCGTGATGATTGATATACGACATTGCATCTCATTATCATTCGTCTCTCACCACTGATTCAAGTGGGAAAGTTATCAGTTACTTGCAGAGATGTGGTGTGCTCGAGTACTGGTTAATCCCAGGAAACAGTGGTTAGGTTAACTGATCGTCTGTTAGCCCTCAATGGCATAAAAATGACGCTAAATATTCAATCATTCAATCAGTCAATCAATATAAGCACTGATCTTTCTACGCAATCAAGTTAAAATAACTAAGTATATTGAACATTTCTTACTGTAATTTATAGCTCAGGAAACCAAATATTAGCAACATGCACAAAACAGCAAAAAGTAGTGAATATGGTAAGCAATGACTGCCAGAGCGCAAGGTATTGGTTGTATTATTATTGATTATCGAATTGGTAATCCTCTCTGAGCAGAAGAAGGGGATTTTTAAAGTTGGTTTGTGGTAGAAGGGTCAGTAATTCTCTCTGAGCTAGGGTCAGAAGAAAGGAATTGTTAAAATTGATTGATGTAAGAGTGGTCAGTCATCCTCTCTGAGCTAGTGTCAGAAGAAGGGAATTGTTAAAGTTGATTGGTGTAATAGGGGTCAGTCATCCTCTCTGAGCTAGTGTCAGAAGAAGGGGATTGTTAAAGTTGATTGGTGTAATAGGGGTCAGTCATCCTCTCTGAGCTAAGGGCAGATTAGAAAGGAACTGTTAAAGTTGATTGATGTAAGAGAGGTCAGTCATCCTCTCTGAGCTAAGGGCAGAAGAAAGGAACTGTTAAAGTTGATTGATGTAATAGGGGTCAGTCATCCTCTCTTAGCTAAGGGCAGAAGAAAGGAATTGTTAAAGTTGATTGATGTAAGAGTGGTCAGTCATCCTCTCTGAGCTAGTGTCAGAAGAAGGTGATTGTTAAAGTTGATTGGTGTAATAGGGGTCAGTCATCCTCTCTGAGCTAAGGGCAGAAGAAAGGAACTGTTAAAGTTGATTGATGTAAGAGAGGTCAGTAATCCTCTCTGAGCTAGTGTCAGAAGAAGGGGATTGTTAAAGTTGATTGATGTAAAAGGGGTCAATAATCCTAAATTAGCTAGTTTCAGAAGAAAAGGATTGTTAAAATTTATTGGTGTAAGAGGGGTCAGTAATCCACTATGAGCTAGGGTCAGAAAAAGGGGATTGTTAAAGTTGATTGGTGTAAGAGGGGTCAGTAATCACCTCTTGGCTTGGGTCAGAAGAAGGGGATTGTTAAAGATGATTGGTGTAAGATGAGGGGCCAGTAATTGTCTTTTGTCTAGGGTCAGAAGGGGATTGTTAAAGCTGATTGGCTTAAGAGGGGTAACAGTTATCCTCTTTGAGCTAGGGTCAGAAGAAGGGGATTGTTAAAGTTGATTGGTGTAAGAAGAGGGGACAGTACTTGTCTTTTGGCTAGGGTCAGAAGAAGGGGATTGTTAAAGATGATTGGTGTAAGATGAGGGGCCAGTAATTGTCTTTTGTCTAGGGTCAGAAGGGGATTGTTAAAGCTGATTGGCTTAAGAGGGGTAACAGTTATCCTCTTTGAGCTAGGGTCAGAAGAAGGGGATTATTAAAGTTGGTTGGTGTAAGAGTGGTCAGTAATTGTGTCTTGGTAAGGGTCAGAAGAAGGAGATTGTTAATGTTGATTGGTGTAAGAGTGGTCAGTCATTGTCTCTTGGTTAGGGTCAGAAGAAGGGGATTGTTAATGTTGATTGTTGTAAGAGTGGTAACAGTAATCCTGTTTGAGCTAGGGTCAGTAGAATGGGGATTGTTAAAGTTGATTGGTGTAAGAGGGGTAACAGTTATCCTGTTTGAGCTAGGATCAGAAGAAGAGGATTGTTAAAGTTGATTGGTGTAAGAGGGGTAACAGTTATCTTCTTTGAGCTAGGGTCATAAGAAGGGAATTGTTAAAGTTGATTGGTGTAAGAGGGGTAACAGTAATCCTGTTTGAACTAGGGTCAGAAGAAGGGGATTGTTAAAGTTGATTTGTGTAAGATGGGTAACAGTTATCTTCTTTGAGCTAGGGTCATAAGAAGGGGATTGTTAAAGTTGATTGGTGTAAGAGGGGTAACAGTTATCCTGTTTGAGCTAGGGTCAGAAGAAGGGGATTGTTAAAGTTGATTGGTGTAAGAGGGGTAACAGTTATCCTGTTTGAACTAGGGTCATAAGAAGGGGATTGTTAAAGTTGATTGGTGTAAGAGGGGTAACAGTAATCCTGTTTGAGCTAGGATCAGAATAAGAGGATTGTTAAAGTTGATTGGTGTAAGAGGGGTAACAGTAATCCTGTTTGAACTAGGGTCAGAAGAAGGGGATTGTTAAAGTTGATTTGTGTAAGAGGGGTAACAGTTATCTTCTTTGAGCTAGGGTCATAAGAAGGGGATTGTTAAAGTTGATTGGTGTAAGAAGGGTAACAGTAATCCTGTTTGAACTAGGGTCAGAAGAAGGGGATTGTTAAAGTTGATTTGTGTAAGAGGGGTAACAGTTATCTTCTTTGAGCTAGAGTCATAAGAAGGGGATTGTTAAAGTTGATTGGTGTAAGAGGGGTAACAGTAATCCTGTTTGAACTAGGGTCAGTAGAAGGGGATTGTTAAAGTTGATTGGTGTAAGAGGGGTAACAGTTATCCTGTTTGAGCTAGGGTCATAAGAAGGGGATTGTTAAAGTTGATTGGTGTAAGAGGGGTAACAGTAATCCTGTTTGAACTAGGGTCAGAAGAAGGGGATTGTTAAAGTTGATTGGTGTAAGAGGGGTAACAGTAATCCTGTTTGTGCTTGGGTCAGAAGAAGGGGGTAACAGTTATCCTTTTTGAACTAGGGTCAGAAGAAGGGGATTATTAAATTTGATTTGTGTAAGAGGGGTAACAATAATCCTGTTTGAGCTAGGGTCAGAAGAAGGGGATTGTTAAAGTTGATTGGTGTAAGATGGGTAACAGTAATCCTGTTTGAGCTAGGGTCAGAAGAAGGGGATTGTTAAAGTTAATTGGTGTAAAAGGGGTAACAGTAATCCTGTTTGAGCTAGGATCAGAAGAAGAGGATCGTTAAAGTTGATTGGTGTAAGAGGGGTAACAGTTATCCTGTTTGAGCTAGGGTCAGAAGAAGGGGATTGTTAAAGTTGATTTGTGTAAGAGGGGTAACAGTTATCTTCTTTGAGCTAGAGTCATAAGAAGGGGATTGTTAAAGTTGATTGGTGTAAGAGGGGTAACAGTAATCCTGTTTGAACTAGGGTCAGAAGAAGGGGATTGTTAAAGTTGATTGGTGTAAGAGGGGTAACAGTTATCTTCTTTGAGCTAGGGTCATAAGAAGGGGATTGTTAAAGTTGATTGGTGTAAGAGGGGTAACAGTAATCCTGTTTGAACTAGGGTCAGAAGAAGGGGATTGTTAAAGTTGATTGGTGTAAGAGGGGTAACAGTTATCCTGTTTGAGCTAGAGTCAGAAGAAGGGGATTGTTAAAGTTGATTGGTGTAAGAGGGGTAACAGTAATCCTGTTTGAACTAGGGTCAGAAGAAGGGGATTGTTAAAGTTGATTGGTGTAAGAGGGGTAACAGTTATCCTGTTTGAGCTAGAGTCAGAAGAAGAGGATTGTTAAAGTTGATTTGTGTAAGAGGGGTAACAATAATCCTGTTTGAGCTAGGGTCAGTAGAAGGGGATTGTTAAAGTTGATTGATGTAAGAGGGGTAACAGTAATCCTGTTTGAGCTAGGGTCAGTAGAAGGGGATTGTTAAAGTTGATTTGTGTAAGAGGGGTAGCAGTAATCCTGTTTGTGCTTGGGTCAGAAGAAGGGGGTAACAGTTATCCTTTTTGAACTAGGGTCAGAAGAAGGGGATTATTAAATTTGATTTGTGTAAGAGGGGTAACAATAATCCTGTTTGAGCTAGGGTCAGAAGAAGGGGATTGTTAAAGTTGATTGGTGTAAGATGGGTAACAGTAATCCTGTTTGAGCTAGGGTCAGAACAAGGGGATTGTTAAAGTTAATTGGTGTAAGAGGGGTAACAGTAATCCTGTTTGAGCTAGGGTCAGAAGAAGAGGATCGTTAAAGTTGATTGGTGTAAGAGGGGTAACAGTTATCCTGTTTGAGCTAGGGTCAGAAGAAGGGGATTGTTAAAGTTGATTGGTGAAAGAGGGGTAACAGTTATCCTGTTTGTGCTACGATCAGAAGAAGAGGATTGTTAAAGTTGATTGGTGTAAGAGGGGTAACAGTTATCTTCTTTGAGCTAGGGTCAGAAGAAGGGGATTGTTAAAGTTGATTGGTGTAAGAGGGGTAACAGTTATCCTGTTTGAGCTAGGGTCAGAAGAAAGGGATTGTTAAAGTTGATTGGTGTAAGAGGGGTAACAGTTATCCTGTTTGTGCTAGGATCAGAAGAAGAGGATTGTTAAAGTTGATTGGTGTAAGAGGGGTAACAGTTATCCTGTTTGAGCTAGGGTCAGAAGAAGGGGATTGTTAAAGTTGATTGGTGTAAGAGGGGTAACAGTTATCCTGTTTGTGCTAGGATCAGAAGAAGAGGATTGTTAAAGTCGATTGGTGTAAGAGGGGTAACAGTTATCCTGTTTGAGCTAGGGTCAGAAGAAGGGGATTGTTAAAGTTGATTGGTGTAAGAGGGGTAACAGTTATCCTGTTTGTGCTAGGATCAGAAGAAGAGGATTGTTAAAGTTGATTGGTGTAAGAGGGGTAACAGTTATCCTGTTTGAGCTAGGGTCAAAGAAGAGGATTGTTAAAGTTGATTGGTGTAAGAGGGGTAACAGTTATCCTGTTTGAGCTAGGGTCAGAAGAAGGGGATTGTTAAAGTTGATTGGTGTAAGAGGGGTAACAGTTATCCTGTTTGTGCTAGGATCAGAAGAAGAGGATTGTTAAAGTTGATTGGTGTAAGAGGGGTAACAGTTATCCTGTTTGAGCTAGGGTCAGAAGAAGGGGATTGTTAAAGTTGATTGGTGTAAGAGGGGTAACAGTTATCCTGTTTGTGCTAGGATCAGAAGAAGAGGATTGTTAAAGTTGATTGGTGTAAGAGGGGTAACAGTAATCCTGATTGATCTAGGGTCAGAAGAAGGGGATTGTTAAAGTTGATTGGTGTAAGAGGGGTAACAGTTATCCTGTTTGAGCTAAGGTCAGAAGAAGGGGATTGTTAAAGTTGATTGGTGTAAGAGGAGTAACAGAAATCCTGTTTGAGCTAGGATCAGAAGAAGAGGAGTGTTTAAGTTGATTGGTGTAAGAGGGGTAACAGTTATCTTCTTTGAGCTAGGGTCATAAGAAGGGGATTGTTAAAGTTGATTGGTGTAAGAGGGGTAACAGTTATCCTGTTTGAGCTAGGGTCAGAAGAAGGGGATTGTTAAAGTTGATTGGTGTAAGAGGGGTAACAGTTATCCTGTTTGTGCTAGGATCAGAAGAAGAGGATTGTCAAAGTTGATTGGTGTAAGAGGGGTAACAGTTATCCTGTTTGAGCTAGGGTCAGAAGAAGGGGATTGTTAAAGTTGATTGGTGTAAGAGGGGTAACAGTTATCCTGTTTGTGCTAGGATCAGAAGAAGAGGATTGTTAAAGTTGATTGGTGTAAGAGGGGTAACAGTTATCCTGTTTGAGCTAGGGTCAGAAGAAGGGGATTGTTAAAGTTGATTGGTGTAAGAGGGGTAACAGTTATCCTGTTTGTGCTAGGATCAGAAGAAGAGGATTGTTAAAGTTGATTGGTGTAAGAGGGGTAACAGTTATCCTGTTTGAGCTAGGGTCAGAAGAAGGGGATTGTTAAAGTTGATTGGTGTAAGAGGGGTAACAGTTATCCTGTTTGAGCTAAGGTCAGAAGAAGGGGATTGTTAAAGTTGATTGGTGTAAGAGGAGTAACAGAAATCCTGTTTGAGCTAGGATCAGAAGAAGAGGAGTGTTTAAGTTGATTGGTGTAAGAGGGGTAACAGTTATCTTCTTTGAGCTAGGGTCATAAGAAGGGGATTGTTAAAGTTGATTGGTGTAAGAGGGGTAACAGTTATCCTGTTTGATCTAGGGTCAGAAGAAGGGGATTGTTAAAGTTGATTGGTGAAAGAGGGGTAACAGTTATCCTGTTTGAGCTAGGGTCAAAGAAGGGGATTGTTAAAGTTGATTGGTGTAAGAGGGGTAACAGTAATCCTGATTGATCTAGGGTCAGAAGAAGGGGATTGTTAAAGTTGATTGGTGAAAGAGGGGTAACAGTTATCCTGTTTGAGCTAGGGTCAGAAGAAAGGGATTGTTAAAGTTGATTGGTGTAAGAGGGGTAAAAGTTATCCTCTTTGAACTAGGTTTAGAAGAAGGGGATTGTTAAAGTTGATTGGTGTAAGAGGGGTAACAGTAATCCTGTTTGAGCTAGGGTCAGATGAAGGGATTGTTACAGTTGATTGGTGTAAGAGGAGTTGTTGGACTTTTTTAATGACAAGATACTTGAGCAGTCACTCATCCTTGCAGATATTATGTAAATATTTTCTTGCATGTAAATAAGGTGGCTGTGGGGAGGTTAGTATTGCAGAATAATTACTGAATACTCGGTGTGCTTAGTCATCAGCTTGTATTGATTGACCTAATGAAATATTATATATATAAACCTTTGTCAGATAATACATGTGTATTCCTCGTTATTGTGTAATTCTTGATAATATAAAATTGATAATATGATATTGGTAGTAAGTAACCAGCAAATGTGAAGTTACTTACATAGGTCACTGGTTGCAGTCTGAGGTAAGAAGGTTATAATAAAAGTCAGGCGTTAGTAAGTGTAGTGGATAATTATTATGAGTATTCACTGCTCACGCCAGAGAATACAGGTTCGCTCCCCAACCCGACCAGATGCCTTTCATAAAAACAACTGAAATCTGGTCTGGTTCTACTAAGGGCCTCCACCCCTCCACCAACTACCAAAAAAAAAATAAAAAAAATAAATATGATTCTGGTTCTGAGGTGGCGTGGCACACAATAAAAAACAACAGGGTTTGTAGGTTGGTTCATTTTTTTTGGTGGGGGGGAGGGGGGAGGTGTGTGGTGGGGGGGGGGGGGAAACATTATCATTCTGTTCATGTAGGTATTTGCTGTTAATAGTGTTTGAAATATTTATATTGTCATGTTTGCCACATTGTAATACCACATTACAGTTCTTTTGTTAACATATTTTTTTTTTCATCATTGAAGAGACCTGTGTGCCATGAAAAAAATATGGTTGGAGGTGAAAAAATACGGTCAGTTGGGTCAGCAGAAATATAACTTTTTTTTTTTCAGCTTTCTTTCCATTCAAGCTAAACTAATTAGTATAAATGAAATAAAGATAATGTTTCATAAGGTGACTTTCAATTTTCTATATCATTACGACCACTACGTGACCAATGTTGATTCCAGGTTTGCCTGCCTATAAAGGACACCGTGAGTGGTCTGTTGTTTGGCCTTTTGTTAGTTTATACTAATTTATTTTATCTCAGTTGCGAAGAAAGCTCAAAGCTTATATGAACCACTCTCGAGTCAGTGCATCCTTGGTAGAACCAGTACTGTTATTGTTGTTGTTGTTGTAGTTGTTGTTTTTAGAGGCATCAGGTTGAGATGAGGATCAAACCCGCAAAAGAACACGCTCTTGCATTAGCGGCCAACACTCTATCCACTAATTTACTGACCCTAGACTTTAAAAATGGTACTAGAAGCTTCCTCGCTTGACGCACAGCATTTAGAAGACAGTTCTAGGTCTGGTCTGGTGTCGGTATAATGTGACTGGGTGGGGTATCATACCATGTGTCTGCGGTATAATACTCCAGTGTGACGGCGCTCAGAATACTGTTTCAAATGACTACGTTGCGATATGACTGAAAAATTGTTGAAACCCACGCTAAACGCAATAAAACAGCAACATTATTGACCCATTTTGGATCTTGGTTGCTACTCTCCTATTATTTAACTTTCGTAAATGCTAATTGATTTATCTTACAACACTAAAGCAGCATTAACAGTATCTGAAGATATTTCTTTTGTAAATAAAGAAACAACAATGTTATGAATGACTATCTTTGTCGTGAATTCTCGATGCATTTATAACGACCAATACCTTCCTCAAACGTGAATAAATCGTGTTATATATCTATCTATTTATATATCTATATATATCTATATATATATATATAGATATATATATATACTAAGATCAGTAATTCTAATATACAAATTAGCTACTTCGCTGACAGAAATTGTTGCATAATTTCCTATTCACTGAATATATGAGTCCAGTTTCGTCATCCTTCAGTACGAAAACAATGGTTGGATATTATTGCATTCAATGATATGAATGCATATTATATGAACACATATATATTTATATTTCATTTTGATGGAACATTTTTGCTTTGGATATATGAGAAGCCATTTGTGGAGCACTGTAGATAAAGAGTTTTGCCAGTGAAATTAACAAAAAAATAATAGTCTTGTCATGGGATTCTAACCCAGACTGCCATTGTCACAGTCCATAGATATGAGCCATGCAGGAATATAACATGTTTGGTCATACAAATCTTAAGTTTAATCTCAACTGCTTACTCTGTTTAGTTGATGATGCCTGGAAATTTACAAACATTTATCGCTATAACTGAGATTATAATACTGAACGACAAAAAAAACAGCAACAAACAATTGTTTCTGCATGAAATGCAAGTACACCGATTTTGCTGAAAATAATCTGTGCAAAATGTTTTAATTAGACACATTGTTAATAACCTGATAAAATCATATAGAAAGAGATTTGATCTTGTATGTGAGCATTTTAACGAGCCATTTTAACTTTTAACTTTTTTGACGAGTCTATACTAAGCACTGTCTCAATCAAAACATAATGCGAAGTTGGCACTCAGATGTGTAAGAGTACATTTTCTGAACACGTTAAAGAACAAGTGAAAACCAATATAAATAGTATTATACTGTGAGGTTCTGAATTCATACCATTGATGTTAGACCCCCACTGTTCTGACAATGTAATAATTATTGATTTTTTTTATAATACCGAATTGACTTTAAACAAGTGTATTTGAATTGAAAATCAATTCAATTATACCAAATAATTACATTGGAATATATTAAGTTATAAATTATGAATTAAGGTCGATGTTGTATAGCCGATTGATTTGCACTGTTACACATAATTGACTGATGTCATAACTATATTAGCATGGTCAGATCCAAGGTTCTTTTGTGGGGGTCCACTAAACAGGGGCCCGCTTTACTAACATTCCTGCTTAGCATAGCCAGGCCCCATTTAGCTTAGTCGGTTACGCGTCTGTCTAACAATCCAGGGGTCATGAGTTCAAATCCCCATCACACCACAATATCCATGATGGTTGATATACGACATTGTGTCTCATTATAATTTGTCTCTCGCCACTGATTCAAGTGGGAAAGTCATCAGTTACTTTTGGAGATGTGGTGTGCTCGAGTACTGGTTAACCATTCAGGATCCAAGAAAACAGTGGTTTGCTCTCGGTGGGAAAAAAGTGATGCTAATTATTCAATCAATCAGTCAATCTTAACGTAAAATTTGAAGTTACGAAAAAATATTGGGAAATTCATTTAATGTTTGGCTTACATCAATCATGTACTTTTACAAACCTTTTAAATTGTAAATAGAAAATTTTCATAGTTAATACGCTTTTCTTAAAGGGAATAATTATATCAGTATTTTTAAAAAATTTAAAAATGGATGAAACATTTATTTTCCGAATACATCATGCCTTTATATTCTAATTGATTCCATATTGCCAAAATGATATTCCCTTTAAACATGCCAAAATAATAATATTTAAAAGAGCTTTCCTAACTTGGGCTACGCACCTAGGTTATCCCTTTACTCCATAGATACACATTTTACCGCACCAATCACAGAAGACCTTTGAAAACAGTGCAGGAAGAATTCAAATTGCTCATAACGAGCAATCTAAACACTTCCTGCACTGTTTTCCACTCTGTCAGTTAATGTAAACATAATTCACCGAATAATTCAAAAGCCTTCTATATTAGAGGTGTCCAAAAGCATCTATATTAGAGGTGTCCAAAGGGGTATATGAAATAATGTCCAAAGCCGTATATATGAAGTAAAGGGATAATTATACACTAAAATAGTTTTTCCGTACTTAAAGTGGCAACATAATTTTGTGGCATAGTAAATGAGTCATGTAATTTCATTTTGATTTTAATTTCATTTCAGAAAATTCTGGGGTAGGGGTGGGGTGAGCTGGTGGGGCTTGGCCCCAACCTTCTGAATCTGTTAGTATGATTCACTAGTGTGACTAAAGTCAGGTACTATTTTGACTCATTTAGGCCAATGGACAGTGACTGTGCTGTAATTATTGAGCATCAACAATTAAGGCCAATACATCTGTGTAATGTCATCCCATTGTGAGTATGATTCAATACTTCCAGGAGTAGGTCTGTTCCATATTGATCATCGGGAGGCTGTGTGTCATAGTTTTTGGATGATTGATCTAATATCAGTCTGCAAAAAATAAATATAGTCCAAGACCTAGTCTATGACATTTTTAACCCGACTACAACAGTTGTCAAAATCAACAACTATTTCTATGACTTTGTGTTATCTAAATGGAACTTAGCAAGATATTGGGAAAACAACGTAGTTTCTTTGTTGAAAATGAATAAAATTATGTAAATTTTAGGTCTGGTATAAAAAAAATTTACAAACTGAAAGAATTGAATTCAGACTAGTTGTGATATTTTAGAATATCTCTATTCCAGAGGAGCATAAAAATTGGTACTGGGAATATTTTGTAATATATCTTTCAGCCAATTCTAACATAAACAATAAGCTTCAGATAATCGTTGTTTGTTTGTTTTGATCACTCAAAATTGAAAATTTCAAAGCATATCAGATTCTTTAAAAGAAGTGTTTGATTTTTATAACATTACTACATTTTTTCAATGGGGTGGAAATTGTCAAGATATTTAAAACTTAACAAACTGTGTGAATGAACAAATAACGAAACATGACAAACAACAATATATCCTCGCCAATCTAAATTACAGATTTTTTTTTTTAATGGGGTTTAATGCCATTTTCAACACATTTCTGGTTATATCTGGGCATACCCGCTTTTACCGGTGGATGAAGACCTAAGACTAAGAGTAGAACCACCATCCTTCCGCAAGTAAATGGCAAATTTTCTCGCAAAGTTTTTGGAGCGAGCTGGACTCAAACCTTTGACCTTAGCGGTGAGAGGTATGTGATCTTGAGACTTATACAGATAAACAAACCTTAAAGTTAAGCTTAACCCTCTACTCCATAGACATGCGTTTTCCCGCACCAATCACAGAAAACCATTGAAAACAGTGCAGGAAGAGTTCAGATTGCTTGTCACTTCCTGCGCTGTTTTCCACTCTGTCAGTTAATATAAACATAATTTACTCATTGTTGATATGTGGTGAATTAATACTTTCAATATTAGAGGTGTCCAAAGGCATCTATATGAAGTAAAGGGTTAAGCAATTAACTATTTTCTACGACTAATATCTTGAGACTGTTGCACTTGAAGCCTTGTGTTTGCTGATGTTGTATTTAAGTAAAGTAAAAACAATTAAGGAACAGAAACAAGATATAGTCGAGGTTTTTGTATATATATATTCGCTGTTTGAATTAATGTCATAATTGCAGTGAAATAGAAAATGCAAAAAGTCTTCATTGAAATTTAAACCTGCCTTGACATGTTTGAACAAAACACTGATGTTATTGATGATTACATTTTGGATTAAACAAGACTACATTCCATTTTGTCTGCACTTGTAAAGGTAGGTGTTCCATTTGATGCAACTCTTGATAAGCATGACATTAATTAAAAATAAGTCTGAGCAATATTGTTTAGGGGTGGTAGAATTGACTAAACAGCAATTAATGATCACATGCCTCAATCAGATAATTTGACAATTGCTTGTCAGATGGTTGAGCCTGCCAAAGCTATTGTTTGCCAGAGGGTTGAGCCTGCCAAATGCTATTATTTGTCAGAGGGTTGAGCCTGCCAAATGCTTTTATTTGTCATAGGGTTGAGCCTGCCAAATGTTATTGTTTGTCAGAGAGTTGAGTCTGTAAAAGCTATTGTTTGTCAGAGGGTTGAGTTTGCCAAATACCTTCGTTTGTCAGAGGGTTGAGCCTGCCAAATATTATTGTTTGTCAGATGGTTGAGCCTTCCAAAAGCTATTGTTTGCCAGAGGGTTGAGCCTGCCAAATGCTTTTATTTGTCATAGGGTTGAGCCTGCCAAATGTTATTGTTTGTCAGAGGGTTGAGCCTGCAAAAGCTATTGTTTGTCTGAGGATGTGTTTGCCAAATGCCATCATTTGTCAGAGGGTTGAGCCTGCCAAATATTATTGTTTGTCAGATGGTTGATCCTGCCAAATGTTATTGTTTGTCAGAGAGTTGAGCCTGCCAAATACTGTTGTTTGCCAGAGGGTTGAGCCTACCAAATACTATTATTTGTCAGAGGGTTGATCCTGCCAAATACTATTGTTTGCCAGAGGGTTGAGCCTACCAAATACTATTATTTGTCAGAGGGTTTAGCCTGCCAAATGCTAAATATTGTCAGAGGGTTGAGCCTGTCAAATGCTATCATTTAGAGGGAAGAGTTTGCCAAATGTTATCGTTTGTCAGAGAGTGTGCCAAATGCTTTCATTTGTCAGAGAGTTTGCCAAATGCTATCATTTGTCAGAGGGTTGAGCTTGCCAAATACTATCATTTGTCACAGGGTTTAGCCTGCCAAATGCTATTGTTTGCCAGAGAGTTGAGCCTACCAAAAGCTATAGTTTGTCAGAGGTTGGGCCTGCCAAATGATATCGTTTGTCAGATTTGTTGAGTGCCAAATGCTGTCATTTGCCAGAGGGTTGAGCTTACCAAAAGTTATTGTTTGTCAGATGTTTGGGTTGGCCTAATGCTATTATTTGTCAGAGGGTTGAGCCTGCCAAAAGCTATTGTTTGTCAGAGGGTTAAGCTTGCCAAATGCTATTGTTTGCCAGAGGATTGAGCTTGCCAAATATTATTGTTTGTCAGAGGGTTGAGCTTGCCAAAAGCTATTGTTTGCCAGAGGATTGAGCTTGCCAAATGTTTCAGTTTGCCGGAAGGTTGAGAGTGCCAAAATTCTATCATTTGTCATAGGGTTGAGCCTGCCAAATGCTATTATTTGTTACAGGAAAAAGCCTGCCAAATGCTTTTATTTGTTAGAGGATAGAGCCTGCCAAGTACTATTGTTTGTTAGAGGATAGAGCCTGCCAAATGCTTTTATTTGTCAGAGGGTTGAGCCTGCCAATTGCTATTGTTTGTCAGAGGTTGGACCTGCCAAATGATATTGTTTGCCAGAGGATAGAGCCTTCCAAATGCTATTTTTTGTCAGAGTTGAATATGCAAAATGCTATTGTTTACTAGAGGCTTGAGCCTGCCAAATGCATTTATTTGTACGAGGGTTGAATAGAATCTTTTGCTATGCTTCTGATAAATTCAGTGTGAGTAAATTTTCTACATAGGACTGCATGTATAGATAAGTTATAGGGTGCAGATTGCTTGTGTTGATGATATTAATTATGTAACAGAAAACAAGTGAACAACACAAACTGCTGAGACTCTCAGATAATTCTTGGGATGAAATATTTTGGAGAGTGTCAGATTATTTGTGAATAGAGATGTTTTTGGAGAGTGTCAGATAATTCTTGATAAGAGGTGTTTTGGGAGAGTCATGGATAATTCTTGATAAGAGATGTTTTAGGAAAGTCAGATAATTCTTGATTAGAGACCTGATGTTTTAGAAAAGTCAAATAATTCTTGATTAGAGATGGTTTCTGGAGAGTCAGATACTTGTTGATACAAGACATTTCTGGATAGTCAGATAATTCTTGATTAGAGATGTTTTTGGAAAGTCTGATAATTCTTGATTAGAGATGTTTTTTGGGGAATCTTGGATAATTCTTGGTGTTTTTAGAGAGTCTTGTATAATTCTTGATTAGAAATGGTTTTTTTTGAGAGTCAGATAGTTATTGATTTGAGATACTTTTGGAGAGTCAGATAATTGTTAATACAAGATATTTCTGGACAGTCAGATAATTCTTCATTAGAAATGTTTTTGGAAAGTCTGATAATTCTTCATTAGAGATGTTTTTGGGGAATCTTGGATAATTCTTGATGTTTTTGGAGAGTCTTGGATAATTCTTGATTAGAAATGTTTTCTGGAGAGTCAGATAATTATTGATTTGAGATATTTTTGGAGAGTCAGATAATTGTTAATACAAGATATTTCTGGAGAGTCAGATTATTCTTCATTAGAAATGTTTTTGGAAAGTCAGATAATTCTTGATTAGAGATGGTTTTTTGGAGAATCTTGGATATAAAGTCAGATAATTCTTCATTAGAGATGTTTTTGGAAAGTAAGATAATTCTTAATAAGAGATGTTTTTTGGAGAATCTTGGATAATTCTTGATGTTTAATTCTTGATGTTTTTGGAGAGTCTTGGATAATTCTTGATTAGAGATGTTTTCTGGAGAGTAAGATAATTATTGATTTGAGATTTCTTTGGAGAGTCAGATAATTGTTGATACAAGATATTTCTGGAGAGTCAGATAATTCTTGATTAGAGATGGGTTTTTTTGAGTCTGATAATTCTTATTTAAATGTGTTTGAAAAGTCTCAAATAATTTCTGATTTGAGATAATTCTTGATCAGGAGATTTTTGAGATTCTCCGAGATAATTAGTGATAAGAGATGTCCCTGAGATTATTGATGATTTTAGATGTCCCTGAGATAATTGATGAGTTTAGATGTCAATGAGATAATTGATGATTAGAGATGTTGTATAAAGCAGTTTCTCTGTAGACCTAACTGCATGAAACTACAGAAAATGTATATTTTCTTTTCTCAGGAGAGCAAATTCAACTGGAGCAGACTCTTTGCTCACTTATGATCCTGAACCCCTTGGTTAGTGACTTAGTATTAGAACCATTTCAGTGATATTTGCATATTTATACTGTATAATATATGTTATAATACAATAATAAATAACTTTTACATACAGTCAAACCTGTCTTAAGCAGCCGGTCAGGGGAAGGAGCAAAAGTGACCTTTCAAGACAGGTGATTGCTTAGTACAGGTTAATTTACTCTAAAATCATATAAAAATATAGAAAATATGGTTGTTTAAGACAGGTGGCTGCTTAATAGAGGTGACCGCTTACACAGGTTTGACTGTACTTTCAGTATTAAAATTTGTCATTTAATTGTATGTTCCTTTTATTCCTATCTATCAGCCTCCAGAAAAAGGAGGGTCAATGGAGCCAGTGAACCCCTCTGGTGTAAGTTCACATAGTTATCTGCATGCTCTATCCCAGACATCTCTTTATTTGAAGCATGAATCACGTGTTTTGTTTTAAACTCACCTGGGCTGAAAGCTCATATTCGAGTTTTTGTGATTGCCCTGTGTCTGTCATCTGACTATCTGTTCAAACTGTCTTCTGTCATCAGCCTTAATATCTGTTGATTCAAATGACTTTTTCTTTGACAGATTTACACTAGATTCTGTGTGAAGCGTTTTTACATGAGTCTCTCTCATCTTTGTTCAAATCATGACCCAGGTGTCAAATGTGGCCCTATCCCAGGGGCTTATCACTTTGCGTGTTTTTTTTCTTCAAAATTTCAAAAATCATCTTCTCCAAAAGTGCAAGGCCTGCAACTTTGGTATTTTTCAAGTATCTATCACTTCATGATTTTTTTCGTAGGTTTGTTCAAGCAATGACCCTTTAATCAAAATTGGTCCTGTCCAAGGAGATTTAACAGTTTGATATAGGGAAATTGACTTTGTTCATATTTGGTGTAAAAATATTAATGATTCCTATGAGTAGGGCTTTCAAGTATGTTCAAATTTCAATCTTAGCTTTATCATAACAGTGTTGAGAAATGGTCATTTAACATGGATTTAGTGCCTTTTAACCCTTTGTTCCATAGATACGTGTTTTCCCGCTCCAATCTGAACACTTCCTGCAATGTTTTCCACTCTTTCGGTTAATACAAACATAATTCACCAATTGCTGATACGTGGTGAATTAAGGGCCAGCAGAGGAAAAAAAAACAGAAAAACAATAACTGAGAGTTTCCAAAAGATTTCTTCTAAAAAATTACCAAGTAAAATTTGTTCATATTTGGTGCAAATGATGCATATATGCATATGTTAAAAAAAGAGGGCTTGACTCCATTGGAGTCCTAAGTAAGGGAACTTTTTACATGTAAATGCTATTTGAATACAGATCATTCTCAATTTTCTCATCAGTTCTATAAGTTCTCCGTAAGCTTAGTTCATCCAGAATTTGAAAAAAAAAGTGACCAATGACATTGGGTGAGCGACATTAAATAGTTCATGGCAAGAAGACTTTTAGAAAATTGGCGGTACAAGAAAAATACTTAAAATGTATATTTTTTTGATAATGTTACATGACATCAAACTTTGTTCTTGGCAGAAGAAAACTTTTTATGCATATCATGAATATTAGAATAGATCTACAACTTTTCCATAAGGCCATTATAAATTAATTGCTAGATTTTCATCCAAATTTTTCTTAAAAACAGGGAGAGAGGGAGGATTTTATTTTTTATTTTTAAATTTGTTATGTTATTTTTTAATAAAAAAAAAGGGAAAATGAAAAGGAAAATTAGGGGATGGGCGGGGATGATAATCTAGCAATTTATTTAAGTAACTGAAACAAAAATTTTAAGTTAAAGTAGTAAAAAATATCATAAAAAGTTGATCAGATAATAAATTTTTTAAATATGCATGATTTAATGAAGAATTGTTTAATTGTAAGAAAATATTTTGGTCTGCCAAGTTTCTGAATGTTTTCTGGTAATTTAATATTTGAACTAGATACACATTAATGACGTGTCATTTGTAGCGTAAAATGCACCTGTAGCAGCTTATGTTTTGTTTCACATACAAAAATCGGAGCACTTATGTTGGCCAGACTGTCTCGGCTGGACCATTAATTTGGTTCAATTTAATTAACAATGCATTCACTGAATTTCTAGAACTTTATCTCTAACTGCTGAGCATCAAGTGAGAAAGCTTCCAGTATCGTCTGTCAATCTCACAATCTTCACCTACACAATATAGCCAGATGGACCGGTTAGCTCAGTCGGCTAAACGCTGACTGTCAATCCAGGTGTCGTGAATTCAAATCCTCACTCAAGCACAGTGTCCGCGAGTGATTGATACACATTGCATCTCATTATTCTTTATTTTTCCCAGCTGATACAATTGGGAAAGATATCAGTTACTTGCAGAGATAGGTGTGCTCAAGTTCTGGTGTGGAGTGCACGGACCAGTGGTAGAGCACCTAACCCATGATTGGAGGGTCGTGGATTTGAACCTCCACCACAGCTATGTGTGATGTCCTTGAGCAAGACACCTTTTCCGCATAATATGATGCTTTAGTACTGGTTCTATCCAGGAAGACTGAATGTTGTTGTTTTTTTGTCTTAAGTTGTGAGAACTTGTTTCACAAGTAAGTTTAAACTCAGTACTGGTTAAACTTCCAGGATCCCAGGAAAGAGTGGTCTGAGGTTAACTGACCATCTGTTAGCCGTTGATGGCATCAAATGATGCACAATATTCAAACAACACAAACCAAACACTACGCTGCATTCTGCATCGAAGATAATTCAAAGAGTCACTGTCTGCCCGTATGTTTAACTAGTTTAGTTGTATAATATTATTTTTGCATAGTACAAATGTATAGTGTCACTGCTTTATGCTTAATTACTTTCGCTTTGTAACTGCAGGACTGGAAAATTCCACTCGTCCGCTTGCCATGACGAGTGAACATTTGGTCATTCCGAGTAAGATTTAAGAAACTTACCTTATTTTTCTGTGATATTAAGCATTTAAATAAAAATGTTGGAAAGGTAGGACGAGTTACATATATATAGCTCTTTGATGAAATTACAAGCCCTGAACAGGCAAATGTAGTTGAAATGTTAGTTTTAATAAAATGAATATATTTAAATCGCTTAATTGTATATTATATTTCGACGTTTATAAATCAGGCCGCAGCTTTAGCAGCTTCAGTGTTGACCCCAGAAATGTACTAAAAAACATCTTCATTTTCAGTCAACGTACTCCATTGTAATTTGAGTGTTACGAGTCCCATGTACAGCTTCATTGTTTTCTAACTATTGTAATGTAACATTTTTATTTCACCTCAGAGCTAAAGCTGGCTGAGCTTTTTATTTAATTTTTGAACATTGTTCAATTAATTTGCCATGCCATATTTACGCCCTCGCTTTCTGAATGGCGATGAGCATTAAGTGTTGAACTACTGTCTGTTTTGCCCCTCGTGCATTCATGAGTGGCTCCGTCCATCCGTTTGTCAAATTCCTCTCCAGTGGTTGGAGAGGAATAATTTCTAATGGGCCATTTTTATTCTGATCACTTGTTGTCCATCGTCCGGTGTCCGTCGTCCATCATCTTGTGTCAGTTGTCCGTCAGTGAACTTTTTGTTGTGTGCACTCTAGCAACCACATTTTTCATTGGATCTTCACTAAACTTACATAGTAGTTATATAACCATGATATCTCAGACAAGTTCTTGAACTGGAAAAGTCAGATAATTATTGTCAGAGTTATGGCTTTTGAAACATTAAAAAAAATTCAATTCAACCTTGTGTGCACTGTAGCACTCGCATTTTTCATTTGATCCTCACCAACCTTGCACAGTAGTCATATAACCATAATATCTCGGACAAGTTGTTGAACTGGCCAAATCAGATTATTAATGTCAGATTTATGGCCCTTGAAACATTAAAATATGCAATATCTGACTTTTGTGCACTTTAGCACCCTTATTTTCATTTCACTCTAGCACCCTCATTTTCATTTGATTCTCACCCAATTTGCACAGTAATTATATAACAATAATATCTCAGACATCTCAAACTGGCCAAATCGGATGATTAATGTCATTAATGAGTTATGGCCCTTGAAACATTTTTCATGATATTTCATTCTATCTTCATCAAACTTACGGGAGTATGGTCCAAAAATTGGCCCCTTCGCTTCTTCAGTCAATAAATTCTGAAAGGGTCTATTAAATTTTGTTTTGCTAATATTTGGTGTGTAACTGTAAAATTCTAAAATGCAGGCCAAGTTCAACATACCAACTGAACATGACTGCCAAAGATGGAGATAAACAACTTTCCAGAGAAAAATAAAATATCAGATGTATGGAACCATTTCTGGTTATAGAAAACCTTATAATGATAAATTAATTTCAATTTTAAGCATTAATTAATCACCTGAAATGCCTGATGAATAAATAAATAAAAAAATTTAGCTTCGATTCCCAACTTAACATTAAGACTGCCATCTGACCAGCAGGAACATCATCCCTCAAACAGGGTTACAGGCACACAATGTAAATAAGTCACACAAAATGTTCTAACATGCCAATTAGAATTCTCGTGGGCAACTAGCAGTCAATAAAGAATGCAAGAAAACATTGTTAGCTCCATGCAGACAGATACTGATCTCGACACTGAATTCCTGGCTTAATGACCCTGTAAGGTCATCAGAAATATTTCCACTAGGCCTAAAAAAAATTTGTGTTTAAGGTTTCCCAATGACCCATAGTAAAAGGTCCCGACTGTAGTTTTTTTTTTCCAAAAGAAAAAAAAAAAAAAAAGATATCGAATAGCGCATGTGCCACTTTCTAATCTGGATTTAAACATTGGGCTGTTTTCCGGTATTTGCCGTGTTTTTTTTTTTATTGGACAGGAAAATCCCGGGATCAAAGTGGATATTTTCTATACAGCAACTATCTACATAAGCACTTGATTTAATAAAGTTAAAAAAAGTTTATACCCACTGACCTTGTTTTTTGTGGACAAAATCACACTTACATGGTTGAATTTTTACAAACAAAATAAAAATAGAATGCTACTTTCACCACTTTCATTTTCATTCAGAAAACTTGTTTGTGGTATTAGAGTAGTTGTATTGATGAATAAAATAAGGATTAAGACTTATTAGGAAGTTTTAAAAGGTTTAACCCCCCCCCCCCCCCCCCCCCCTCAACTTTTTTTTCTTTTACATGCACAAATAGCTGAGAGGAAATGAAGAAAAAAAATAACTAAAAAAAAATTAACAAAAAAACACCAACTCTTTGATTTTGCTTCTAATAAAATCAGCCAAAAAAAAAAAATAGTCCTACCTACCTACCTAATTTTTTTTCAGAATGAAACCTTAAATATAACATTTATTTAAAATAAGATATTGTTTGTTTGTCCTTTACTTACCTACTTGGTAATTTTAAATATCGATTATGAACGCTTTGGTGAACTTGACATACCAAACCATTTGGATTTTATTTATTAATGATAATGAGATTCTCTTTATCTATTTTTAAAATAATTTTATTTTTTTAGACATTTATAGCACTTGTTTCCATAATCCCTTTAAAGAGGTAATATGAAAGGAAAAGGTAATAATTAGACATTATGTTCGATAAATCAGAAAATGTAAAATATAATATGATAGTTTACCTACCTACCTACCTACCTACTCAAGATGAGAATGATGAGTAGGAAAAGGACATACAACCAATATTGTAGTTAAGGTCTTAGTTCTGATAGCACATAAAGATTGCAAAGCTCAAGGTAAACTATTCTGATTGTCCTGAGTCCATCATCTGTCCTCCGTTTGTGCACTTTTGTTGTGTGCACTCTAGCACCTGCATTTTTCATTGGCTCTTCACTAAGCTAATGTAGTAATATAATCATAATATCTCGGACAAGTTCTTGAACTGGAAAAGTCAGATAATTATTGTCAGAGTTATGGCCTTTGAAACATCAAAAATTGCACTATATTTTGACCTTGTGTGGGATACTATGGGAAAACAGAAAATTCTCTTTCTCTTTCATCTATTCTGAAACCACTAGGCCAATTAAACTGAAACTTCACATGCTTGTTTCTGATACATAAAAGACAATACAGAAGATTTTTTTTTTCGATCTGATATTCAAGATGGCCACCGTTACTAAAAATAATCCAAAACTTAAAAAATCTTCTTCTCATGAACGGCCCAACATATTTTCAAACTGTTTATGTGGTAATGATGACCAACTATAGTATTGTTAGATTTGTTCAAATGGTGTCCCTAGGGTTAAATATGACCCCGCCCCGAGGGTTCAATTAGGGGACACATGTCATTATAATATTTTTTTTTATTTTTTTTTTAAATTGGAAATGATTTTGCCTATATCTTCACAGAAGCATTATTTGGTGAAGGAGGTTCAGATGTGTAAAACTGAATGGGTTCCACTGTCTTAAGGGGTCAAGAGGGGCCCCAAAAAGGTAAAAATTGGGAATTACTAAAATCGTTTTCTTGAGAACCGGTATGTCAGATTTGTTCATATTTGGCATAAGTTATCCCTATTTGATATCTTAACATTATCATTATTGATCTTTTCATTTTCATTCCCTGAAGAAGGAATAATATATATTCCGAAAGCACTTGTTTTTTTTTTAGATGATTTTAAAAATTCAGTATTGCTTGGGTGTATTAATTAATTTATTAATTTATTATCTCTCCCATATATATGTATATTAATGTATCAGTTGGCTGAATGTTGAAAACAGGAGACATGTTTCATGCAGTACAAAATCTCCAGGTTTAAGCTGCTTAGTTTTGTAACTGACCATTCGAAGATGATTAAACGATTAAACCCCAGTTGTCCTTTCTTATGCATAGTTGTAGTGTAGTATTAATTATCCTTATGCTGTGAATTGATTGCTGTCCTTTGGATGCCAGGTCCCCTGCTGGACATAACTGGTCCGGTTTACAGTAACAACATGTAGTCATTACTAGATCATTATATATATCTACAATGTATAATAAATGTTGTATTTTGCTCATAGTTCCACTGAACCGTATATATGTACCTAATAGTTAAATAAACAAGCTGCATTACTTTGTGAAATAAACAAGCTGCATTACTTTGTGAAATAAACAACAAACAAGCTGCATTTCTTTGTTAAATAAACAAGCTGCATTTCTTTGTGAAATAAACAAGCTGCATTACTTTGTTAGATAAACAAGCTGCATTACTTTGATAAAGAACCCGGCTCCATTACTTTGCTAAAAAACAAACTACATTACTTTGTTAAAAAAACAAGCTGCATCACTTTGTTAAATAAACAAGCTGCATTACTTTGTTGAAGAAACCAGCTGCATAACTTTGTTAAAAATTCCAGCTGCATTCCTATGTTAAAGAAACAAGCTGCATTACTTTGTTTGATAAACAAGCTGCATTACTTAGTTCAATAAACAAGCTGCATTACTTAGTTCAATAACCCGGTTCAATTACTTTGTTAAACAAACAAACTGCATTACAAACTTCATTACTCTGTTAAACAAACAAGCTGCATTACTTTGTTAAACAAACAAACTGCATTACAAACTTCATTACTTTGTTTTAACAAGCTGCATTACTTTGTTACAAAAAAAACAAACTGCATTACTTCATTTAAAAAACAAACTGCTTTACTTTGTTTAAAATCCAGCTATGTCATTACTTTTTTTGCTCTACTGGCCAAAGGCTAGAAGTGCTTATGCAATGGCGCGTTGTCTGTCGTCCGTCGTCTGTGGTCTGTTAGCAGCACTTTCTCTAAAACCACTAGGCCAATTAAACTGAAACTTCACATGGGTGTTTCTATTGCATAGGAAACTATACAGAAGATTTTTTTTTTCGATCTGACGTTCAAGATGGCCGCCGTTACTAAAAATAGTCCAAAACTAAAAAAAATCTTCTTCTCATGAACGGCCCAACAGATTTTGAAAATGTTTATGTAGTAATGATGACCAACTATTGTTTTGTTAGATTTGTTCAAATGGTGTCACTGGGGTTAAATATGACCCCGCCCTGAGGGTTCAATTAGGGGACACATGTCATTGTAATATTTTTTTTATTTTTAGCTCTACTGGCCAAAGGCCAGAAGTGCTTATGTGATGATGCGTTGTCTGTCGTCCAACGTCTGTCGTCTGTTAGCAGCACTTTCTCTGAAACCACTAGGCCAATTAAACTGAAACTTAACATGGGTGTTTCTATTGCATAGGAGACTATACAGAAGATTTTTTTTTTTTCGATCTGAAAGTAAAGATGGTCGCCGTTTCTATAAAATAGTCCAAAACTTAAAAAATCTTTTTCTCATGAACGGCCCAACAGATTTTCAAAATGTTTATGTAGAAATGATGACCAACTATAGTTTTGTTAGATTTGTTCAAATGGTGTCCTTAGGGTTAAATATGATCCCGCCCCGAGGGTTCAATTAGGGGACACATGTCATTATAATATTTTTTTTTTTTTTTTTTTAAAATGGAAATGATTTTACCTATATCTTCACAGAAGCATTGTTTGGGGAAGGCGGTTCAGATGTGTAAAAATGACTGGGTTCCTATGTCTTAAGGGGTCAGGAAGGGACCGAAAAGTGTAAAAATTGGGAATTACTAAATTCGTTTTCTTAAGAACCGGTATGTCAGATTTGTTCATTTTTTGCATAAATTATCCCTATGTGTAGGGGTTTGATTGCAGATAAGAATTTAGGGGCTAAAATATATAGGGGCCCTGTAAGGGGACTTAGAATTTTACATAGGGATACTATGGGAAAACAGAAATTCTCTTTTTCTTTTCGTCTGTTCTGAAACCACTAGGCCAGTTAAATTGAAACTTCACATTGGCGTTTCTATTGCATAGGAGACTATACCGAAGATTTTTATTTTACGATCTGAAATTCAAGATGGCTGCCATTACTAAAATTAGTCCAAACCTTAAAAAATCTTCTTCTCATGAACGGCCCAACAGATTTTCAAAATGTTTATTTAGTAATGATGACCAACTATAGTTTTGTTACATTTGTTCAAATGGTGTCCGTAGGGTTAAATATGACCCTGCCTCGAGAGTTCAATTAGGGGACACATGTCATTATAATTTATTTTTTTTTTTTTAAATGAAAATGATTATGCCTATATTTTCACAGAAGCATTATTTGATGAAGGAGGTTAAGATTTGTAAAAATGACTGGGTTCCTATGTCTTAAGGTGTCAGGAGGGGCCCCAAAAGGGTACAAATTGGGAATTAGTAAAATTGTTTTCTTAAGAATCGGTATGTTAGATTTGTGCATATTTGATATAATTTATCCCTAAGTGTAGGGGTTTGATTGCAGATAAGAATTTAGGGGCTAAAATATATAGGGGCCCTGTAAGGGGACTTAGAATTTTACATAGGGATACTATGGGAAAATAGAAAATTCTCTCCTTTTTTTTCATTTTTTCTGAATCCGCTAGGCCAGTTAAACTGAAACTTCACATGATTGTTTCTATTGGATAGGAGACTATACCGAACATTTTTTTTTTCAATCTGAAATTCAAGATGGCCACCATTACTAAAAATAGACCAAAACTTAAAAAATCTTCTTCTCATGAATGGCCCAACAGATTTTCAAAATGTTTATGTAGTAATGGTGACCAACTATAGTTCTGTTAGATTTGTTCAAATGGTGTCCCTAGGATTAAACATGACCCTGCCCCCAGAGTTCAATTAGGGGACACATGTCAATATAATATTTTTATTTATTTTTTTAAATGGAAATTATTTTGCCTATATTTTTACTTAAGCATTGTTAGGTGAAGAAGGTTAAGATTTGTAAAATTGACAGGGTTCCTATGTCTTCAGGGGTCAGGAGGGGCCCCAAAGGGTACAAATTGTGAATTAGTAAAATTGTTTTCTTAAGAACCGGTATGTCAGATTTGTGCATATTTGATATAAATTATCCCTAAATGTGTTTGATTGCAGATAAGAATTTAGGTGCTAAAATATATAGGGGCCCTGTAAGGGGACTTGAAATTTTACATAGGGATACTGTCGGAAAACAGAAAATTCTCTTTTTGTTTTCATTTATTCTGAAACTACAAGGTCAATTAAATTGAAACTTCACATGGATGTTTCTATTGCATAGGAGACTATACAAAAGATTTATTTTTTCTATCTAAAATTCAAGATGGCCGATGTTTCTATTGCATAGTACAATTTCAACAAGTGCTATGGCCACTTTGAGTCAGTAGAGCGTCCTCAGGCCCTCTTGGGCCTCTTGTTTTTTTTTTAAAATGGAAATGATTTTGCCTATATCTTCACAGAAGCATTGTTTGGTGAAGGAGGTTCAGATTTGTAAAAATGACTTGGTTCCATTGTCTTAAGGGGTCAGGAGGGGCCTCAAAAGGGTAAAAATTGGGAATTACTAAATTTGTTTTCTTAAGAACCGGTATGTCAAATTTGTTCATATTTTGCATAAATTATCCCTATGTGTAGGGGTTTGATTGCAGATAAGAATTTAGGGGCTAAAATTTATAGAGATACTATGGGAAAACAGAAAATTCTCTTTTTCTTTCATGACCACGCCCCGATGTTTCTATTGCATAGTAGAATTTCAAAAAGTGCTATGGCCACTATGAGTCAGTAGAGCATCCTCAGGCCCTCTTGGTCCTCTTGTTTAAAATGATCTTCACTACTTTATAAAAAACTTTCTTTTACAAATAAGGAACAAGCCGCAAATAAGGAACAAGCTATAATTTTGTGCTGAAGTATATAAGTGGTAAATAGCAAATATTGCTGCTTAATATGTTTGACTGTACTTAGTTTACAATACAAGCTGTATGACATCACATTGCCAAGAAGGCAATGGAGTTGGGTTACATTATTAGTTAGTAAAAAACTTATACAGTGATTTTTACAAACTGCACTTACATGGCTCTTGTTTGACCATTTTTTGGGCCGTTATTCTTCCCAATTTCCAATGGCAAATACTATATTTTTTTCCAATCCAAAGTAATAAATTCCCAATTTCAAAATGCAAAGAAACCAAATGAAATATTTGGGGGGAAAGTTTGAAATTTTGTTAATATTATGATTTTAATGAAGCCTTTTTTTACATTTAAGGCCATAATAAATTAATTGCTAGATTATCATCCCCGCCTGCCCCTTAATTTTCATGCTGCCCCGTCCCTTTTTATTGATTTTTTTTTTTTTTAAATGAAAATAAAAAATAAAATCCTCCCGCCCTTTTCGTTTTTAATAAAAATTTGGATGATAATCTGGCAATTAATTTATAATGGCCTAATATACATTACACATATATTGTTACATATATTGAAGGAACCTGTGTTTCTATAAAAATAATGCTAATTTTCCCATAGTCAGGGGTTCCGACCCCATTCCCAAAAGTGTGAACAAGAACCCAGACGAAATAGAACTACTTAGTGTAATTCAGAGTCTTAACTGTCAATCCTGAGCAATTGCGAAATCAAAGCTCCCACCCTGCCTCAGTTTTCGGTGATGACTTGTGAAAGTAATCAGTGACTTGCAGAGATACAGTTAACCCTTTACTTCATATAGACGCCTTTGGACACCTCTAATATAGACGCCTTTGGACAACACTAATATAGACGCCTTTGGACACCACTAATATAGACGCTTTTGGACACCACTTATATAGACGCCTTTGGACACCACTAATATAGACGCCTTTGAACACCACTAATATAGACGCTTTTGGACACCACTAATATAGACGCCTTTGGACAACACTAATATAGATGCCTTTGGACACCACTAATATAGACGCCTTTGGACACCACTAATATAGACGCTTTTGGACACCACTAATATATAATAGACGCCTTTGGACACCACTAATATAGACGCCTTTGGACACCACTAATATAGATGCCTTTGGACACCTAATAAAGACTCTTTTGGACACCACTAATATAGATGCCTTTGGACACCTAATAAAGACTCTTTTGGACACCACTGATATAGATGCCTTTGGACACCACTAATATAGACACCTTTGGATACCACTAATATAGACGCCTTTGGACACCACTAATATAGACGCCTTTGGACACCACTAATATAGACGCTTTTGGACACCACTAATATAGACGCCTTTGGACACCACTAATATAGATGCCTTTGGATACCACTAATATAGACGCCTTTGGACACCACTAATATAGACGCCTTTGGACACCACTAATATAGACGCCTTTGGACACCACTAATATAGATGCCTTTGAACACCTAATATAGAAGGCTTTTGAATTATTGGGAGAATTATGTTTATATTAACTGACAGAGTGGAAAACAGTGCATGAAGTGTTCAGGTTGCTCGTTACAAGCAATCTGAACTCTTCCTGCTCTGTTTTCAATGATCTTCTGTGATTGGTGCGAGGAAAACGCGTATCTATAGAGTAAAGGGTTAAACGACCCCAAGAATGATCATTAGGTGAACTGTCCAGCATAAAATAACTAAACGACTGATTAAGGTAGTGAAATCTTAGAAACAAACGAAAGAACTGAAACAGTTTTACATATCTTAAATCATTTCTTTGTCATGTAGAAATTTCTGCACGGAGACCACAAATAATTCCCCCGCTCTTTTCCGGCATATTCCCATTTTCTAACTAATGCTAAAAATGCTGGAGAAAGATGTGTTGCTTCTTTGTTTTAGAGGGCCATTAAACTGTCTGAATATGATGTTCCAATGGGGGAAATTTGGGCTTATCTTTAGATACGTTATGGGGCTCGTAAGGCATAAACATACGGTTATGCCAAGTTAATGATTTACTGATGTAAAGACTATTACATTGCCAATATAATATTTACTATTGATTGACTGTTTGTGGAGAATCTATACAAGTATATGTAGATTTACTATACCTCGCATATCAAGTTTTGTTGTTGTTGTTGTTGTTGTTGTAATTGTAGTAGTAGTAGTACAGTGTTCAGGGTCCCTTTCAACAATTTTTCAGTCCTATCGTGATGGTGTCTACTTTATGACTATTCCGAGCAGTGTCACACTGGAGCAACATGCTGCAGACACATATTATGATACACAACCCAGTCACATTATACTGATACCGGGCCGACCAGACCTAGAACCTTCCTTTAAATGTTGACCCAAACAAGGGAGCTTCTAGTACAATTTTCAAGTATTTGGTATTAAACCCACAACCTTTCGCATACGAGACAAACATTGTACCACTAGACAACCGCTGTGGTATATGTAACAAACAAGAGAGGGCTGAGATGATTTTACTGTCTATGAAAATTGTAATAGAGAGGTCGGAGATAGTCAGCCATCTTTGTATATTGTAACAAGCAGAGAGAGGTCAAGGATAGTTCTGCCATCTGTCTATATTAAAATAAGCAGAGAGAAGTTGGAGACAGTTCTGCCATCTGTGTATATTGAAATAAGCAGAGAGAAGTCGGAGACAGTTCTGCCATATGTGTATATTGAAATAAGCAGAGAGGTCGGAGACAGTTCTGCCATCTGTGTATATTGAAACAAGCAGAGAGGTTGGAGACAGTTCTGTGATCTGTGTATATTTTACCAAGCAGAGAGAGGTCAGAGACAGCTTGGTAATCTGTATATATTGTAACAAGCAGAGGGAGGTCAGAAATTTCTGCCATCGGTGTATATTGTAACGAGCACAAAGAGGTCGGAGGCATCTGTGTATATTGTAACAAGCACAGAGAGGTCAGAGGCAGCTTGGCCTTCTTTGTATATTGTAACAAAAAGAAAGATGTCGGAGATAGTTCTGCAATCTGTGTATATTGTAACAAGCAGAGAGAGGTCAGAGATAGTTCTGCCATCTGTGTACATTGACACAATCAGAGAGAGACCAGAGACAGTTCTGCCATTTGTGTATATTGTAACAAGCAGAGAGGGGTCAGAGGCAACTCAGCCTTCTGTGTATATTTTAACAAGCAGAGAGAGGTCAGAGACAGAATGGCCATCTGTGTATATTGTAACAAGCAAAGAGAGGTCGGAGACAGTTCTGTCATCTGTGTATATTGTAACAAGCAGAGAGAGGTCGGAGACAGTTCTGCCATCTGTGTATAGTGTAACAAGCAGAGAGAGGTCAGAGACAGTTCTGCCATCTGTGTATAGTGTAACAAGCAGAGAGAGGTCAGAGACAGTTTTGCCATCTGTGTATAGTGTAACAAGCAGAGAGAGGTCGGAGACAGTTTTGTCATCTGTGTATATTGTAACAAGCAGAGAGAGGTCAGAGACAGTTCTGCAATCTGTGTATATTTTAACAAGCAGAGAGAGGTCACAGACAGTTCTGCCATCTGTGTATAGTGTAACAAGCAGAGAGAGGTCAGAGACAGTTCTGCCATCTGTGTATAGTGTAACAAGCAGAGAGAGGTTGGAGACCGTTCTGCCATCTGTGTATATTGTAACAAGCAGAGAGAGGTCAGAGACAGTTCTTCCATCTGTGTATATTGTAACAAGCAGAGAGAGGTCAGAGACAGTTCTGCCATCTGTGTAAAGTGTAACAAGCAGAGAGAGGTCGGAGACAGTTCTGCCATATGTGTATATTGAAATAAGCAGAGAGGTCGGAGACAGTTCTGCCATCTGTGTATATTGAAACAAGCAGAGAGGTTGGAGACAGTTCTGTGATCTGTGTATATTTTACCAAGCAGAGAGAGGTCAGAGACAGCTTGGTAATCTGTATATATTGTAACAAGCAGAGGGAGGTCAGAAATTTCTGCCATCGGTGTATATTGTAACGAGCACAAAGAGGTCGGAGGCATCTGTGTATATTGTAACAAGCACAGAGAGGTCAGAGGCAGCTTGGCCTTCTTTGTATATTGTAACAAAAAGAAAGATGTCGGAGATAGTTCTGCAATCTGTGTATATTGTAACAAGCAGAGAGAGGTCAGAGATAGTTCTGCCATCTGTGTACATTGACACAATCAGAGAGAGACCAGAGACAGTTCTGCCATTTGTGTATATTGTAACAAGCAGAGAGGGGTCAGAGGCAACTCAGCCTTCTGTGTATATTTTAACAAGCAGAGAGAGGTCAGAGACAGAATGGCCATCTGTGTATATTGTAACAAGCAAAGAGAGGTCGGAGACAGTTCTGTCATCTGTGTATATTGTAACAAGCAGAGAGAGGTCGGAGACAGTTCTGCCATCTGTGTATAGTGTAACAAGCAGAGAGAGGTCAGAGACAGTTCTGCCATCTGTGTATAGTGTAACAAGCAGAGAGAGGTCAGAGACAGTTTTGCCATCTGTGTATAGTGTAACAAGCAGAGAGAGGTCGGAGACAGTTTTGTCATCTGTGTATATTGTAACAAGCAGAGAGAGGTCAGAGACAGTTCTGCAATCTGTGTATATTTTAACAAGCAGAGAGAGGTCACAGACAGTTCTGCCATCTGTGTATAGTGTAACAAGCAGAGAGAGGTCAGAGACAGTTCTGCCATCTGTGTATAGTGTAACAAGCAGAGAGAGGTTGGAGACCGTTCTGCCATCTGTGTATATTGTAACAAGCAGAGAGAGGTCAGAGACAGTTCTTCCATCTGTGTATATTGTAACAAGCAGAGAGAGGTCAGAGACAGTTCTGCCATCTGTGTAAAGTGTAACAAGCAGAGAGAGGTCGGAGACAGTTCTGCCATCTGTGTATAGTGTAACAAGCAGAGAGAGGTCAGAAACAGTTCTGCCATCTGTGTAAAGTGTAACAAGCAGAGAGAGGTTGGAGACAGTTCTGTCATCTGTGTATATTGTAACAAGCAGAGAGAGGTCGGAGACAGTTCTGCCATCTGTGTATATTGTAACAAGCAGAGAGAGGTTGGAGATAGTTCTGTCATCTGTGTATATGGTAACAAGCAGAGAGAGGTAAGACATTTCTGCTATCTGTGTATATTGTAACAGTCAGAGAGAGGCCAGAGAGAGTTCTGCCATCTGTGTATACTGTAACAAGCAGAGAGAGGTTGGAGACAGTTCTGCCATCTGTGTATATTTTAACAAGCAGAGAGAGGTTGGAGACAGTTCTGCCATCTGTGTATATTGAAACATGCAGAGAGAGGATGGAGACAGTTCTGCCATCTATGTATATTGTAACAATCAAAGAGAGGTCAGAGGCAGTTCTGCCATCTGTGTATACTGTAACAAGCAGAGAGAGAGGTTGGAGACAGTTCTGCCATCTGTGTATATTGTAACAAGCAGAGAGAGGTTGGAGACAGTTGTGCCATCTGTGTATAGTGTAACAAGCAGAGAGAGAGAGAGGTTGGAGACAGTTCTGCCATATGTTTATAGTGTAACAAGCAGAGAGAGGTTGGAGACAGTTCTGTCATCTGTGTATATTGTAACAAGCAGAGAGAAGTCAGAGACAGTTCTGCCATCTGTGTATAGTGTAACAATCAGAGAGAAGTCAGAGATAGTACTGCCATCTGTGTATAGTGTAACAATCAGAGAGAAGTCAGAGACAGTTCTGCCATCTGTGTATAGTGTAACAATCAGAGAGAAGTCAGAGACAGTTCTGCCATCTGTGTATAGTGTAACAATCAGAGAGAAGTCAGAGACAGTTCTGCCATCTGTGTATAGTGTAACAATCAGAGAGAGGTCAGAGACAGTTCTGCAATCTGTGTATATTGTAACAATCAGAGAGAAGTCAGAGACAGTTCTGCCATCTGTGTATATTTTAACAAGTAGAGAGAGGTTGGAGACAGTTGTTTGCCATTTGTGTATATTGAAACAAGCAGAGAGAGTAAGGATACAGTTCTGCTATCTGTGTTTATTGTAACAAGCAGAGAGAGGCAGGATACAGTTCTGCCATTTGTGTTTATTGTAACAAGCAGAGAGAAGTTGGAGTTAGTGCTGCTGTACGTGAGATGTCTCGGTCTCCAATAATCAATATTTGAAAGTTCTGTCCGATATAAGGAACAGTCACTAAGAGCAAAATATAGGTCAAATCTAAACTAACAAATTCTTATCTGTGGTATCAAGGAGGGCGGTTGATTGTAAATTAATAGAATGCCTGTACTCGAACATTGAATAATTATCAAAATTTAATTATCTGAAATATCTTTTTAACAACAATTGTTTTTAAGATGTCAAGTCATATCATGTATATCATACCAGTATACATTTTTGTGCATTCCAACATCTCAGCATGGGTATTTTATCTTGGTATCTTATCTCGGTCATGGAGTGAGATATTAATGCCTCACAGCTACTAAAGATGATCCATTTAGGGCTAGTGTGTCGGCCATTTTGTTTTTAGGAGAGATGGTTGTATAATCCTTGGTTATCTCTTCACTATATCTCCTTAGTATATAATTATCTTTATAATATATCTTCATTATATCATTTCAGTATATCTCTTCATTATGTATATCTCTTCATCATATATCTTCAGTATATCTCTTCATTATATCTCTTCATTTCATCTCTTCAGTATATCTCTTCATTATTTCTCTTCATTATATCTATTCTGTTTATCATTTCAGTATATTTCTTCATTATGAATATCTCTTCATTATATCTCTTCATCAAATATCTTTAGTATATCCTCTTCATTATATCTCTTCATCATATATCTTTAGTAGATCTCTTCATTATATCTCTTCATCATATATCTTTAGTAGATCTCTTCATTTTATCTCTTCATCATATATCTTTAGTAGATCTCTTCATTTTATCTCTTCATCATATATCTTTAGTATATCTCTTCATTATATCTCTTCATCATATATCTTTAGTAGATCTCTTCATTATATCTCTTCATCATATATCTTTAGTAGATCTCTTCATTTTATCTCTTCATCATATATCTTTAGTAGATCTCTTCATTTTATCTCTTCATCATATATCTTTAGTATATCTCTTCATTATATCTCTTCATCATATATCTTTAGTAGATCTCTTCATTATATCTCTTCATCATATATCTTTAGTAGATCTCTTCATTATATCTCTTCATCATATATCTTTAGTAGATCTCTTCATTATATCTCTTCATCATATACCTTTAGTATATCTCTTCATTATATCTCTTCATCATATACCTTTTGTATATCTTTTCATTTTATCCCTTCAGTATATTCTCTTCATTATTTCTCTTCATCATATGTCTTCAGTTTACAGTGTTTTTATTCACCATTTTCGGAAGATGACCCATACCCTTGGAATTGGGAATTTTAGCATCATTTATATTAACATCGGGAAAACGTTTGCATTAATTAATTATATTTGTTCAACTTCATAAAAATGTGCACACTTGCTTATCTGGCCATTTAATTAAATAACCAATGTCATATTCAGTTCAGAATTGGGAAAACTTTCTTTATTTTATCAAGGAATTATGGTAAGTTTCTATTCACATTATTGAAGCTTTCAATTGGGAATTTTTACCACTCTTTTGGGGAAAAAAAATACTATTAGTCATTGGGAATATGACCCAATAACAGGTATAAAAATGACCGGAAAAAAAACACTGGTTTATTATTTCAGTATATCTCTTCATTATGATTATCTCATCATAATATCTCTTCATCATATATCTTCATTATATCTCTTCAGTATAATCTCTCCAGTATGTCTCTCAGCATATCTCTCCAGTATATCTCTCCAGCATATCTCCAGTCTATCGATATCTTTCACTATATCTCTCCACTATATCTCTTCAGCATATCTCTCCAGTATACTTCTCCAGCATATCTCTCCACTATATCTCTCCAGCATATCTCTCCATTATATCTCTCCAGCATATCTCTCCACTATATCTCATCACATTGTCTCTCACTATATCTCTCCAGTATACCTCTCCAGCATATCTCTCCACTATATCTCTCCAGCATATATCTTCAGTATACCTCTCCAGCATATCTCTCCACTATATCTCTCCAGTATATATCTCCAGTATATCTCTCCAGTATATCTCTCCAGCATATCTCTCCAGTATACCTCTCCAGCATATCTCTCCAGTATATCTCCCCAGCATATCTCTCCAGTATACCACTCCAGCATATCTCTCCCCGATATCTCTCCAGCATATCTCTCCAGCATATCTCTCCAGTATATCTCATCACATTATCTCTCACTATATCTCTCCAGCATATCTCTCCAGTATATCTCTCCAGCATATCTCTCCACTATATCTCTCCAGCATATCTCTCCAGTATACCTCTCCAGCATATCTCTCAACTATATCTCTCCAGCATATCTCTCCACTATATCTCTCCAGCATATCTCTCCAGTATACCACTCCAGCATATCTCTCCAGCATATTTCTCCACTATATCTCTCCAGCATATCACTCCACTATACTCTCCAACTTATCTCTCCAGTATATCTCTCCAGCATATCTCTCCACTATATCTCTCCATCATATCTCTCCACTATATTTCTCCAGCATATCTCTCCAGTATACCTCTCCAGCATATCTCTCCACTATATCTCTCCAGCATATCTCTCCACTATATCTCTCCAGCATATCTCTCCAGTAAACCACTCCAGCATATATCTCCAGCATATATCTCCAGCATATCACTCCACTATATCTCTCCAGCATATATCTCCAGTATATCTCTCCAGTATATCTCTCCAGCATATCTCTCCAGTATACCTCTCCAGCATATCTCTCCACTATATCTCTCCAGTATATCTCCCCAGCATATCTCTCCAGTATACCACTCCAGCATATCTCTCCCCTATATCTCTCCAGTATATCTCATCACATTATCTCTCACTATATCTCTCCAGGATATCTCTCCACTATATCTTTCCAGCATATATCTCTCCAGCATATCTCTCCAGTATATCTCTCCAGCATATCTCTCCAGTATATCTCTCCAGCATATCTCTCCAGTATACCTCTCCAGTATATCTCTCCACTATATCTCTCCAGCATATATCTCCACTATATCTCTCCAGCATATCACTTCAGTATATCTCTTCAGCATATCTCTCCACTATATCTCTCCAGCATATCTCACCAGTATATCTCTCTACAGCATATCTCTCCACTATATCTCTCCAGCATATATCTCCAGTATACCTCTCCAGCATATCTCTCCACTATATCTCTCCAGCATATCTCTCCAGTATATCTCTCCACTATATCTCTCCAGCTTATCTCTCCAGTATACCTCTCCAGCATATCTCTCCAGTATATCTCTCCAGTATATCTCTCCAGCATATCTCTCCAGCATATCTCACCAGTATATCTCATCACATTATCTCTCCACTATATATCTCCAGTATATCTCTCCAGTATATCTCTCCAGCATATCTCACCAGTATATCTCATCACATTATCTCTCCAGTATATCTCTCCAGTATATCTCTCAGTATAACTCATTCATTATATCATGGGCCCCTTTTATAAATCGAGGATTCAGCATTGTTCTATTTATATAATAAACAAACAAGGAGATAGAGCAATGCTGTATTGAACCATCAAAATATATGTCCACAGTCTGGTTCACATACATGTACATAGCCTAAGAGCAAAATCATGTAATTTGAAAAATCTGTGCATTTGTTTTGCAGCAACTCTCTCTAGAAATTTGTGTTTAAATATGGCAGTCTGTCCATAAACGGTTGTAGCCATATTTCGATGATATCTATTTTTCAAAAGGCCACATGTATATAAATATACAGTCAGACACAAGCCTCTGTTGAGAGTAGAAGATATTGTCAAAGTTATAAATAACATGTATTGGACTGTGAGTGGGATTTTCCTAGATGTCATTTACCCAGACCAATAATCAATAGGCTGTGTGACTGCTACACATTGTCTATTCTGTAAATGATAGATATGTGACTGGTACATAGTAAAATGACTGGTATGCAGTAAAACTATTCTGTATTGTGATGTGTGACTGGTACACAGAAAAAGTACCTCTAATCTGTATTATGATGTATGACTGGTATACAGTAAAATTACGCTGTATTATGATGTATGACTGGTATACAGTAAAACTACTCTGTATTATGATACAGTAATGTATTATGATACAGTAAAACTACTCTGTATTATGATGTGTGACTGGCATACAGTAAAACGTTACTGTATTGTAATGTATGACTGGTATACAGTAAAATTAATATGTATTATTATGCGTAACTCTTCAAAAAACATTGCTTAACAACAACGCATTCATCAAAGTTGATCAGCTTTTAAATAAATTACCCTTATGAGTAGAGGTTTGTACAAATCTATGGGTAGAGTTGTACATGGGTCCTCATTTTCTCATTCATTTGTGTAAACATAAAGTTCAATTTGAGATTGATAGCACTGTCTAGTTGCAAATTAGATTTGGTTCAGTAAAGGGGATTGATAATGCATATGGGGCAAATTTAAGGTTAAAAATTGGTATTTTTTAAAAATCATTTCTCAACTTGTTAACAAGTCATGATTTTACTTCTGGTATATATTATTTCTATCAGTAGGGGTTTGGATTTTTTCCATGTCAATAGACTTTGGTATATAGGGACCCTGTAAAGTTTGTTTGTTTGCATATTAATCCTTTACTCCATAGATACGCGTTTTCCCACACCAATCGCAGAAGGCCTTTGAAAACAGTACAGGAAGAGTTCAGATTGCTCGTAACAAGCAATCTGAACACTTCCTACACTGTTTTCCACTCTGTCAGTTAATATAAACATAATTCACCCATTGCTGATACGTGGTGAATTAATGCTTTCAATTTGGAAGAATCCAAGAAAATGCTTATGGAGCAAAGGGTTAAGCTCCATTTTAAGCTCTACTGGCCAAAGGCCAGCAGGACTTATATCATCACGGTAAATTGTTTGTCGTCCATTGTTGTCCGAGCGTTAACCATTTTCTTGTAGCTTTGATGGCATCCCCCATTTTTCAAAGAATCTTAACCAGACTTGAACAGCAGTTATATAACCATATGATCTCAGACAAGTTTTTGAACAGGCATGATTTTACCACAAATACTGCCGCCACAGTGCTTATAATCACAAAAAAAACAGAGTACATTTTCTCTGAAAGTTCAAGCAGTAGACCTTAGATATTTCACATGTAGCATAGATCTGTAACAACAGCAAATTATGATTGTATTAAAAACCTTTATTTGGATACTTGCTGGTTGTACTGAGACAATTAAGTTGTGTCAGAAGAAACGTTATTTGCTTTTTTAACTGCACCACTGATAAAGTGATTGCATCAAAAAACGCAAGAAAGAGCTCTTGCACAAACACTGTAGATTATACATTTTAAATGATATAATTTCTTCAGACAGTTTAGCGTCCCCACCCACCCCCACCGGGCCCCACTCCCCGATATACTACCTTTAAGCTTTCTACACAATCAACTTAAAAAAATTAGAATTAACTAAATTCTGACAGTTTTGCTGTTTTAAATAATCGAAACTCATTACTGTAGGAGAAGCACAGACTAATATTGTGTGTTTTATGTAACTCGGAGTAAACAAAGTCTTAGGATGTATTGATTCTTTTCATCACAAGTATCTGATAGGATCATTACTGTCAAATTCTCATGAATGAAAATGGCGATAATACACATGAGTGGTCTGTTTTGATAGAACAACAAAAAAAACAACTGGCATCATTCATAATGCGGTATATTCTCCACGGCTAATGTTTGCATTCATGCCATGCCACCTCTCTTACTTTATACGAACATGGCGGTAGCACAGTGGATAGATAGAGTAATGGCTGCTCACGGCAGTGGTCGTGAGATTGATCCATGCTCGACGTAATGGTCTTTGAAAAACAAACTCAGTACTGATTCTGTCCTGGTGGGGCCGTTTTTCATTCTCAAATAAAACTTGTATTCCCGGTTTTACATAAAAACACAAATTAATACGCAAACACTTGATTTGTCCTCGAATTTGAAAGTATTAATGCTGATTTAAGGTAGAAAATTTCAAGTATTTACATTTATTTTGATATAATGAGTCCATTGCATGGTTTATGAGTTGAGCATGAAATCTTGAATTGAGAGGGATTCATACTAAGCTCTGAGCTTACTAATTGAAATCAAGCAAATATGACTAATATAATGTAAGTTTAGTTTAATGAAGGTCCTGTGAACATATAAGTTCAAGAACATTTCATGAACATATTAGTTCAAGAACAATTTATTAATTTGTTAGTCCAAAAACATTTCATGAATATGTTAGTCCATGAACATGTTGAACAGTTCATAAACATTATTAGTTCATGTTAGATCAAGAACATTTCATGAACATGTTAGTTCCAGAATAGTTTATGAACATGTTAGTTTAAGAACAGCTGATGAACATGTGAGTTCCAAGAACAGTTCATGAACATGTTAGTTTCAAGAACATTTTATGAAACTGTTAGTTCAAGAACAGTTCATGAACATATTACCTGTATTTCAAGAACATTTCATGGACATATTAGTTCAAGAACAGTTCTTGAAATCATTCAGGAATTATTTTGGGCCATTTTACATTCAATAATTTATGAAGTTATGTTGAACATTCTTGAACAGTTCTTGATATGTTTAGGAACTGTTCTTAAACACATACGTTCAAGAACAGTTCTTGAAAAGTATATTCATTAAAAATTCTTAAATTGTTCCCTATTGGAGATTGTTATTATGCAGAACTTTTACAGGCAGTACATGGATCAGGTATTCACCAAATTTTTGTTGGAATTTCAGTGGAATTCCACTTGTTCATAACACTAGAGTTATTGAATTTCTATGAAGACATGTTCAAGCGCAGTTCAAGAACTGTTCCATCTGTTCAAATAGTTTAAGAACTGCTCCATCTGTTCAAACAGTTCAAGAACTGTTCCATCTGTTCAGACAGTTCAAAACCTGTTCCATCATGTTCAAGAACTGTTTCATCTGTTCAGAGAGTTCAAAAACTGTTCCATCATGTTCAAGAACTGGTCCATCTGTTCAGACAGTTCAAAAACTGTTCTATCTGTTCAAGAACTGTTCCATCCCTTCAGACAGTTAAAAAATTATTCCATCATGTTCAAGCACTGTTCTTGAAGATAACAACTTCATTTTGCAGGAGTTAAGGGAGTATATTACATTAAAGTGCACTGCTTGTTACAGTTAAGGGGTTGGAGATGCAAATTTATCATAACTACAGTGCAAAATTCTTTTAAGCACCAACAAAAATAATAACATATTATTTTGTAACAGGCCCCTAGGAGAGCCAATTTTTATTATTCTGAAAATCAGCCATTTCAAATTTCTTGCCGAAAAAACAACAATCACCCCATCTTTGTTTCAGTGCAGGAGCAGAGAGAAAATATTTATTGGCATTTAGTAAGAAATTTGTCAGATGTGTGATTAGAAACAAAAAAAAAAAGGTTGTGATTCAAGATATTGAATTTGTGTTTAATTTTTCTTTTACAGACAATCTGGGCATGTAATTTGTGCAAAAAGAAACAAGAAATTCTCGCCAAGACAGGGCAATGGTACCACGGAGGTATGGCCCGTCCTGTTGGTCTCGATGTTGACACTGCTTCTGGAAGTGAAACGGCGTCCACTAAAACTGATGTCAGCCCACCGAACGAAAAACGCCAAAAATATCTCGATAAAAACGAGAGTGGACATACAAGCTCAGAAAAAGAAAACTTTGAAAAATCAGAACGTGACAAAGCGCAAATCACACGTCAAAGTTCACAGTTGAAAAGACAGTACTCTTTGGATGCTCAAAGGGGTGGTAAAACAGGCGATACAATTAATTCAAGTTCTAGCAAGGAGCAAGGGGGAGACAGGGATAGTAGAAATAAAGAGCAGGACAGACTTAGAGAAAGGGGTAATAATGTTCCCACAGAACGGGGAAGAAATAGAGACAAATCTCCTGCTCGACATAGATATCATAGTGAAAGTAGGTTATCGGAAACTGATAAAAGATACATTGCTCATGAACGGGGAAATGAAAGTGATAGGTACGGGGGACGTAGCCCTCGTGAAGCATTAGGAAATCGAACTGGGGAAAACAGGGATAGGGAAAACAGGGAAAAGGGGCGTCATCTGGATGAGAGAGATGGTAGACGGGGCCATGAAAAGGATCGGAAAGAAGGGTCAGACAGAATTCACCCAGATAGAGAAATAATAAAAAAGGAATCCTCTGCCAGGGATCGTACAAGGTAAGATATAGTGAGGTCTACTTGCACAACAATCATATACACAATGACTGTTTTTAAATTCAGTGATTTGCATTGATTGTGAAATAATTCCTTTGACTTGAACAAGTGATATTCAAAACAATTTTTGTCTCAAAACAACTGTTGGCTCCAACTATTTTGTCCGGTCATGTCAAGTCAACCAAGTTCTGTGGTAGATCAGATGCTACTTTCCAATAATTTTGACAATAAGGAATAACCCTTATAATGCCCCCCCCCCCCCCCCCCCCCCCCCCCACCACTACCTTGTGAAGAGGCACAGGTATTATATATATAGCTTTGCACTTAAGTAAATCTTCATGATTTTCAAATGATAAATATCAGGATACAGCTTGGCCTCAAATTTTGCAGGGCGGTTTGTCTTGGAATTAGATTGTCTCTACTCATTTTGGGATCAAATGTCAAGGTTACAGTGGCTATTTATAAAACATTGGTTTTCAATTGACAACTCGGGTATGGTTTGGCTCAGGGACCTTAAATGTTGCAGGGTGGTTTGTCTTGGTAATTAGATGATCTTGACTCATTTTGGGGTCAAATGTCAAGGTTACAGTGGCTATTTATAAAACATTGGTATTCATTTGACAACTCGGGTATTGTTTGGCCAGGGACCTTAAAAGTTGCAGGGCGGTTTGTCTTGAAATTAAATGATCTCTTTTCATTTTTGGGTCAAATGTCAAGGTTACAGTGGCTATTTATAAAACATCAGTATCCAATTGACAACTCGGGTACAGTTTGGCCCAGGGACCTTAAACATTGCGAAGTGGTTTGTCTTGGTAATTAGATGATCTCGACTCATTTTGGGGTCAGATGTCAAGGTTACAGTGGCTATTTATAAAACATTGGTATTCAATTGACAACTCGGGTATGGTTTGGCCAGGGACCTTAAACATTGCGAGGTGGTTTGTCTTGGTAATTAGATGATCTCAACTCATTTTGGGGTCAGATGTCAAGGTTACAGTGGCTATTTATAAAACATTGGTATCCAATTGACAACTCGGGTATGGTTTGGCCCAGGGACCTTAAACTTTGCAGGGTTGTTTGTCTTGGTAATTCGATGATCTCGACTCACTTTGGGGTCAAATGTCAAGGTTACAGTGGCTTTTTATACATCATTGGTATCCAATTGACAACTCGGGTATGGTTTGGCCCAGGGACCTTAAACGTTACAGGGTGGTTTGTCTTGGTAATTAGATGATCTCGACTCACTTTGGGGTCAAATGTCAAGGTTACAGTGGCTTTTTATACATCACTGGTATTCAATTGACAACTTGGGTATGGTTTGGCCCAGAGACCATAAACGTTGCCAAAGTTACTGATGAGTGGTTTAAGATAACTTTGATTACGTACCACTTAGTAAAAACAAATTTAAATGTTTCTTTAAAAAAAAAAAAAAGAAGAGTATTTTTTCATATCTTTATTAAACATTAATAATCTTCACTAAAGATAGTAGTCGTAGGCCATTATGGTTGACAGAGTTCAAGGCCAGTTATTGTGTGATATATTTAAGATGGAAAATATTTAAAGGGACAATATTTTCACATAACATGCCCCAACTGTTTGAAGACTGGTGATGGCCATTAATTGTCGCCCCTGTCTATTCGTGCTGTGTGTGAACATTTTGCCCATGCGTCTGTCCGTCTGCAAGTTGGTTTCTGAGGAATAACTTCTAAAATGGTCTTGTGTGTTTAATTAATATTTGTTGGGTAGCTGTTTGGTTAAATGAACTTCAAATCAATTTTGATATTTTACAACTTTGATCAAATTTCACAAGAGTTATGGCCCCTGTTAAAATTGAGTAACATATAACAGGAGCATCCATGTCCTATGGACACATTACTATTTCAAAATGTATATATCTACATGATACAACTACAGCCAAACCTGCGGAAGTGGTCACCTCTATTAAGCAGCCATTTTTCTTATGAAATCACATAATTTGTTATTCCCATTTCTATGTTTTTAGAGCAAATTAACCTGTATTCAGCAACAACCTGTCTTAAAAGGAGACTTTTCTCCTTCCCTTGACTAATTATGTGTCTATTTTGGAAAGGGCCATAACTCTGGTAAGTGGTTGATATCATCCCATAAGTGTCCAAAGGTGACAAGAAGACATTATAGTGACAGTATTTTTACAGTTTTAAATTTTAATTGTTATTTTTAAGGATTTTCATTCCATATTTGGAAAACTTGAATGTGACATCACTTATTTTTATATAAAATGTTAATAATTTCTTGAATTATGAAGTTTTGGAAATTGATTTTTTTAAAAAAAAGATGATTGTACCATCATACAAGCGTGTGCAGACGCTTGTTTTTTTTACTTCCAAATCTATTAAATAGGTCAGAGTCAATGATGTAAACTGTTTTCTATTTGACGGTGATCAGTTTACAGTAGTATTGAAAAATAAAATAAATTTAAAAAAAAACAAAAACAGCCTGAGCTAAACAAAAAACTTTAATCTAAGGTTTTAGAGTCCAAAGTATGGAAATTTAGGTAAATTAGCTGAACATGTATATACATTGTTTCTATAACGTAATATGAATATGTTTATGAAGTTCACTCACCATAACATGAGTAGTTAGTTCAGAGACAGAGTAAACGCCAAGCTAAACATAAAACCTTAACCAGTGGATGAAGACGACGACACCAGAGCCATGACAATAACTCATCTTTTTTTTTTCTCAAAAAGAAGAGCTAAAAATGATTCAATGTGTGAATGTAAATAGAATATTGAAAGAAGTTTAAAATTGTCATGGCTTGCTCAAAGTTCAAATAAGATTTGACACTGTTGGTCCATTTCAGGGCAATTAGGGAGAGCCCAAGTCCCCGCAATAATCGGGATCAGGCTGAGGAGAAAACCGCAGGTGACGAGCGAGAGAGACGAAAAGAGCCGCCAGACAGATATAGACAATCGCCTATAGACAATTTTAATAGACTAGATCGGTCTCATGACTATGCAGATACTTCATTTAAGCGAGAACACAGAGGGTCTCGAGAACGTGCTTCAGATGCTTACGAACACAAAATTTCAAAAAGTAGTGATCAGTCACATGGTACAAAAGGGGGCCAATCACAGTCCTCATTGCATAACAAAACTTTAACAGATAATACTCAACGTGCTGGTGCGAGTACGGGTCGCCATGGTGACCGTCATGGGCGTGACCGGCGCTCACCGACGGCCCAGGAGCGTCATCGTGACACTCAATCACCATATATAGTGGATCAATATAAATCCCCACAAATGCATCGCATTCATATAGAACATGCCAGTGACACTCAAGTTAGTGCGAATGAAGATGTCGGAGACATGGATCGTAACATGGACTTGAATAAACAGCATCTAGATCCAAACTCTGCTGCATCCAAAACCACGCGCAATAATAGGCGTACCAAGTTGGAGAGTATGCTGCGGAATGATTCTTTGAGTTCTGACCCCTCCGATTGTGTGCGCCCCCCACCCCCAAAACCTCATAAACACAAGCGCGGTAAAAAACAGCGTCAACACTCACTCTCAAGTTCAGATGATGAGATTCGCTCCACAGACTGCTCAAGCTGTGAAGAACTTGACCTAGAAAGTGAGAGTGTCAGTGAAAAAGGTAAGAAATGAATACTTAATCTAATGTTTTATTGTTTATATTTAATAAAGCATTGTTATGGTCTGGTTTAGAATGCTTATTCAATGTTATATTAATAGTACTAAGAAGAAGGTTTTATTGTCATATAATATATTTTATATATCCATATACACAATGAACATGGCAAAAACAAAATACAATATTTACAGTAAAATCAAATAAGGCCATAATAAATTAATTGCTAGATTATCATCCTCACCCACCCCCTAATTTTCATGCCACCGCGACCCTTTTATTTTTAAAAAAAAATAAAAAATAATTTAAAAATAAAAATAAAAAATAAAATCCTCCCGCTCTCCCCATTTTTAAGAAAAATTTGGATGATAATCTAGCAATTGATTTATAATGGCCTAACCTTATAAACCCAGATTTGCAAAGGTTTAGTGCTCAGTTTGAATGCTTCAGTTTGAATGCTTCAGGAACATATTGCATCAGGGCTGTAAAATTCCACTCATCCACTTGCCATGATGATTAACCATTTCGACAGGACGACTAATACTAAAGAACTGGCCTTTCAGTTTCTTTGGTTTTACGTATAAATTAAAAAATTGGAAAGGCAGGGTGAATAACTTGTAACATTGTAACATTTTCAAGCTTTGCTGCATCAAGCTTTAATACATAAGGTCGTCCTTTAAAAAAAAGTGTTTGCCGTGCTCCTACCTACTTAATCAAAACTGCAGCTTCTTGAACTTTTTATTGACTTTCAAAGCGTTTAATTTTTTTTTTTCATGATTTCTCCATTTTTCTTTAAAATGACTATGCAGAATCAAAATCTGGCATAAAAAGAAAATTAGCTACCTACCTACCCACATGCAAAATACTGGATTGGAGCACAGCAAACAAACATTTTTTTAAGGATGGCCTGTTTATACATGGGACTTTAAAGGTACACATGACAGTTTTGATAAACTTTACTTTAATGTCTTTCTTTTAACTATATTCTAATCTCTATAGTGCAAAATATGAAATAAGACTATTCCAGTATGCATGTAGACACTTCATTTAATTTCTATTTTTAAATGGGCAGTAACTCTTGTAAATGGGCAGTAACTCTTTTAAATGGATGAAAAGCATCATAGTATTATAAAATAAATATGTTGATACTTTATTGCAACACTGTTCTATTTCTTTATTTGTTTCTATGTAGATTGAACAATGTTGCAGTGAGCCCTTGAATTTTTATTATTATTATAATGTTTGAGAAAGTAATACTTGTAGAGTTATATTGTCGAATGTTGGTATACGTTCAAATTTGTTAAGATTGATTAAATACGTGAATAATTGAGAAAAAATTGATTTCAGGTTTAGTCTGTGTACCTTTAAAATTGCAGGTTCATGACATCTAAAAGAATAACATACACAATCAAATTAATTTATTGTATTTAATTAATTATTTATTTAATTGTATATGCATTTAGATATCTCAGTATTTGATGTTGTTAAATGCTAAATGATATATTTAGTTGAAACTATAATAAGGTAAGATTCTGTTAAACTCTTAAAGGGAATGTATCAGTATTTTCAAAATTTTAAAATTGGCTGAAACATAGTTTTTCCAATTTACCATGCCCATATATACTCACTGAACCAGTATTGCCAAACATTATCTATTTAAACATTCCAAAATAATATATTGAAAGGGGTTTTCCTAACTTGAGCCACATGCCTAGGTTAGACTAAAATAGATTTCCTGCTTAAAATGCATGGCAACATATTTTGTGACAAGTTAAATGAATCGCGTGATTTCATTTTGATTTCAGTTTGATCCATTAGGCTATTATAAATTAATAGCTAGATTATTAACCAAATTTTTTCTTAAAAACGTGGAGAGTGGGAGGATTTTATTGTAATTTATTTATTTTTTTCATTTTTTGACATTTTTTTTATGAAAATAAATAGGGTCAGGGCAGCATGAAAATTAGGGGGCAGGCTGGGATGATAATATAGCAATTAATTTATTATGGCCTTTTACAGGTTTACTATTAGTAAAAGTTGTTTTTTTCCTAGAAAGAGTCCTAATGACCATGCGAAGGTTTAAAGGTAGTGTATCAGGATAAATCTCTATAAATGTTCAAAAAAATAGAATTGTTTTGAAAATGAGTACAAAGCATCCCATTATCATTATAAATTAAACAAAGTAAAGTTTAATATATCAATCCAATAAAACATGACAAAAAAGATATTTTAGGCCATAATAAATTAATTGCTAGATTATCATCCCACCCACCCTCTTATTTTCATGCCACCCTGACTCTTTTTATTTTCATAACAAAAAAAACATCAAAAATTTTAAAAACAAAAATAAAAATTCCTCCCACCCTCCCCGTTTTTGAGAAAAATTTAGATGATAATTTAGCAATTAATTTATAATGACCTTAATGAGAGCTGTTAATTTAAATCAAAATCCCCATTCTAAAAATAGTTAGCACGCACCTGTAGCACTTTAATACTATTCGACGACTTACACCTCATCCCATGGACTATTTCTCCAATGAAATAAGTTCTACAATATGTAAATCAGTATGACAGATCAATTCAAAATCAAAATGAAATCATACAACTCCTGATACGTGTCAAAATACAATGCAATTTTGAACTGGAAGTCTATTTTAGTCTAATCTGGGTGCTTAGCCCAAGGAAATCCCTTTGGCATGTTAAAATAGATATCCTTTAGCTGTTTGGTCAATATTATGTAGGTATGATATATATTGAAAAATATTTTTTTAGGGAAGTTCAAAAATGTTAAAATTCCTGACATACTTCCTTTAAGAATAACTTCAAATATCATGAATTGTGTTTGATATTTAGAAGCAGCCCAAGCTGGTTTTATTTTCAGAGCCCCAGATAATTTTTTGACTTAGTACCCCCAACATTGAAAAGGTACGGGTATTTGTATTCTCAGATTTTCAACAATGTGGGTAATTTTGTATTTGTGTCATATCTAATGTTAACTGTACAATACTAGGCGGGGAATATCTGGGCCTCTGTATTTGTGTTATATCTAATGTTTACTGTACAACACCAGGCAGGGAATATCTGGGCCTCTGTATTTTGTATTTGTGTCATATCTAATGTTTACTATACAACACCAGGCGGTGAATATCTGGGCCTCTGTATTTTGTATTTATGTCATATCTACTGTTTACTGTACAACACTAGGTGGGGAATATCTGGGCCTCTGTAATTTGTATTTGTGTCATATCTAATGTTTACTGTACAACACTAGGTGGGGAATATCTGGGCCTCTGTATTTTGTATTTGTGTCATATCTAATGTTTACCATACAACACCAGGCAGGGAATATCTGGGCCTCTGTATTTTGTATTTGTGTCATATCTATTGTTTACTATACAGCACCAGGCGGGAAATATCTGGGCCTCTGTATTTTGTATTTGTGTCATATCTAATGTTTACTATACAACACAAGGCGGGGAACATCTGGGCTTCTGTATTTTGTATTTGTGTCATATCTAATGTTTACTATACAACACCAGGCTGGGAATATCTGGGCCTCTGTATTTTGTATTTGTGTCATATCTAATGTTTACGGGGCATTACAACACTAGGCGGGGAACATCTGGGCTTCTGTATTTTGTGTTTGTGTCATATCTAATGTTTACTGTACAACACCAGGCGGGAAATATCTGGGCCTCTGTATTTTGTGTTTGTGGCATATCTAATGTTAACTATACAACAGCAGGCGGGGAATATCTGGGCCTCTGTATTTTGTATTTGTGTCATATCTATTGTTTACTATACAACACTAGGCGGGGAACATCTGGGCTTCTGTATTTTGTGTTTGTGTCATATCTAATGTTAACTATACAACAGCAGGCGGGGAATATCTGGGCCTCTGTATTTTGTATTTGTGTCATATCAAATGTTTACTTTACAACACTAGGCGGGGAATATCTGGGCCACTGTATTTTATATTTGTGTCGTATCTGATGTTTACTATACAACACTAGGCGGGGAATATCTGGGCCTCTGTATTTTGTGTTTGTGGCATATCTCATGTTTACTTTACAACACCAGGCGGGGAATATCTGGGCCACTGTATTTTATATTTGTGTCATATCTAATGTTTACTATACAACACTAGGCGGGGAATATCTGGGCCTCTGTATTTTGTGTTTGTGTCATATTTAATGTTAACTGTACAACACTAGGCGGGGAATATCTGGGCCACTGTATTTTTTGTTTGTGTCATATCTAATGTTTACTATACAACACTAGGCGGGGAATATCTGGGCCTCTGTATTTTGTGTTTGTGGCATATCTAATGTTTACTATATAACAACAGGCGGGGAATATCTGGGCCTCTGTATTTTGTATTTGTGTCATATTTATTGTTTACTATACAACACTAGGCGGGGAATATCTGTACGAGCATCCAGTTACGGATGATCGCTGGAAAAAAGATGAAATTTTAGCAGCAAAAATCAAAAAGTTTTTATCGGTGAGTGAAGGGTATGAACGTATGTAATTACATTTAGTGTAAAATAATTGGAATTGTATCCTGTAAAAAATAGCGACAGTTTTTGTTTAAAGGAGAAAGTTTCATGGTCATTGATGGATACGCTGATACACTGATTATCTCAGATTTAATATTGTAGTATTTATAAAAAAATAAAATTAAAAAATGAAAAGTATATTTTGTAAAAAAAGAAATTTAAAGCAAACAATATGTAGGCACTTGGCCTTTATTTTTGGTAGATTATTATATTTATGATAATTTATATTTAAAAAAAAAAAAAAGATTTGAAAAAAAGGGTGTGGGGTTGGCGGGATCCTTTCATAGCATAATGATAAAGAAACTTTCTTCTTGTTGTCATTATATTATACTAGTACAATTTTATGTTTCATGTTTTGGTTTGTCTTTGGAAAGTTATTTTCTGAGAAGTGGATATTTGATAATAAAAATGTTGACTTCACAGAAAGATTGTGAAGTTGGAATCACCAGACATTTTTTTATTCCTGTTAAATGACACCTTCTAGTGAACAAAGTATATCATTTTAGCTCCGTTAAGCACCTGGGGTTCTGTAAAAATTGAAAATTAAAGTTGTTTTAGGTACTTGTAAATCTATTTAAAGTGTGGACTTTTAAAAACTGCTACAGACATCTTTATATTCAGTAGATATTTTTAGATCTTGAGAACTATGTTTTTTTATATTAAATAAAAATCGAAGGTAATATTTACGTGATTGTCAATTTATGTTGGCAGGTGTGGGGGTGGAGTTAATTTCATGTTGACAAAAAGGGGAAGTGGTGCATCTAGAATTTATGTCGGGAAGATAAAGGTGTGTGTGGATTTTCCGCCACTTTTTCTTTTTCCAATACAGCACACATGACCAACTGTGATGCGTTGTTCTACCACAGTGACTATGTATAAGGGTGATTGGGAGGCATGAAAATAAGCAGGGTAATGGATGATAACAACTCTGCTCCCCTGTTATCCCTTTACCCCATAGATACACATTTTCCCGCATCACAGAAGACCTTTGAAAACCTTTGTGACGAGCAATCTAAACACTTCCTGCACTGTTTTCCACTCTGTCAGTAAATATAAACATAATTCACCCATTGCTGATACGTGGTGAATTAATGCTTTCAATATTAGAGGTGTCCAAATGCATCTATATGAAGTAAAGGGTTATACTGCCGTGGACAGGGATCCATTGAAGGTCCCTTATTTGTCAACTGTGGCTATGTAATCTGGTCAATAGGGGCAGGGAGCGAATATCATGGTTTTAGTTAGGGGCTATACAATTTTGGAAGGGGTATAATAAATAAGTCTGTTTTTAGTGTTTGTAAACTAGTTTTTGCCACACTTCCTAAATATTCGATGAATTCCCTGTAAGTTTATATTTTTTTAAAACAGTGTAACATTAAACTTGTTTTCTGATTTTCAATGAGTCAATTGTTTTAACTTACATTTTTAGCTCATCTGAGCCTTTGGCTCAAGGTGAGTTATGTCTGTCCACCCGTCTGTCCGTCTATCGGTAAACAATTGCTTCAAACAACATCCCCTCTGAACAGCTCATCTGGTTTAAATCAAACTTCACAGGAATGGTCTTTGGATGATCCTCTACCAAAATTGTCAAAACAAACTTGATCCATGTAGGACTCCGATTTCATTATCTTTTGGCAGAAATGTACCTTGGGTGACCCACTACCTACAAGATTATTAAAGGCATTATGATTAGTCAAAATATTTTTATTTTTTTAGCCACAAAGCCTTGTTTCCTGTATGTATGTGGTTATATAATGAAATGTTCAGTTCAAATCTTACTGAGGTGACCGATACTGGACCCTCTTGTTCAAATCTGCACTTTATATCGAGCTGTTTATGATAGTTAATATTTTGTTTTGTTTTGAAAAAATGTCATTTACCTACATGGTTTAGTGGAGAAATAAATATTTGTTTTTTAAACGAGAACACTGTCAGTCAAGGTGTGGACTAAAAGTTCTCCACATGAAAAGTTAAATTTATTCCTTTTTTGAAACAAGGCAATTATTATTGTCATAATTTTAAAATATTTCGATTTTATGGTGATAAAATTAAAATACCCTTCTTGGTGATTTTAACTTTCTAAAATTTCTTTTGTTGCTGTAGTAACATTGTCCGGATTATGCTAAATCCTTATTTCTCTGTGGTGTCATACAAAATGTCAGTTTAAGGCTATGTATTGCATGACATTATATTAGAGAGAGAAGATTTGTGATTATATTAGTATAAAAATTCGGACAGTGTAAGTTATAATATGGAGAGATGGTACCACAGGGTCAAAGGTTGAATAGGCACAGACACTTGTAGATGTTTTAATTTATATTATAGAAATATTAGAAAACTAAAAATCTGGAGATATTTAGTATGATGAATGTTTAACTTGAAAGTCACGGAATCATGGCCTACATCAATTCAACAATGATACTGTGGGTTCACACATGAACACATCTTGTGTATGGATTTGTGGTTAAACCTGGAGGTTAATATCTCCACATAGTTAAACTTACAAATAAATATCTCCTTGTGGTTAAACTTACAGATTAATATCTCAACATGGTTAAATTTACAGATTAATATCTCCACATGGTTAAACTTACAGATTAATATCTCCACATGGTTAAACTTACAGATTAATATCTCCACATGGTTAAACTTACAGATAAATATCTCCACATGGTTAAACTTACAGATTAATATCTCCACATGGTTAAACTTACAGATTAATATCTCCACATGGTTAAATTTACAGATTAATATCTCCACATGGTTAAACTTACAGATAAATATCTCCACATGGTTAAACTTACAGATTGATATCTCCATATGGTTAAATTTACAGATTAATATCTCCACATGGTTAAACTTACAGATTAATATCTCCACATGGTTAAACTTACAGATAAATATCTCCATGTGGTTAAACTTACCAATAATATCACCACATAATTAAACTTGGATGTTAATATCTCCACATGGTTAAACTTGGACGTTAATATCTCCATATGGTTAAATTTACAGATTAATATCTCCACATGGTTAAACTTGGAGGTTAATATCTCAACGTTGTTAAACTTGGAGACTAATATCTCCACATGGTTAAACTTACAGATTAATATCACCACATGGTTAAACTTGGAGATTAATATCTCCTTGTTGTTAATCTTGGAGATTAATATCTCCTTGTGGTTAAACTTGGAGACAAATATCTCCACGTGGTTAAACTTACAGATTAATATCACCACATGGTTAAACTTGGAGGTTAATATCTCCACATGGTTAAACTTGGAGATTAGTAACTCTACATGGTTAAACTTGGAGGTCAGTATCGCCATATGGTTAAACTTGGAGGTTAATATCTCCATATGGTTCATTTTGGAGATTAATATCTCCACATGGTTATACTTGCAGATTGATATCTCCACATGGTTAAACTTGCAGATTGATATCTCTACACGGTTAAACTTGGAGTTTATATATCCACGTGGTTAAACTTAGAGGTTAATATCTCTACCTGGTTAAACTTGGAGATTAATATCTCTACCTGGTTAAACTTGGATATTAATATCTTCACATTGTTAATCTTGGCGATTAATTTCTCCACATGGTTAAACTTAGTGATTAACACCTCCGCATGATTATATCTTAATCCGTGTAATAATTTATTTGTGTGAATATTAGTTGACTCTATTAAAAACATTTCTGTGTGTCCCTTTAAGAGAATTGAGGTGTCCAAGTAGGGTTCTTTTTATAAGATGATTCAGAGAGGGGATTCATGCTGGTTGAACCCAAAACTTCTGTTATATTATCATTAACCACACCTGAACCTGGGACCACCTTTCCATACACTTTTATTTCTGTTGTTATATTGTTTTCCACATGCATCTTTTTAGGGGAGCTAGAGAGTACGGCAAGTGAAACTTCTCATGTTTCACACCTGCCTCAACAAAAACCGAAGCCCCCGTTCTCGAAACATGCTGACCTAGACTTCTACCCTCGCTCTGTGGCCTACACAGGAAGCATTGGGCGGGTAAAAAGCACAAACGCTAGGGCACCATCATCTACACAATGGCCTGATAAGCATATTAGGGATCATATTAAGGATTCAGGAATTGATACTGGACTGTCTTCGAGTTGTCAAACTTTAAGTGAGGAAGTTTTAAAATCAAAGGTAGAGTTCACGCCATCGACATCGTTAAAAATATTTCAATGACCGTAGACACTTGACATATGCATAAAATTTCAATTACACAGATCTATAATGTACACTTGTTTTTTGGTAGTTTTTTTTCATTAATAATTCAAATTCTGCTTTTTTGGAATGTTTATCTATTTTGGCAGTAACCTTTGATAGATAATCCTCTCCCTTCATTTTTCTGTGTTGTTATTAAGCTCCTACTGTTTGAATCGTCACAATGAGGTTTCAAACAGAATGCACTCCACGTTGTCTCCATTTTCTATTGTTAGATGTGTAGAATAACAGACCTAAGGAATCACTTTGTGTATCATCTTCTACAGTAACTGTACACTCATTCCGGGACTTTTATATGCAGAAAATATTAAACAATAAGGAACCAGAATTTTTTTTTTTCAAATTGAGATGACTAAAATATGTTAAAATCGCCATATTTTTAAATTTTGTCCCATGTATGAATGGACATGTTGTAGGTTTAACATTGCAAACTTAGATACATTGACAGGGGTCAATGAAACTTGGCACATTATGCCGTCTGGGTAAAGAATGCCATTTTGCATATTTTTTTTGTAGTTGTTCATTTTGCAGAAATGTTTATGTAGGATAAGTCACTTACATTGCATACATTTTTATGTATGATGCCTCATTTTTTATTTAGGATCATAAATATTTAATATTTTTGTATAAATCTTTATAAAGGTCTGCAGTCACTCATTCAAAATGTATAATATAGGTTCGCAAACACTGAATTTTCTATACATTTTTACGTCACTCATTTGTTTTTTGAAAAAGAAGCAAATAAATTTATATTGACATATGTCAGTGGGGCTAAGAATGGAACCTCCTGTTGTAGGCGATGCCGTGCATGTGTTCAGATAGTTTATTAATACCCATTTGTAGTCCTTAAACAATTCAATTGCTTTTGTGATCCTTTGTGACCTGCTGTGTGGGCACCTGTGGACAATGGAAAATCTTGTCTTTCATTTATACTTGTCTTCCTAAGACACTCCAAGTGGCATGGTCTGTTATCAGAAGTTTTAATTGAAGTGTACACGCGCGCATAATTGACCTGATTTGAGAATCACTATCGCTCCGCCCGCTGGACACAATTGCAGTTTTTTGTCCAAGTAAATAGCATTACAATGTATTGATTACTTGGACATTGTCAGCTTGTCTAAGGAAAATGGCATTGCTGGAAAAAGAAATTGATCGCTGATTAAATTATAGACTTGTTTGATTGGCAGCTTACATCAGGTCAATTATATGGTAAAATGATACAAGCCAATTTCATGGTGGGTAAAATTTAATGACAATTTGCCTAGTTGTTAGTAAACTTGAAAAGTTGGTAGTAGTCAACTTTGTAACTTGATAAAAAGAGATCATTGTAAAATTTGAGTTTTCATTTTATATTTTATGCAATATAAAAAGAAAAATATATGCATCTTTGGATACAATTTAAGATTCAGGAAATAAAGTTAAATTAAAAAAGTATAAAATGAACAAACTGGTTATCTCAAGTCATTGTACTGTCAAATCTGTGTAAGCAGCCACATCCAAATTCTATGGTTTTAATGCAAGTTACTGTATTAAGCAACAACCTGTCTTTAAAGGCCACTTTTGCTCCTTCCCTTGACTGGCTGCTTAAGTCTGTATATCAAATTTCGACGGCTTACTGCAAATCTAGTCTAACTCAATAATGACAAAGAAGGTGGATGAAATGGTTTTGCACTATGTCCTTCAAATGGAGCGCAATATGGTTATGATTGTTCTCCAGGGCTGTTTGTATTCAACTGAGTTTAGCTTAAGTTAACCAATGGAAGCCTTGCTAGCTGGCTTTTTATTGTAACCTGAAATTTGATTGGTTGATTTGATTCATATGCAGATGAGTGTCATATTCATGGGACCAGGTACCAATAAACTATACCATATCTAGATGTTAGATCAGTTGTAATGCATTCTATGAGTGAAAGGACACTAATATAAACTTAGTATTCAATATGTACGGCTACGATAGGGTTACATTATGGCATATATGTGAATTACCATAAACCAGATACGGCAAGATCAAATGATCATGCAGTGTACACTTCAATTAAAAATGATTTAATGTTTTTTTCCAATTCCTACCATTTCTCTTTATCTTTTCACAGAGTTGATGCATTACACTTCATCTTGCATGCTTTGTTCCACTTCAATTATCAACTTGAATTGTGAAGTTGGTTGCCTCGATCAATATTTCTTAAAAGTATGTTTTCAATTAATCCGGGCTGATGACTGGTTTACTAATTTTGTTTTTTCACAATCTCATTATTGCAAATTAAAATGTTCTTTGTTAAGAAAATGCTATAAAGAAAAAAAAAATGTTGTAATTGAATATTTATATTAAAAAAAAAAGAAATACATTTTGCGTGAAATCAATTAATTTAAACTTTTTATGGCACATATTTAGTGTCTTGCTTTAAAACACTATAACTAATTGACTGCTTCATCATACTCAATTCATTTAAGGAGATAACATTTCATGTTAATCTAAAACACATATCATCTTAATTGAGAGCGACTATTGCTCCGCCCACTGGCCATGTGGTGTTGTTTGTCCAAGTAAATACAATGTAGAGTTTACTTAGATACGGTTTGTTTGTCGAAGAAAAATTGCAGACTAGCAACCAATATCAGTTGCTGATTCGATTATCAATTTTTTTTTATTGACAGCCTGCTTCAGGTCAACTTGATCTACTGTTTAGAGTATTTGCGAAACTAAATATTTTTGACAAATGAGAACATGTTCATTCCTTATATATAATCATGACACTGTGACAGAGCTGATGGGTCTCATGGGTAGAATCATTACTGTGTGTTGTTTTTGAGAAGCCATTAAGTCCGAGATTGGGTTCAAATCTGCAACCTCTGGTGTGAGTGTCTTATACTCAATTTACTGCATTACTACACATTGAAAGTGTTGTTGAAGCCCAATAAATAAGCCATTCAATGTATCAAGCAATCAGTTAATATTCAATTAACTCATGCTTCTTTAACATTGTATGAGTTGTAAAAAAGTTACCCATTATCAACTACTTGCGGAGATGGGTTTGCTTGAGTACTGGTTAACCTTCCAGGATCCCAGGAAAGAGTTTTAAGGTTTAATGATTTTCTGTTGAGTTCTCAGTGGCATAAAAATGATGCTAGATATTCAATCAATCAATCAATCAATCAATCAATCAATCAATCATGCATACAAAGTTTAGATTCAAAATATTGACATATAACCATACTTAAGCCACCTTTAGTAACTCTTAAGGTCTGAGCACCAAAAGCAACATTTACGAAAAAAAGTGTGTACTGGCTTGTTAATATAAAATGCTTTATCAGACATTCATATTTGGCATGTTTTTGTACTAATGGGATGATAAACAAACAACTAACATCATAATCTAAGTTTTTCTTTTTTCTCTCTGTTTTCTATTTTGGCACTGCAGAAACATTTTTTTCTATCCATTTGTCATGTCTTTTTAACAGTTTAAACTACCCAGTTTGAAACACCCTATCCCCCATCTCTACTTTCACTAATTTCTCACCTCACACCCCATTCTCCCATTTTTGTGCTCGTGTTGTGCTTATTATACTTCAATCCGACAAGATTTTTTGTTGATCCTGTAGTTACCCAGCACTCAATGTCATTCCATATACCAGTACCATATTATCCTAATAACCCCCACTTTTTTTATTGGATCTTCATCAAACTTATGTAGATATATAACTTGCAAACCCGATAATTTAGGCTAGAGTTATGGCCCTTGAAAAGTAAAAATTTGCACTATTTAACCTTGTGCCTACTTTAGCAATCACATTTTATTGTTGGCCCTTGAATTGTTAAAAATTGCGCCATTTGATAAGTGCACTCTGGTACTCGTAGTTTTTATTCTGTCCTCATTAAATTTACACAGTTGTATTAGCATTACATTTGTATTCAGGACTGATCCTTGCAATCTGGACTGACCCATGATTTCATTGCTGACCCTTGTATTCAAGGTTCATCCTTGTAATATTGGCTGATCCTTATATTCATGGCTGGCCCTTATATTTAGGGCTGATCCTTGTTATCAGGCTTCATCCTTATATTCATGGCTGACCCTTATATTCAGGGCAGATCCTTGTAATCAGGCTTCATCCTTATATTCATGGCTGACCCTTATATTCAGGGCTGATCCTTGTAATCAGGCTTCACCCTTATATTCATGGCTGACCCTTATATTCAGGGCTGATCCTTGTAATCAGGCTTCACCCTTATATTCATTGCTGACCCTTATATTTAGGGCTGATCCTTGTAATCAGGCTTCACCCTTATATTCAGGCTGACCCTTGTATACAGGACAGATCCTTGTAATCAGGCTTCACCCTTATATTCATTGCTGGCCCTTATATTTAGGGCTGATCCTTGTAATCAGGCTTCACCCTTATATTCAGGCTGACCCTTGTATACAGGACAGATCCTTGTAATCAGGCTTCACCCTTATATTCAGGCTGACCCTTGTATACAGGACAGATCCTTGTAATCAGGCTTCACCCTTATATTCATTGCTGACCCTTATATTTAGGGCTGATCCTTGTAATCAGGCTTCACCCTTATATTCATTGCTGGCCCTTATATTTAGGGCTGATCCTTGTAATCAGGCTTCACCCTTATATTCAGGCTGACCCTTGTATACAGGACAGATCCTTGTAATCAGGCTTCACCCTTATATTCAGGGCTAACCCTTGTATACAGGGCTGATCCTTGTAATCAGGCTTCACCCTTATATTCAGGGCTGACCCTTGTATACAGAGCAGATCCTTGTAATCAGGCTTCACCCTTATATTCAGGGCTGACCCTTATATTCAGGGCGGACCCTTATATTCAGGACTGACCCATGTATAATCAGGCTTCACTGTAACATTCAGGGCGGTCTCATTTTATTTATTTTTTATCCCATTGAAGCGAATATTATGAAAAATGATTTAGCATGTGGCATCTTATTGCACTGAAGGGTTGAAAAATTTGGTTGTGTAAAGTTTAATATAGAACAGGTATCATCATCATCATCATCATCATCATCATCATCATCAATACCACATGCACCCCTCATCATCATCATCATCATCATCAATACCACATGCACCCCTGCACTGCATTACAATATAGCAACAACACTTTCTTGCAACAACTTGTGTTTGTGCTTTAACTACCCCACCCACTCACCCCCTGTACCGTAGGCAGTAACTGGAAATGCTAACATTTAATGTTTATGCTATATTCAAACCATTAGAAGAGCCAATATGAACATAATTTATACTCGTTCAACCATTTAAATTTGCACAATTTTAAAAAAATGTAACCATCTGTAACATGTATAGCTTTGTATTCTATTTAAAATTCAAAGATTAAAAATTCATAATTTTACTAAAAAATGTAAAAGGAAGTTAGCTTTATAAAATTTACAATGACTTGAATATCTGTTCTAGTTCATTTACTATAGTTCAAATCACCTTCTTTCCATGATTGAGTGTTCTAAGGCGCTGTCCTCTAATGGCCGCAGTTATTTCACACCACTTAGGTATTGTGTTTGAGCCCAGTTTGGTCCAAAAACTTTATGTGAGAAAGTGTGCCAGTTACCAGGATGGTTATTCTACTTTAAGATTCATTTTTTCTCCATTTACCCTTTACTCAATAGATACGCATTTTCCCACACCAATCACAGAAAGCCTTTGAAAACAGTGCAGGAAAAGTTCAGATTGCTCGTAACAAGCAATCTGAACACTTCCTGCATTGTTTTCCACTCTGTCAGTTCATATAAACATAATTCACCCAATAACTCAAAAGCTTTCTATATTAGTGGTGTCCAAAGGCATCTATATGAAGTAAAGGGTTAAAACTGGATATGCCGTATATAACCTGAAATGTGTTGAAAATGGAGATGGACCTCATTCTACCACTCAGAAACTGGATAATTCCTTTTCCTTTAAAATGTTTTCAAATTCAGGGTTCCTTAATAGCCGTGTCATTGAGAATTTATCTTACAATTAATATATCTACTGTAAATGCCCTATTAACTTTCCTTAAAAACACCACCCCTTATGAAAAATATAAAATAATATCCAGTCTGCAGATGTCCTGAGTGTAGACTGGCTATACCCAAGGGTGTACAATTATTTTGAAAACTGACTTGTTCATGCACAAGTGTAACAGCTAAAATGGAACCACAGCGGCTCACACGTCTCTTTTTTTCTCTAAAGTGCACTACTTCAGATGACCGATGTATCTCTGCGTTTGTGTCTTTTGAATAATTAAAGATATGCAAATCTTATACAAATACTATTAAAGTAGAAACTGTTTCGTGTGAGAATAAGAATTACATGGTCTAACACAGCAGCAAGCAAGAAACAACTTCAAGATTCATTTATCAGATTTCTTTATCTTCTTGAAATGGTGTAGGAAATATCCTATATCTGCCCATCTGATGTCGACAAGGCCAAGCGAAGAAGTGAAACACCTTCATAGCTTTACTAGCTCCCCGCGTTTAAATGACAATGTTGTGTTGTGATTTAGACTAGACGTCTTCTTATCCGTTCTGTTAATCTTTATTAATGTTTTTTTTTTTCCCCTTCTCTTTCTTATTTTGTCATAATAATTGTAAATCATCAGTATATATATGTACTGCATTTATTATAATTTTTTTATAAGCTTCGAATTATTTCATTATACATTCATATTTTGCTTGCTTGTATAATTAAGCTGTTGCGTAGTTTTTTATGCAGGCGTATTGCAGATTATTATATGTGCTACCTTTACACTTACCAGGGCTGCGTTCAGTTTGGTTAAACGTTTGCCAGCGTTAGCTGTCCTATCTTACTGGACACCGGCTCAACCTCATATTAGGGCACAGTAAGCAATAATTTTAGTGAACCAGGCATTAAACGTGTTTACTGTTTAACAGTGTTGAACGCAGTCCTGGTTACGATAACCCTATATATTAATGAAGCTATACAGTACCTGAAAAATGTTTATCCCAGCCATATTCACCCATGTCCAATGTATATGTTACATAAACGGCTACTATGCTGCGTAATCGGCGATCAGCACGCATTATTACACGGCACTTCCTGTCGATCATAAATACGTGTTTGAACAGTAACGTAAGAACAGTCTGCTTCGTTTCCATATTATTTTCATATCTTTAAAGAAAATTTATAACCAATACGAGCAGTTATATATTTAGGCTTCAGCTAGTCATGTGTAACTGGGCAGGAATATAACCATTTTCTAAATCATTTGAGCAAAGTGACGAGTTGCATCGGTCTCGGGTAGGTAAATTGTGCTTTTCAGATCAATATATTTATGCTAAAGCATTTCTGGTGCCACAACATTTCTGGTGTTTATATACCATTAAACAAAACTGTGTATATTATAATATCTATGATGAAGTTTTACAGGAACTAGACATCGCAATGTGTTATACGTAGCATAACAGGGTGCCTCTTGTTTTGGTACGCTACATTATAAAATGGCCATTGTGTCATTTACTCATGTTTCAAACATGAAAAATGGGCCATTTTTATGTCTTTAGTGTACACTAAAATCCCAATACAATGCATTATCATATTATTTCCACAGTATACACTTGGGTTCCGATATAACGTGGTTCCCAGGAATTGAACTGTGATATAGATGGAACCGCGTTACAAACGTCACGTCTTTGGTAATTAATACATGTGGAATGATACATCATCTGTTGAAATTGATGCAAACGTCTCTATAGATGTTTCTTTCAATATATAGTCAAACCTGTCTTAAGCAGCCAGACATGGGAAAGTGCAAAAGTGGCCTTTTCAGACAGGTTGTTGCCTAATGCAGGTTAATTTACTTTGAAAGCATAAAAATGGAAAATAGAAAATTTGGTTGCTTAAGACAGGTGGCTGCTTAGTAGAGGTGACCATTTACACAGGTTCAACTGCATAGTGTAAATGATTACTTACATTGTTTCTATTCTGTTATTAAATTTTTCATATACACTGACAGTTTTGACAAATATACAAAAACATTCTTTGCCTTCCAGTGAGAAGTCTATATTTAGCCTCTCTCTCCCCCCCCCCCCCCCCCCCCACCCCCCTTGGCATTCGGCAGTACTGTGTGATAAACAAGACAGACCGGTGTTTATCGGCATATGACCATAGATAGTTATCATCAAGCCAGTCTGCATTAATTAGGTGTAATTGATGTACAAATTAGATGTGGTTACAGTTTGAAAATATTTAATTTCGCGAAATAGTTCAGCTTTTTTAATCAGTTCATCAGTTGTTTTAATATAATTTTTGCATAATCTGGTAAAAAATATCAATTCATAATTTGGGAGCCATAGAAAAAAAGAGTTATAATGAGAGTCACATTATATTGGAACGCGCTATATCCATACTGCAGAGTACATTAAAGATAGGAAAAGATCCTAAAGTTTGTTTCATGTTGTTTGACACATGGAACCGTGGAGGTGGTGTAGTGGTAAAGCATCTGCCTCGCATGCCAGTGGTGGGTTCAACATCCGGCCGGGTCATACTAAAGACTTGAAAAATGGAACTAGAAGTTTCCATATTTGGCGCTCAGCATTTTGATGATAGTTCTAGGTCTGGTCGGCCTCAGGAGTTAATATAATGTAGGGTATCATACCATGTGTCTGCAGCATGATACTCCAATGTGGCAGCACACAGAATACCATCTCAAGTAGACAGTGATGACTGAAAAATTGTTAAAAGTGATGCTAAAACACCATACAACATTGACACATAGGTAAATGACACATTTCGCCTATTTATATAGCAAACTATATATGAGGCATTATATTACGTACTCGACAAGTTTTGACGTCTGGTACCCGTAAAACTTAATCATAGATATTTAACCTTACGGTTTAGTTTATTGGTATATATTACATGTATAAATTAAACACCTTGTTGCACCAGAAATGCTTTAAAACAAAATTTGATATATTGATCTGAAAAGAACAATTTAGCTACCCAAGAGCGGTGCTTATCCAACACTTTTCTTGAATGAGAATTTAAAATGATTATATTCTTGGTCAGTTACATGACTGGTTGAAACTTAGATATATTACCGCTTGTATTGACTATATCTTTTTTTTTAGAGATATAAAAAATAAAATGACAACGAAGCCGTTTTCTTACCTCCCCATTCAAACACGTACGTGTTTACAATCCACAAGAAGTGCCGTGTTATCATGGGTTCTGATCTCTTCGATTACGTGGCGTAATGACCGTTTATGTGATGTATACCTAGGACAGGGTGATATGCCCATATTTAATATGTGCTTTAATATCATGCAGGTATATTTTACATATTTTTCCATCATGAGTACTGTGGTAGACGTTTTGGTTTGTGCTTTTTACATATAGGCCTTTTTTATATTGTGTTCTTGCATGCATGTCTGCCTCACAGTCTGCCTGCATTGGAGTGGTTTAGAGGCAGTTGTTAGTTTCTTGCATACCAGATAAGGATATCTGCTTTTTTACCGGATCTAAATATTTCTATTTCACCCAAGGTCGGAGATGAAATATTGGCGCAATGACATTATAACTACCTATGACATGGTGTCACAAAACTATACGACATAAATTGTATAATTCAACGCCTTAAAAGTGATATTGGTAAAATAAAACGATAAATTGATTGAAATATATTATTCATTGTTTTGGTATGCAAGAAAAAGAATCATGATTTTATCGGTGGGGATAAAAAATTCAATCCCAACGGATAACTGTTATCCCTCGGGTTGGAATTTTCTATCCGAACCTAAAACCCATGTAAGATTGAACCTTATATATTCTCACTTGAATCATAGGTTCAAGATCTATTTATCTGATTCCATTTCAGCAATTTAATGTTACACATTGTCCATTAAACTGACCTTATATTCGCAATTAAATATTACACATTACCTAATTAACGGATCCTGATTGACACCAATTAAATGTGCTAATCCTTTTTTAGCATTACTTGATACAAATTATCCATTAAAAGGATTCTATTTCAGTCTGTGTGAAAAAACATTCAGGACTGTAGTCATTCTGACTACAGGCTTTCCATGAAGATGTTTTCCTAATTCAATTCTTGTGTTCAGTGAATAACAGAAAACGTAAAAATTTACATTACATTTTCTAAATCTTCATCATTAAATATCATTACAATAAGATTCAGTTCCAGTGAGAGAACAACATAAATTTATTCTGACATTGTTTCTTTTTGATATAAATAGTCTGATCGGAATATACGTTTCGGAAACTTTTGTAGTCTGACCAAAATTTTTGTAGACAATTAATTTAACTAATCTTTAGTTAGGTTTGATGTTTCAAATTGTCATTTAAACTGGAATCATCATACAACCATTATTATATGCAAATTATATGTAAATTTATATGCAAATTATATGTAAAATATACATATTATTGGGGTTTTATGCTTAAATGTATAAATTTCTGGACCATTACATTTTGTTATTGTTTTTCATAATTATTTAATTAAATATATAAAAATTTAGTTTATAAATTTTCGACGAATAATAGTGAAATGTTTAAAAACGACATTTTTTGCATTAATTTGTGAATAAATTATATATTGTAAGATAATATAAGAGATTATAGTTACAGTTAAACCTTTGTTAGTAATGAGCTATGTTTTTATATATATTGTTTTAATCAACCTGAATTGAGCAACCACCTGCCTTAAAAGGTGGGAAATTTTTAGTATTTTCCGTAAGTAGCTGCTTAAGACAGTTTTGACTTTATGTGCTGTCAAAATTTGACTTAATTTATTATAACTATGTGAATGTTAATTATAATATCTTTTATGTTTATTTATTTATAGCATCCAGTCACATGGCAGCCTTCAGCAGACGGCCATCGCTGGATTGGTCACATGATATTAAAGAAAGCAGTATTAGAGGGGAGCGGAAAACCTGGGGACTCCAGTGCAATTTTAGGTAGAGCAGAAACAGATCTCAAGATTTTCATAATCTTGATTATACAAACAAGAATGGAGTTACTAAAATCGTTTTGAGTTTGGCCATTTTTCTTTACATCAGACTAGAGTTACATGATATATATAAAAAATGTTTAAGGTCATACTTTGAGGTCAAACTGAAATAGTTTTTGGTTAGTTTAACCCTTTACTTCATATAGATGCTTTTGGACGCCTCTAATATAGACGCCTTTGGACACCTAATATAGGTTACAAGCAATCTGAACTCTTCCTGCACTGTTTTCAAAGGTCTTCTGTGATTGGTACGGGAAAACGTGTATCTATGGAGTGAAGGGTTAAACTTTATTTTACTTTGATTGTGAAACAAGTTCTTGCAACTTAGACAAATCATGCTCGAAGTGTTCTTGGGTATAACCAGTACTAAGCATATGTGGAAAAAGTGTCTTGCTCAAGGACACCACACATAGCTGTAGTTGAAAAAAAGGTTAACAATAAGACACAAGAAGTCACCGGTTCATTCCAAGGTTAAAGACCCAAAGACCAGTCGAAAAACAACACTCACTTGTTCTACCCAGCAAATGGACTCTTGAGCAATTCATATAAGCGCTGTGCTGTCTTCCCAGTCAAGCTAGCTAAAATAAAAATGAATTATATATTAAGCGTCATGTTTATGCCATTGAGGGCTAACAGATGATTAGATAACTTAACTCTTTTTCTGGGTTCCTGACACTTTAGCAAGTTCTCTGGCAAGCCCATCTTTGCAAGTAACTGGTAACTTTCCCACTTGAATCAGTGTCAAGGAACAAATAACAATAAGACACAATGTTGTGTATCAGTCATCACTTAGACTGTGACAGGGATTCGAACTTCTGATCCCTGGATAGATACTCAGATGCACTACCGACTGGGCTGACCTTGCCTGGCAACATAATGTTCGAAAGTTTCCCAGTTATTGATGGATGGTGGGGGTCTGCCTGTTCATTCGCCTATAACACCTGCTATATATTACCTGCAATGTGTTGATGGATGGTGGAGGTCTGCCTCTAATTTCACCTATAACACCTGCTATATATTACCTGCAATGTGTTGATGGATGTTGGGGGTCTGCCTGCTATATTTAACCTGCAATGAGTTGATGGATGGTGGGGGTCTTCCTGTTCCTTCACCTATAACACATGCTATATATTACCTGCAATGTGTTGATGGATGGTTGGGGTCTACCTGTTCCTCCACCTATAACACCTGCTATATATTACCTGCAATGTGTTGATGGATGGTGGGGGTCTGCCTGTTCCTTCACCTATAACATCTGCTATATATTACCTGCAATGTGTTGATGGATGGTGGGGGTCTACCTTTTCCTTCACCTATAACACCTGCTATATATTACCTGCAATGTGTTGATGGATGGTGGGGGTCTGCCTGTTCCTTCACCTATAACATCTGCTATATATTACCTGCAATGTGCTGATGGATGGTGGGGGTCTACCTGTTCCTTCACCTATAACACCTGCTATATATTACCTGCAATGTGTTGATGGATGGTGGGGGTCTGCCTGTTCCTTCACCTATAACATCTGCTATATATTACCTGCAATGTGTTGATGGATGGTGGGGGTCTACCTGTTCCTTCACCTATAACACCTGCTTTATATTACCTGCAATGTGTTGATGGATGTTGGGGGTCTGCCTGTTCCTTTACCTATAACACCTGCTATATATTACCTGCAATGTGTTGATGGATGGTGGGGGTCTGCCTGTTCCTTCACCTATAACACCTGCTATATATTGCCTGCAATGTGTTGATGGATGGTGGGGGTCTACCTGTTCATTCACCTATAACACCTGCTATATATTACGTGTAATGTGTTGAAAATAACTCCATTAAAAAAGAAAAGAAAAACAAGGCGGAGTATAAATTGATAAAAATAATTATTATGTAGACAATTTATTTTCAGGTTTAAAGATTGTTGGCGGTCGTCTGACAGAGAAGGGCAGTTACGCTGCCTATATAACCAAAGTGAAGAAAGGGTCCATCGCAGATACAGTAGGACACCTCAGAGCAGGTGGGTGTTGTGTTTTGTTCCCTAGCCGGTGGGGTAGCTGCCTTTACGCCACAACGCACAAGCTTGCACTTTTTTTAGGTCACCAGAGACTTTGTCTCGAGGGACATTTTGCGATCGCCTTTTTTCTGTCGTCATGCGTCGTCTGTCTGTAAACAATTGACTCTATCGACTTTTTCTCAAAACTCGTAAACTCAGTCATAATGAAATGTATGCAGCTTTTGTGTCCAAGTATGAATCATTATTGTGAATTGCATGGTCCCTACACCAATGGGGACTTGGGGGCGGGGCCAAAACTGTCAAATTAAACTTTAAAAAATCTTCTTCTTAATATAGGAACCACTGGGAAACAAAAGGTTAGCATGATTATGGATGTATATGGGTCCTTTATAAAAATGGGACCTACTTTACTTAATCTATACAAGAAGAATTGAGAAAAAAAATGTTACATCTTAAAACTGAATAGACTTGTGTGAACATTTTTTGGATAATCAGGTGACCATTAAGGCCCTATGGGCCTCTTGTTTTCATCAATATATCTCCTGGAAATGCCCTCAGAATGTGGAAAATGCATCCTTAAATTCAAAATGAGACCCGTCTCTCTCACCCTACAACCGGGTGGGCTTGCTATGTCATTGTTTTCTACTTAATTAATATCCCAATCCCCCCCACCACATCCACCCACCCGATACCAACAACAGCATGTTTTATGAAATTTTACGCACACTTCATAACCCCACCAAGGGACATTTATTCAGGGATATACTGTAAACAAAATGTAAAGAATCTAGAATCCCGTTTAAAATTTTACTATGAATATTTATTTATATGATACAAGAAATTAGAATTAAATAACATTTGTGCAGTATTACCATGCGCATCTGTCCGTATTTATGGAAGTATATCAGGATTTTTTTAAAAATTTAAAATTGGCCTAAAACAGATCCTAATAATGTACTCACTTACCTTATATTGGCATAAAGATATCTATTTTAACATACCAGAATAATATATTGTAAAGGCATTTTTAGCTCGACCATTCGGAGAATAAAGAGAGCTATTGTACTCACCCAAGCGTCGGCGTCACACCTTGGTTAAAGTTTTGCATGCAAGTACTGTCAAGTCCATACTACACAAACCACTCAATGTATTTGATTAAAACTTTACATATGGCTTTGTCGTCAATGAAACCAACTAAATTAATCAAGTCGGATAACTCTTGCCCGATTTTTTTGCAAATTAGGGCCTTTGTTTTAATTAGAAATTTTATAACTCAGCAGTCACTGCATGTATTTGATTGAAACTTCATACAAGATATTGGAGCTGTAAGACCTACTCAGTTTTGTCAATTTTGTAAGTTAGATAACTCTTATTTGCTTTGATTTGTCATCAGTCTCAATCAAACTTGTACGTCTGTGACAAATATTCGAATAGTCGAGCACACTGTCCAACTGACAGCTTTTGTTTAACTTGGCCCAGGTTAGACTAAAATAGATTTGTTGCTTAAATCTGATACGCATTTTGTGACATATTCAATGAGTAACAGGATTTCGTTTGTTTTCAATTTGATTTGTCATTCTGTTTCACATATTGTAGAATTTGTTTCATCCAAGAAAAAGACTGAATGACGATGTGAAGGTCGTAAAGCAGTATATAAGTGCAAGCCTGCCTATTTTTAGGATGGGGATTTCATTTCAAGTTCATCACTCCGATTAAAATATTGTTGTTGTAACATTTTGATATATACTAAACTATTCATATTTACTTGTGAAAGGATAGTAGTTCTCCACCAATAAAAACTGGATATGCCATAATTAAATAACCCGAAATATGTTGAAAATGGTGTTAACCCCCATCAAAAAATAAAGGGCCCTTAAAGTGTGACACATCAGTGCCTGATATTTCCCAAATCAGGTCTCTTGAACAACCTGAATAAAAAAGCAGGGAATTCTTAAAATGCCTGTCCCACAATCCATAGCTATTTAACACTTTCCATTCTGTGATATCATTTATCTTTCGCTTAGGCAACTGACCAATAAACATGCTCAAATTTCATTGCTAGTTAACGGACCCAAGTGAGAGAACAGGGTTTACAGTCGAGCAATAGATTTTTAAATTTCACCATATTTTCAAATCTAGCTTCATGCCACTAGAATCTAACATTTTAAATAGTAATATTTGGGATTTAAATTTCATGTTTCAATATGATTATATTAAAATTATGTTACTTGCATAAGCGTAAAGGTCGATTTGATATATGAATTGTAAAATTAATCTAAGTGGGACGGTGGTGAAATTGAAAGAGTGTTGGTCGCTAGAGGTTGCACGTTCGATCCCCAGCTTGACTCGATGCCTCTCAAGAACCAACACTCAGTACTCAAGTTCTCCCCTGGCAGCGGACTCGAGAGCTGTTCATATAAGCTTTGGGCTTCCTTCACAAGTGAGCTTAAATAAATTGTTATAAATTAAACTAAAATTTATTCCATAATTATTGTTTGTAGCCGTAACTAACAGTTGCGTTACATGTACACTTATATGACATTGCAGGAGATGAGGTTGTGGAATGGAATGGCCGATCTTTACAAGGGGCCACGTTCGAGGAGGTCTGTGACATCATTCTAGAATCAAAACAGGAGCCACAGGTTGAGCTAATTGTCCATAGAAATAAAAAGTAGGTGATCATATTAAATACCAATCTGTTTGATGTTGTTGTATGGTGTTTAGCGTCGCTTTCAACAATTTTTCAGTCATATCATGACGGTGTCTACTTGAGACAGTATTCTAAGCGCTGTCACACTGGAGTATCATGCCGCAGACACATGATATGATACCCCACCCAGTCACATTATACTGACACCAGGCCGACCAGACCTAGAACTCTCCTCTAAATGCTGAGCGTCAAGCGAGGAAGCTTCTAGTACCATTTTTAAAGTCTTTGTTATGACCCGGCCGGGGATTGAACCAACAACCTTCCGGGAGACAGATTCACAAAAGCTGTAAGCTTTCTTCTGAATCCCTTTCATAATTGTATATACATGTGTTAACTTATATGTGGTATTTTCAATGTAATTGTTTACTATTTGTGAATAAAATATGTTTAAACTAACAACCTTCCGCATGCGAGGCAGACGCTCTACCACTGGACCACGCCGCGGTTAATCTGTTTGACTATATTTCTCTTGTTTTTTTTAGCATTTTAGTGTTTTACTGTACTGAAAATGGAGCATGTAAGCTGTGATTGTACTTCTATTATCTCCTGAAGTAATAATAGACCAGATGTTTTTATTTCATAGCCATATTGATTGATTGGAATATTTAGCGTCATTTTTATGGCATTGAGGGCTAACAGACGATCAGTTAACCTGACCACTGTTTCCTGGGATCCTGAACGGTTAACCAGTACTTGAGCACATCCCATCTCCGCAAGTAACAGATAACTTTCCCATTTGAATCAGTGGTGAGAAATGAATGATAATGAGACGCAATGTCGTATATATCAGTCATCACGGAGACTGTAGCCGGGCGGGGATTCATACTCACGACCCCTGGATTGATAGCCGGAAGCGTTACCAATATAAATAAACAGCCAAATACAGGTTTGTATAAAATGGCCTACTTTGCATGAGTCAGTTTGGTTAAAAGTAAACAATTACAAATTTCTTTTGTATATGATTTAAGGTCTCGACGAAAATGACAACAATCATTTGACTGTCCTTTTGTTAGGCTAATGACATAAGAAGTGATGCGGTAATGCAGCATATAGAGTGTTGACCTGACATGTCAGAGGTCTTGGATGCAATGCCAGGCTAGACCAGATGACCTGTAAAAAACGACACCCAGTACTGGTTCTATACCCTGGAAACTAGAGTGTTTCACAAAGCTTTTCTTGCGTTTTTAAAGTAAAATGAAGTGGTTTGCACAAGGACAATAATTCTTGGTTTTTGTTTTACAGAATTATTTCTCTTTATTTATAACTTTTAGGCTTTGCTTGTCTGGAACAATGGCAGAAAATTCCTTCAAACTGTGTACACTTGTCAAGCAGATTGAGGCAGTGTGTGGTGCACAAGGGGCATAACTCTGGGTTGTTGTTCTTTACAGAATTACTTCCCTTTTGAGCGTAACTTGAAAATCACAAACAATGATTCCATCAAACTTTGTGCATATATTGAGGGGGTGGGGTTACTGAACTAATTCCCTTTTTGTAATTTTCTGAAATTTGGCCAGAGTGAAACTTGAACAAGGAAGATAACTCCTAAAATCTTGAAAAATGAGGTGGTGTGTTGTGCACAAGGGCAAAACTCTTAGTTGTTGTTTCTTTAAATAATTATTTACTTTTTTGTCACTTTCTCAATACAACTTACCAGGAGCATCACGTGAAAATCATGGAGAATTTTTTTTAAATTTTCTTGACTTTGTTTGTCCAGAGCATGGTGTTGTACAATCCAAGTGTGTTTAATATCATCTGTAATAAATGCGAAACATCAATTTTGTACCATTTCAGTACTGGAGAAGTGCCGCCAGAAGCCAACACCCAGTATGATATTCACAAAGGTAAGGCCATTATAAATTAATTGCTACATTATCATCCAAATTTTTCTTAAAAATGGGAAGGGTGGGAGGATTTTATTTTTTTATTTTAATTTTTAAAATTTTTGATGTTTTTTTCAATTTTTATTTTTATTTTTTTTTTTTTTTTTGAAAATAAAAGGGTTGGGGTGGCGCATGAATAATTAGGGGGCGGGTGGGGATGAGAATCTAGCAATTAATTTATTATGGCCTAAGAGTAAATGTTTAAATTAGTCATGACTTGGCGCTTCCTGTTGTCTATATTAGGGAAATGGGACAAATTCCGATCTTTTTAACAATATATGTAATATGAATATCAGGAAAGTTCTGATCTGGCAATTTTGGCATTTACAAAACATACAGGGTATTCAATGTGAAGTTGGAAAAAGATGCAATGAATATTGTAAAAATTTAGTTAAAACTATATGAAAGTTTACAAATAAATGAACAAAAAAATTTTAAGAGAAAAGTAAAATATAGTCAATATGAAAAGAAAACCTGAGTAACGAATTCACTAAGTTCAAGTTTTGAATGTTAAAGGTAGAAATTTGATAAATTTAAATTTTACATACAAGAATATATATACGGATGAACCATGTTAATGGATAGTGCATTGAATGAGTCCCACATAATTGTTCATGAATATCTAATTTGCAATTACAAGTAAATGTTCATGAATAGCTAATTTGCAATTGTTCATGAATATCTAATTTGCAATTACAAGTAATTGTTCATGAATAGCTGATTCTCAATTACAAGTTATTGTTCATGAATAGCTAATTTGCAATTACAAGTAATTGTTCATGAATAGCTGATTCGCAATTACAAGTAATTGTTCATGAATAGCTGATTCACATTTATCTATGATAATTCATTCCTTATTTGATTGTAATTGTTCATAAAAGACTCCTATTATTTACCTCTAGCGAGAAGTACTATCGCTCCACCCGCTGGTCACATGACGTTGTCCAAGTAAATACAATGTAGTGTTTATAACATCAGCTTGTCTAAGGAAAATGATGCTGTGGAACCAATTTGTATTGCGAATTATATTATCAACTTAATGAATTGACAGTCAGCATCAGGTTAATAGTTCATGAACAGCTAGTTGACAATTGACTGTGCATGACTGAAGATATATATATAGACATTGATAACACTTTTTAAAGAACATAGCTTTTTTTCAGAACTTTATCATAGCTAAGTAAGTATCAGTTTGGCTAGAACAAGTTTGCCATTTTTGCAGTTTATAACTAAAAACTAACAGTTCAGCATGTTGATGATTGAGAAAAGATGTTTGGTACAAAATGCATCTAAATTTCTAACATTGCCTGCATAGAAACATGACTTGTACCTTTGCTGTTCCACTCTGTAGTGTCTCTATACTAGGAACAAAACTTCTTTCTTGTATACCCAACTACAGCGGTGGTCTAGTTGTAGAGTCTGCCTCGCATGCGGATGGTCATGTGTTCGATCCTCTGGCAGGTTATACCAAATACTTAGAAATGGTGCTAGAAGCTTCCTTGCTTGACGTTCAGTATTTAGAGGATAGTTCTAGGTCTGGTCAGCCCGGTGTCAGTATAATGTGACTGGGTGGGGTATCGTACCACGTGTCTGGTCAACCCGGTGTCAGTAAAATGTCACTGGGTGGGGTACCATACCATGTGTCTAGTCAACCCGGTGTCAGTATAATGTCACTGGGTGGGGTACCATACCATGTGTCTGGGTCATGATATCATACTCAAGTGTGGCAGCGCTTAGAATATTGCCTCAAGTAGTCACTGTCATCGAAAGGAATGCTATACACCACATAACAATAACAACTTCTTGTATTCTATGGCTATCTGTCATTCTACTTGTGCGAGATTTGTATTTTTGTATTGGGATCATTCCATTCTTATTTAATAAGAACATACTTGCAGCCTCACATGTTTGGCAAACTTATAATAATCATGTAAAACTCAACATTGTAATCAAGTTGTACATTTGGCGGAGGTCAACTTCTCCTTTGTTTCAGTGAACCAAGCGTTTTATAGGATTTATTTATATAAGTGATTATTTATAGTCTAAGACCCTGCCTTCACTTTTGGGGAATGGGGGCCAGGGTATCTAGTTTGCATAAAAACCCTCCTGATACATGTATAACAAGTTGAAAAGAAAGGACATTTAGCCTGACCAGCCGCAGGGTTTCTTAGTTTTTTAATCTAGAAAATTTTCTTAAACTAGAAAATATCCCTGAGAATTAAAAAAAATTAGGGGACGTTTTTTAGTAAAATTAGGGGAAAAAGGTGTATTCCAGGGCAGACACAAACAGCCAAATGAGGGCCCTTTAGTCATAATGGTATGAATTACTTTTGAAAGAAACCTCCTAACATCAAATACGACATAATACTTAAATATCATTCATAAATAGTATTATAAAAGTTATTATAACACGGTTACACAGTTGGTACTTGTCCTAGACATTCTTTTTAATATTGTTATACCAAGCTCTAGAGTTACTTTTTATTTACTAATTTAAAAAAAATCATAACTAAAACATATTATCCTCCATAGCGAGGTATGTAATATATGAATTTTGTTACACTCAATTTTCAATATTTAATTTTCTGGTCTGACAAGTATTTCTGTTGCTTTGGCAATGAAAATGTTAAAAGTAGTGTCAATATCTGGATCCTGTGATAACTTAAAAAGTATAAGTACTAACGGTACGAGAATGAGGAGATCATGCACATTATTTTGGTTTTTAGAGGAGACCAATATTTTGGTTGCCATGGCAATAGAAATATTAAAAAAAAAAAGTAGTGCCGAAATACGGAATCTTCAGAGAGCATTGAGGAGATTATGCATGTTTCTGTAAAACACTTATAATTCATGTGAACTTTGCTCTGATTTGTTCCATTTTTTCTAATTCGCGACGTTCGAAAAATGAAACGAAAAAATGTCTTATTTTTACATTTGGAAGTAACAAAATGCACAGAAATACTAAATGGTTTATGAACTTTGGTGAACCTATCTCATAAAGTCTTGATATTTTAAAAATAATTTATTAACCTTTGAAATGTGTCTTTGTTGGATTGACACGATTTCGGATGTAGTAAACATCCGGGAAGTGAACTTGCTTGTAATATTAGTGAAAAAAAAATATTTGCAAGGAATGAAACTAGCAAATATGATAGCGGAAAAAAATTTCTCCTTAATAAAAAGTGTTTTACAGTATTTTTTTCAATCTTTAGGTTTCTCATTGACTCTATCGTAAGTACTTTTTGAGTTATTACAGGATCCAGATTTAGCAGAATTGATTGAGATTTTGTGAACGCTCGCGTATTCACGCAAAATCTTGCAATATCTTCTTTTCAATTATCTTGACTTCCATTCATCTCAGGAACACAAATAAAATTTCTTACATTGCAGTATGAAATTCTCATTAAAACAATACCATTCCCAGCAATTCATGTTTGATATTGTTGAAGTACTTTTGATAACAAAATTTGTAAACTGTCGCTAAAATAACAACAAATTACGAGAAAGTTCCTTCAAACCTCAATATCTTTAATTCAAGATCATTTTTCATGATCGAAACATGTTCAAAATTCTAAGGTTAGATACAACTTACAGTTTATGTAAAAGAAATCAGTTGCCTGTGAATTATGAATTATGAAACATAAATTACCAAATGATTAATCCTTCGTGTGCCATTTTATCAACATTTAGCCAGGAGATGCAAGTTTCCTATCCTCCTTTACAAGTCTTTGGTACAACAGAAAGAAATCGTATATATGGATTGGAAAGATGTTAAAATCTCATCTCATCAAACTAGTTGTTGAAATTTGTTAGTTTGTTTGAGTCATGTTTTTATTTGTTTGTTTTTTTTATTTGTAAATAACTGTAATATAAACTTAATATGTAAAGACCTCCATGAAAGTTAAAAAACTTGACCCTGGTTCAGTGGCAGAGCATCTGACCAGCGATCTGAGGGTTGTAGGATTTAATTATTTTAAGTTAAAAAAGTATTCAATGTGTTTGGTATGCTAGAAAAAATAATCTAACATGGCTGTTTCAGTTTAGATAGAAAATTCCATCCCTTGGGATAATTGTTTTTGCGGGAACTCAGCAGAGCCTCGCGCCCTCCGAAACCGGTTATCCCTCGGGACATAATTTTCTATCTGAACCTCAAACCCATGTACGGTAAGATTCTTATGTTCCTTTACCAACAAAACTGATTATCTGAATCTAACCTGCAGTATGTTTTGAAAATGGAGATTATGGGGAAAACCCGTATCTTGTATGAACTGGAATGGGAGATTATAAGAATCCATCATGAGTATCCATTTGGAATAGAAAAATCTCAAGCGAGGGGTCAAATTACATGCATGTAATTTTAACCCAGTGGTCAAATCATTAATGGAAATACAGTACAGTCAAACCTGTCTGAAGCAGCCATTCAAGAGAAGGAGCAAAAGTGATCTTTTAAGACAGGTTGTTGCTTAATGCAGGTTAACTTACACTGAAAGCATAGAAATAGGAAATGTGGTTGCTTAAGACAAGTGGCTGCTCAATAGAGGTGACCACTAACACAGGTTCGACTGTATATGATAAAGAGTTGCAGATAAGGAAATAGATGACACAATAAGTCACTTATGTTGGGTTATGTGAGAAAGATGTCATGTTTCATGGAAGATAGGGTTTTTATCATTTGGAAAAATTTTCTGTTAGCAGAAATGGGGGTAAAAAACTGGACCCATTTTATTTTATCAAGATATTTATGGCCAGAAACAGTTTATGTATCCTGATGTCTTATTTCAGATTTTTGACTGGTTGAAAGGGAGAACGTCTTAATATTTTGTGGTCTTATAGATAAAAAATTAGTTTTTGTTGACCTTTTGTTGACCTCTATGCATTTGTTAAGATGTTGATCTACTTTCCTGGGGCGATTTCATTGGCTGAGAATTTGCTGATGTCATGATATTCTATTTAAAATGGAATGTTCTTAGAATTTTGAAAAATTTGAGCAATTTGATTGGCTGAGAAAGTGGGACAACATCTTATGAGAGTTGTTGCAGGATATCTTATCTTATGTCTCAGTTCTTGTTCTTAGCATAATGAAAGTAGGGTAGCAGTATTGCAGCCTTATTCTGCAGATAGGAGTCTCAAACTTACAATACATCTTTTGATCTTAATTGAGAATAATGAAGGAACGTGTGTAGATTTTGGTTCTGGTCATGTATGGCATTTTACCTGTAATTTACAGATTTCGGTCACATAAAAGATGTTGTTGGTACCACGCGTTTGAATCGGCCAAGTTTGAAAGTGACATCACCAGAATCTCCACGACAAGTGTTGTCAAAGCAACAGAAAAATGCAGCACAAATCACCGGCAAAATACAGGTATTATTTGTTCGGAATTCATTTTTCTTCAAAGCGTTTAGTCTGTACGACTGCAATATTGAGGTTGAAAGTTGTTTCTATTTGGACGCTTCAACTAACAGTATATCCATATGTATACTGAATGTCAAAAGTTTTGCAACACTTTTAAGCATTACATTTCCGTTGTTAGTACTTGAGCCTAAGAGTACCTCATAAAACTTGGAATTGTTTCTGTTTTTTGTTTTTGTATAAACCGGTTTGTGTCGAACAATAGATATCTTAATAGTTATTCATTTGATGCATTTGGTTGAAAATTGTTACATTTCTCAAATCAAGCGCATTTCAATGTAAAGGGAGGTAATTTGAGTTTTGAAATTTTGTATTCCCAAAATAGTGCACAATTTTTAAAGAACAAAATGCGAATTTTTATTTTGTCCGTACATGTTTACTAATTTTAATTGAGTTCATGTCAGTATATCCCAGTTTTATCAGCAAAAAAGCTGTTTTACCTATAGAGCCGATTATCTGGGCCATTGTCATAATTGAAAGGTTGTAGAAATCAAACTCATAGAGCAAAACTTTTGACGGTCAGTATAATATCAGTACAAATACTGAAAGTTTATAATAAAAAAAAATAGGGGTCGTCTGTGACCGAGTGGTCTATGGCACAGTCTCAAGATCATATACCTCTCACCACTAAGGTTGTAGGTTCGAGTCCCACTCGCTCCAAAACTTAAAGGGATTATATTGACAAGTAACACACATGCTGTTAATCCAGACTTGTCCTGTATGTAGTGTGCACAAAATAATGCTTATGTATTGACGTATAACCTTTATTTACTTGAAAGTTATCAAATTAGCAGCAATTGAATATTGGCCAAAACATTAATACATCCCGCAATAAAGTATCGGCAATGTTTACATTAACTCTGTAACTTCCCGGACAAAGCCTCGAAAACGAGATCAGGAACGAGTCTTCACGATGTTAAACAATGATTAATCGGAAACCCGAAAGCGGTTCGTTGAAAATGGCAAATGTAAACAAAAACAAAAACGTGGCTTCAGAAACCCGATGTTTGTAATAAAGAGGTAATGCAATTAGACACTTTAGACGCATATATCTCTAAGTTATAAGTGTATCTTCATGCTGGACGTGTGTATTTAGGACAGGGAATTGACGGTAATATGCCAATATCCCTTTAATGTGAAGAAGTTTGACAGTTACTTGTGGAAGGATGGTGTTTCTACTCAGATTCATTCTGAGGTCTTCCTCCACCAATAAAACTTGATATGCAATGTATAACCTGAAATGTGTTGAAAATGGCATTAAACCCTATTAAAAATAAAAATAAATGTTGATACCTCACTGATATGTTCAAAAACTAAATAACCATCTATTGTAGGATATGTCAGGTATTACACAGGTAGACTGTGACAGGTGTCCATAGACAAAATTCTAGTTAATTATTGTCTGCCCATACTATAATATTTTATAACAGATATTTCATTATATTTAAAAATCAGACAAAATCGAAAGTTCAGGTACGGTGGATAAATTTTTGTTTTATATATTTGCTTTATATCTGTTATGTGTTTTTCCCCACCAACACTTTATTGTTGTTAAAGACACATTTTTTTTCAATATTAATATCACTATAATAATTTATCCAATATATTTAAAGACAATGTGCCAGGATAATTCATTCTAAATGTCTAAAAAAATATATTTACTTATTTAGCTCAGTTGGTAGCGAAAATGTTCAAAAAACGCAAATAATGCTAATCAAATAAAAAAAATGAGCATTAAAGTAAGGAAAATGCATATTTAAAGAAGAAGAAACAAGGATCATTTATAACCACCATTATGCAACTACCCAACGAAAAAAGGTTAAAAACATTCACTGGCTTTTCTTTTTTAACATTTTGAAATCAGTTTTAATACAATATAATATTTTTTCCATTTTTCCCCCCAGCTAAATAATGTTGCTTTGTTTTGTGTCCTTAATTTGCTTTTTCGTACATTTTAAAACATGACCTTTATCACTGATACCCCCTGACCCATACCCCAAAGGTCAAGGTCACGCATGACATCAGTTTTCATATGTTAATAAAAGTTGAAACACAAGTTTTTCCTTTCTTTTTTTCAATCACAATTTCTCAGGTGTTTTATTCAGGTATCCACGGTAGGATCAAAGATTTTTGGACGGGCGCTGTTCACAAATTTTAGCGGGGTCTGTAATCCAAGATAATAAATAAAAAATAAATTCTGAAAATTCGAAAATCTGTACTGTAAATTCCCCATCCGTGGATCATCATATCTTTTTTCCAGGAAGTTTGTCATACTGATAAAACAATAGAACAGAATAGAGTTTTATTCATACATAAAATTTTACAGTTTTTTTCTTGTGCTATCAATGTTTTCAGTTATCAAATCACATTGCTGAATAGTTTTCTTAATAAATCACGGCATAATTTGATCTGTTTAAGTTGCTATTGGGCAATGATTCATAAACTTGGACTGGTAGAAACGTTGCACCGAAGTATTTAATACCCCAATAATTTCTTACCCAGAGGTAGGAGGATCAATTGTATATGGTTATATGAACTTAGACCATACTTAAAAAAAATGTTTGTTTGTCATGCTCCTACCTTCCAACTCAATTTGCAGCTACACATATTTTTTATCGACTTTGCATACTCTTTTTTTTTTTTTAAGAGTAGATCCGTCATTGACACTGGTATTATCATTAGAGTCGTTATTTGTTTTTCCACAATGGCTATGTGACTTGGCAAACAGACACATAGCCTGGTTGGGTATAAATTTAATGTCAGAGAAGCTTGCTTACAAAAGGCTGCGTACTTGCTTATGTCCAACATTTATAAGAACTGATTTTAAGGCGGAACTTTGTTGATGAAAAAAGCATCTTTCACTAATAAATTGTCATTTAATGGTAACCTAATGTTCTAGCGGTCATTTTTAATGCCGCCTCAAATAGTGAAGAAGCATTCACATGCATATTAATTGTTTCTAATATGTCTCTTTTTAAACATATTATCTACGCTGAAACTAATTACGTGTTGTTTTTAAATCAGAATTTACCTAAAAGGTATTTTATTAATTTTTTTTCCTCAGTTTTAATTTTACTGTAATGGACATGTGCAAAGCGCGATTCCAGTTTGTGAATTTAGGTCACTTTCATAGTACATAAATTTTGATTTTTAAAATGGGTTAATTGCCGATTTTGTTTGCAAAATCGTTTAACTATAAAGTTTAGTATAAAATGTATGTATATATCTAATAAACAACAAACGGAATTATTAAATTTTGCATATTTAAAGTGTTTTGATGTACTAACATGGTAATTGTCCCCTTCTGTCTCCTCCCCTTTTTCATGTCAGCATTGTACTGGCATTTCAAGGGTTCCGCGCAACACTGTTCTATCTATATACAGTCAAACCTGTATAAGCGGCCACCTTCATTGAACAGCCACTTGTCTCTAGCAGCCACATTTTTCTATTTACCATTTTTGTGTTTTCAGAGCAAATTAACCTGTATTAAGCATCATTCTGTCTTAATATTTAGCCAATTTGACCAGCTGCTTAAGACAGGTTTAAATATATAAACAAATTTGGAAATAGAGTAAGTAGTGTTGCGATGAATTTTGTCATTTTGTTCTGTGTTTCTGTTTGCAGGTGAAGCTGTGGTACGAGAAGAGAAGTTTTGAGCTTATTATTACGCTCATTGACGCCATCGAACTTCCCATGACAAACGATGGCAAGTTTAGGAACCCGTACTGTAAAATATACCTGCTTCCGGACAGAAGGTATGTGCCGTTTGTAGTGGTGTGTAAGTAACCTGCCTATTTTCATTCGATCAGAACAAAAAAAGAAAAGTGTAATTTTTAGAAACCAGTACTGTAAAATATACCTGCTTCCAGACAGAAGGTATGTGCCATTAGTAGTGGTGTGAACCTGCCTATTTTCATTCGATCAAAATAAAAAAAAATAAAAATGTAATTTTTAGAAACCCGTACTGTTAAATATACCGGCTTCCAGACAGAAGGTATGTGCCATTTGTAGTGGTGTGAACCTGCCTATTTTCATTCGATCAAAATAAAAAAAAATAAAAATGTAATTTTTAGAAACCCGTACTGTTAAATATACCGGCTTCCAGACAGAAGGTATGTGCCATTTGTAGTGGTGTGGACCTGCCTATTTTCATTCAATCAAATAAAAAAAAAAAGAAAAATGTAATTTTTAGAAACCCGTACTGTTAAATATACCTGCTTCAAGACAGAAGGTATGTGCCATTTGTAGTGGTGTGTAAGGCCATAATGAATTAATTGCTAGATTATCAACCTAATTTTCGTGCCACCCCGACCCTTTTTATTTTTATTAGAAAAAAAACTCAAAAATTTTAAAAATAAAATAGAAAATCCTCCCGCTCTCCCCATTTTTAAGAAAAATTTGGATGATAATCTAGCAAAATATTTGTAACGGCCTAACCTGCCTATTTTCATTAGATTAAAAAAATTAAAAGAAAACAAAACAGTGATGTTAACTTAACATTAAGCTTATGATGTCATAGCATCAGAATAATGACGTCAACGTATATATTTATGAGGTCTTGCTTACATACCAGAACATGGTCAGAGTAAAAATTATATTTGAATTGAATAATATGAACAATGTGCAGTGAGATTTAAAATAGATGTAATTTCTGTTACATACTTACAGTATACATGTACTTTGTAAGTATGTACTTTAAAATTGATTTATTTGTAAATATATGTGAGATTTATATTTGAAATGAGTGCAATTATCGAGGGTCTATCATTTGACTGAGATTAATGTTAGAAAAAAAATCCACCATGAGTTCATCCCTGCATGCAATTTTGACACCTCAGGCGAGATGTTTTTTTATCCTACATGGATACTCATGATGGATTCTTATAATCTTATTTTATGTTTTATAAACTGTTGTAGTGAAAAGAGTAAACGACGGACGAGGACCGTTCAAAACACAAATAAGCCCAACTGGAATCAAACATTCATGTACCATCCCGTGAAACTGGATGACTTTGCAGAAAGAATGATAGAAATAACTGTCTGGGATTTCGATAGGATCGGCGCCAGTGAATTCCTTGGAGAAGTATGACTTATTATACTTGAGAAGCTGATGATTTATTTCCAGCTTAAACATTTTGAGTTTGTTGAAAATAAATCCCAGTGTTGTTTTAATTATTGAAGTATATGCTTTATCATATTAGGCCACCCTTAATAAATTGCTTGTTTGCCGCTTCTGACTCATACTAGTTAGGGGTGGGTAGGTAGGAAGGGAAATTCTTCTTTTTTAATCAATCAGAGAATCTTTTTTTCTTTTTAAGGACATGAAATGACAGAGAATATTTTAAATGAACACCCAAAAAATTTTTCCTGACTGGCGGGATTGTTTTGGGTTGGCCGGAAGTGGCAAACAAACAATTTTTTAATTTAGGCCTTTACTCTGCTCATCTGCAGCCAGAAATCACAGTTGCCACGGAACCATTTTGAAAATATTTTGAACCAAATTACCAATAGGTCTCTTCTCTCTTTTTTTGCACAAAAATCGTATTGCCATCACTAAAATGGGGCAGAACTGTGTAGTTAGATGTTACAGCAGTTAACAGAACAATGTGATAGTTTATAATGTCTGCCACATCAATTGCAAGACACTTTATCCGCATATGCTTAGTACTGGTTCTACCAGCGTGATTTTTCTTAAGTTGTAAGAACATGTTTCACAATCGAAGTAAAATAGATAAGTTTAAGCTAACATGTATTGCAGGTGTTGATAGACCTGACGTCGGCGTGCCTCACAGATGAACCATACTGGTATCCACTTAGTCACCATGACAACACCAGTCTACCGCTGCCTAGCTCCTCTCCTAGAACGGTGAGTTTGTCGGCATGATTGTCATACATATAAAGTACTAGGAAGTTAATTATTTACCAGAATATCGTTGAATTAACATTTAGAAGCAATCATTTCTCAATGTGCAAACTGGTACTATGTTTTCAAAATCAAAATTTATTTTCAGTGGTGTACATCAAGGGTCTGTACTTGGACGATTGTTATTTATCATGTTTGTTAATGACTTTTCTCTTTATCACAGTAAGTCTGTTTGAGACACTGGTGAATTTGCAAACACTATTTGCCTGCCAATTATGCTGGGAAATGTGGCGATTTTTATAAAAAAAACATGTTTGATATCTTTAAAAACTCAGCACCCCTAGAGCTGGTGGCCCTAGGGTGAGATAGAAATATCTAAAAATGCAGATATACTTATTCGGTATGGAAAAAACACTTTCATTTTAAAACCAGATTGTTGATATGAAGCTCCCAATGGTGTAGCTGCTTTCTGAGGTACAACAGGCCCGGGCCTACAGAACATCCAGAAAATGCATATAATCTTAGTAAAAATTTATCGTTAAATGAGCATTTTATCTATTACTATCTCAGCTTGAGCATGATGAGATGGACCCCCTCCTAGACTCCCTTCCCCACCTCCCACACCAACCATTATCTTCTCATATTTGTCAGAGCTGAGCTACACCCCTGGCTGTATTGTTCTGTCTTAAAGAAAAGCGAAAATAATTTCCATACTATAGTGGTTTTTTTGGCCTCCAAAAGTAAATTTTAAAACAAAGTGTTTATTTCTGTAGAAAAACAGTCAAGATGCGACTGATGTGCGCCGTCAAGACAAACACGAGTCCCGTAACCAAGACGCCCGTGATGCCCGTGATTCCCGCCGTCGTGACCAGATGTCACCACCAAGTGCGGGGCGAGGGATCAGCGACAGCGACATGTCGGAATTTGACTTCTGCGATGACAGTATAGGTGTGGTTGGTGGTAGGCATTAGTTATTGTGTAAAGGTATCCCTGGTGAACTTGACTGGAACAGCGATCAGTTGTCAAACTGGTGGCTAGAACATTGTACTTGTCCGCTTCTCATGACGAATTAGCATTTGTCTAGGACATGTATAAGAATTAAAGAATAAAAAAACTTACCTTACCTTAATATTTATTTGGTTTCAAACTTCGGAAAATATATTTGGAAGGAATATTTCATGCTCTGTTTTTGTCATTTTACTGACCTTTTTTTGTCCATTAATTTTGAGGTAACTGTGTGTACTCTATCACCAGTATGTTTTACTGGATCTGCACCAGATTTATGTAGTAGTTGTATAGCCTTGTGTCTAAATAGCACAATTGATATTGGACAGTATAATTCATGACAAGATCTCAGAAAAATTATTTGAGCAAATCAGATAAGTTTTTATGTCCTGATCCATTGCCCTTATATAGCCCTTGAATCATGAAGCAATGTTTGCAATGTTTTGCCGAGTCTGTAATCGCTACACAACTTGCAAATCTCTCTCAATTTCAAGAGAATCATTCAACAAGTTGCTGCAAAGTGCCAAGGTTCCATAACTCTGTCTTCATGCAAATGTCAGAATAACTCCCCCTTCAGTTACTAGCTCTCCTGATGTTTTTAAGTTATTATCTCGGTTCTGGCACTTGGATTATAATAAATAGGTTTATTTAGTACAGGCTCTGACCTTTTGTGATATTGGATACTAAAAATCATTAAGTGAAAAAATAGTTCTTTACTCATTTATAAGTGGCAGTAAAAACAGTTTATGATTTTAATTCCGTTATAAGCAGAATTCCGTTATAAACAGTTCATGATTTGAATTCCGTTATTAATTAATAAATTTTCAATTCAAGCTCAACAACAATACCTTTATACATATACCATTAGAATTTGTTTCAATTCCTTTTATTTTATTTTAAAAATGAATGTGTTTGTTTGAAATTTCTTTTCTTATTCAGTATATGTAATTATTAACTTGAGTCCAGGTTTATTTATTTTTTTATCTGTTGATTAGCAGATTTTTTTATGTAACCCATCAAATAAGAATCTCTGATTACATACCATAAGCAATTTTTTTCTTCGGTTCTGTTGATTTTTATGCTCCAGTCATCTGAGGAATGGTAAAGGAGCATTAGCTGATTAAATGTTACCTATTTCTGTCCTCCACTTTTGTGCAGTAATTAATTGTAGCCTGAAGGGGTCAATGTATTTGATAATATTTCATTGTGTACCTGTATAATTATTAAATACAGTCGACAGACACAATTTACCCGACGTGTGCTGTCAATCAAACAAGTCAATTATCCAATCAGTGGTCAATATTGGTTGCTATTCTACCATTTTCCTTAGACAAGCTAACTATGTCTAAGTAAACATGCATTGTATTTAGTTGGACAAACAATGCAACATGGCCATTGGGTTGAGCCATAGTTGTCAGGATAATTTTAAGTTAATTAAAAAAACACTAGCTTAATTTTAAGCTTATTTTATGTAGTTCACAATTGAAAAAGTGAAGTACCATAGATTCTAAAGCCATCAAAATTGAAACTGTTGCTCCATTTCTCATTAAGTCGTGTGATTAAACATAAGCTAACAGCTCTCAGAGGTGTTTACTCTGTTAGCAAATGTTTAAAGTGAATGTTTAAAGCGAATATGTCATTCCGTTGACTTCTGTTATCAAACCTTTGTAAACATTTAAGTGAACTGAAAGCAGCCATGAGTATCAGGAACATGAAAAGTTGAGGTTCAGCAATGTATATTTTTGTATCTACAATAAAAAACTTGAGTTAACCTATGCTCAGAATTTTTCGCACCTTTAGCTGACAAATTTATTATTTATCTGTCTCAAATATGACATGTTTTTCATACCACTGATAGAATACTTTTGGGCATTTTGATTTTTGTCAATAATATGGTGGAATACTATTGGAGTTAATGTTCATTCAAATTTGTATTATTTACACAATATTATGAAAATATTTGAAACTCAAAATGAAAGGAACTTGGGAGTATTTTTGGAAAGTCGTCCCAGAGTTACACTGTCCTGATATTCACCTATTTCTGTGTTAATTAGACTCATTTAATTCATATATTTTATTTAAATCATTTGACATATATTGTGTCATTTATTTTTGTGCATTCTGTTTGTCTGTCTGTCTGACTGTCTGTCTGCATGTTGGTCACACAGATAAGCAATTTAGCTACAATATGTCCTCTAGTTTTCATGCTTGTCACTGAAAGTGGCGTACAGTCAAACCTGTCTTAAGCAGCCAGTCAAGGGAAGAAGCAAAAGTGGCCTTTTAAGACAGGTGGTTGCTTAAAACAGGTTAATTTACTCTGAAAGCATAGAAATGGGAAATAGAAAATATAGTTGCTTAAGACAGGTGGCTGCTAAATAGAGATGACTGGTTTGCCTGTATATAGCATAAACTTTGTTCATCCATTAAAGTCAGATTTCCCTTCTATGCTATAACTTTGAACAAGGACTTGTATAGAAGGATAGGAAACTTGTATCTCCTGAATAAATGTTGATGAAACAGCACCCAAAGGATTTATAATTTGCAAATATACATTCATAATTCACAGGCAACTGATTTCTTGTACATAAACTGTAAGTTGTTTGTAATTTTAGATATTTTAACATGTTTTGATCACGCAAAATGCTCTTAAATCAAAGATATTGAGGTTTGAAGGAAAATTTATCGTAATTTGTCATTATATTATCTTCAGTATACAAATTTTGTAATCACTAGTACTTCAATAATTTTAAACACAAATTTCCGGGAATTGTATCGTTTTGATGACAATTTCATTCTGCAGTGTAAGAATTTTGATTTGTGTTCCTGAGATGAATGGCAGTTAAGATCATTGAAAACAAGATTTTGCATGAATATGCGATCCTTCACAAAATCTCAATCAATTGCATTTCTTTCTCTATATAATTCCTTGCTTGAAACTATTAATACTTAAAAACATGCATCAAAGAAAAGCATCCAGGTGATCATGATTTTAGACTGACTCTAAAAAAAACTGCATTTGGTTTCATTGACATTAATTAAATAATATTAAAGTAACTAGTAAAAATTATGTTTTAATATCTTTAAGTATTTAGGTAAAACTTCAGAAAATGATGATGAAACAGACATCGGATTCTGTCAGTTGTGATTTTTCAAGGTCATTTTATTATTTTTATATATCACGAAAAAAAGGAAGAAATGTCTTAAAAAATATTATTATTTTTGAAATGGATAAAAAGCATCTCATTATCATAAATAAATAAAATCCAAATAGTTTGGTAAATAAAATCCACCAAAACGTGTCAAAATCGATGTTTTAATCAGTGCGGTAAACATGACACAAAATCCCTGTTCTAAAAATAGACCGTACTTAAATACTGCTTTTCAACCTTCATATTGTTATTCAGACTTGTTCTAAGATGAAACAAATTTCACAATGTGTAAACCTGTATGACAGATCAAAATGAAATCAAAATGAAATCCTGTGACCCATTTAATACGTCACAAAATACTTTACCATTTTAAGCGGGAAATCTATTTTAGTCTAACCTAGGCGCGTAGCCCAAGTTAGGAAACCCCTTTTCAATATACTATTTTGGCATGTTTAAGTAGATAACATTTTGGCAATATGGGGTCAATAAGTAAAATATAGGCATGATATATTGGAAAAAAATGTCTTTGGTCAATTTCAAAATTTTGAAAACTTCTGATATATTCCCTTTAAGGGCAGTTAGAAATATATTATTTATCTGTTTTTACATGTACATACTATAATGCATGATGTATTATCATTATAACCACCATCCTAAATCATTCAAATGGTTACTTCCAGGATTGACTCGAGACCGGGACCATATAGACCGCGATCATATAGACAGTGGTCGTAGGAGAACAACCAGTGCCGGTGGAGAGAAGCTTGATGTGCCTGATAAATCATCTGGCCGACAGAGATCTAGGTCACCTGCACCAGAACATAGAATGAGGTCAAGGTCACCAGCTCCTGACTCTAATCAGAGACTAAGATCAAGGTCACCTGCACCTCATCACCGAGTGCCTGAATCCATTCCCCGCTCACTGTCCCCACCAGATCTCAGGTATTGAATGTTTTTGTTGAAAATAAATTATTAATTAAAATTAATTCTTTTTTTGACCTTGTGCTTTTTGTGGACACTGTGAAATCATTAATTTTAGTTCAGGGATTAATTTTTGTTTCAGGGTAAATTCATTGAAAATCATTTTGAGTGGAAGCAAAAATCATAAACAATCAGCAATATTTTGAACATTCGGCTCATTAAAATCATGTTCTAATTACATAACATGTATTCATTATAAATTTCTACCTGCATGCACAAATCATTATGTGTACCTCCACTTTGGGTAAACATAAGGGATAGATAGCCATTACATGGCAATTTTGTTTAAAATGCTATGCTTAACAACACTAAAGGAGGACATGCCATAAGTTGAATGCTTATTAATAGTGAAAGGGTCATGACCGCAAATTTACTCATTCAAGAGACTGGCCAGGCAGGGTACTCACTACCCTTGGATTGATAGTCAGACATGCTACCAACTGAGCTTACTGAGTCTGGTTATAATTACTTTGAAATGGTTGAACAAATTAAACAGTTGATACAAAGAATTATCCTCATAGTGTAATGAAACTCACTAAATATAATTCAATTGGCAGGAATTGTTGACCACAAATTTATGAAAAATGATGCTTTTTGTCCATTGGGAGCAATAACTTGGGCTTGATTAGTTAAGTTGTTAACGCATCTAACTATCAATCCAGGGGTCATGAGTTTGAATCCCCACCTAGCCACAGTCTCTGTGATGATTGATAAACAACATTGTGTGTCATCATCATTCATCTCTCACCGCTAATTCAAGCGGGAAAGCTAACAGTTTCTTGCGGAGATGGGTTGTGCTCGAGTACTGGTTAACCTTCCAGGATCCTAGAAAACAGTAGCTAGGTGAACCAAGTCTCTTAGCCCATGTTATCCATTTTGTTTCAAATGGGTTATGTCCTTTGATAATGTACTTATTGTACTCCAGATCATCATTTTGTGTTTATCCTCTTCTAATGGAAATGAAATATATACAAAATGATAATAACTCCTAAACCACAAGTACTTCTATGAGAAAGAACAAAAATAATTTGATTGTTTTCATGGTTACAGATCTTCCTCCAGCAGTACTCCTGTACGTGTTACTGCTGGTATGTCCCCAACCAGCACCCCATCACCAAAGAAACGCCAATTACCAGCAATACCAGTTGAGGCACAGAGAGCCAGTCGTGATAGAGGTTAGTTTAAAACTATTACATCTTGCATGTGTTTCCCAAAAAGACAAAAAAAAAATATTCAATTTTTTTATATATTCATCCAAATGAACCCAAAATTGGCTCCAATCATGCAGTAAATGATATGTTTTCCGGAAATGCAATCATTTTAAACTTCAAACAAAATTTGAAATTTGAAAAATGTTGTTACATTGACCTATGGTGATTTTTATCATAAGGCCGTAATAAATTAATTGCTAGATTATCATCCCCATCCGCCCCCTAATTGTCATGCCGCCCCAACCCTTTTTATTTTCATAAAAAAAAAATCATCAACAATTTTAAAAATAGAAATAAAAAACAAAATTCTCACGCCCTTTCCATTTTTAAGAAAGATTTGAATGATAATCTTGCAATTAATTTATAATGGTTTTAGCTATTTTTTGAAACTCAGCCTAGAAGTGCAAAATTCTAACTTATCTGCACAACAATAAGAAAAAGCTGACTTCTGATCAAACTGATTGGGATAATAATGATGATGGTTGTATTTTATGGAAAATAGAAATAGAATATAATGTAAACTACATAATACCTAAATAATGCACTTACTTAATCTGTAATGGTAAAAAGGGAATTGAATGTATTCACATGTAGTAATGGAGTCAATGTGACTTTAAGAGTAACCATATCAGGAAAAAACACTACAAATGTATGATTAAAATAAAAATGGGTTAAAACTGAATTATAAAGCATTTAAAGCTACATCACCTATATTTAACTTTCTATTCCATAAATGATGGAAAAACCCGTGTTTTACAGTATCTCACAATCACCGGTGTTTTACAGTTTCTCGTGTTCTCCCGTATTTTACAGTAACTCATGATCACCCGTGTTTTAAAGTAACTCACGATCACCCATGTTTTACAGAATCTCACGATCACCTGTATTTTACAGAATCTCACGATCACCCGTGTTTTAAAGTAACTCACGATCACCCGTGTTTTACAGAATCTCACGATCACCTGTATTTTACAGAATCTCACGATCACCTGTATTTTACAGTAACTCACGATTTCCCATGTTTTACAGTATCTCATGATCACCCCTATTTTACAGTATCTCACGATCACCTGTATTTTACAGTATCTCACGTTCTCCCGTATCTTACAGTATCTCACGATCACCAATGTTTTACAGTATCTCACAATCACCTGTATTTTACAGTATCTCACATTCTCCTGTATTTTACAGTATCTCATGATCACCCATATTTTACAGTAACTCATGATCAACCGTATTTTACAGTAACTCACATTCTCCCGTATTTTACAGTATCTCATGTTCTCCCGTATATTACAGTAACTCACATTCTCCCATATTTTACAGTAACTCATGACTTGGAAGAGCGAGCTCGCGTGATGAAACAGAAAATCATTCGCAAGTCAGAGGGATCAAGTATGCCCCACTCAGATACTGAAGGGTACAGGTATAGTCGCCGCAATCGGTCAATTGAACGTGGTTTTTCTCGGGACATACTTGACCATGAGTACGAGTTCAGACATGTAAGAGATGTGGATCGTGGTGGATATCACCACATGAGACGTAGAAAAGGAGGTACTATTACAGACTTGCCATTAATTTAAACTTATTTATTTAACTGCGATTGTGAAACGAGTTATTATGCTGAAAAAGTGTCATGCTCAAAGATACTATATATAGCCATGGCGGAGGATCAAACCAACAACCTTCCGATCATGAGACTGCTGCTTTAACACTTGACCACACACTCCACTAGCAATTGTATGGGGGATTTCGGGTCTCTGTTGAAATTTAATTTAGTCAAATTTGTTTATTTTAGTTATTATAAGCAATTGATTTATCCGCAATATCGCCATCTTTTTATGAAACTTGATATACTGAATGGAACAGCTAACCGGCCACCAAACATTTTATGTTCAATACAGTACAAATACAAAACTTTATTGTGATAAAGGCCTCCAGCCCAAAACACATTATAAATGCATAATTATGTTATAAACAGTGTACACGTATGAAATTTATAACAAATATAAATGTTATAATCTATGAATTTTAATAGATTAAGTTATAAGAAATTAAGACAATGCCACCAGCCCATGCAACATGTTTTTATATAAATAAATGTTAACAAAACAGTATTTGAGTTTTCAAGATTACATAAAGTATTACTTCATTTATACACAGTTATACTTGTATAAAACAGAAATATTATAGCATAGTACATATACATTAATGTATAGCTTAACTAGTAACACATAGAACTACTTTTCGTCTCTTAAAGGCATAATGGAGATAAGTTGCTACAAATTTTATTAGACTGTCCTTTTGTGTTGCCATTAAAATGGTAAATTTATGTTAAGTTGGATTATTAAAATATTTATCTGGCAAATATGTTTCTCTTAAATCTGTATATATATTACAACACAGTAAAAAGTGAAATTCATCTTCTACAACATTTACATCACACAATGTACATAATCTTCGATCTCTTTTCATATTTCTGTAACAACCTCTTTCAATTTCCAGGTCATGAGAACTTGATCTGAAGCTTGCATAGATATAACGAAATTTTCTGAGATTTACAAAACTTTATTGCGATATTATGTATCTAAGCAGCCATTTTAAAATTAACGTATTTTCTCAAAAAGTATCAAAGTATCAATATCCCTGAAATTTGGATTTGGATAAGAAAGAACTCTTAGGATAACAATGACCAAATCTTTATTATTAAAGGTGACTGTTTTTTAATAATTATTATTATTTTTTTTTTTTTTTACAGTTCAGCCATTCTACATTGTAGTGGCCCATTTTTTTTCCAGTTAACAACATGGATAATTATATGTTTGAGCGAGAATAAACAAATCTGAGCAATATCAATCGAGTATTCCATATTTCCATAAAAACACTCTCTTGATCATACTCTTTCACTCATTTTTCAGCTGTCAATCTTATGTTTTAAGCATTTAATTTAAATAATGGACCTCACAATAGAGGAGAATAAAAAAGAACAACTCTGTGTGCACGGTTATTTATGATACAGAAATAATAATAAAAATAATATGTTACAATATGGTTGGTCTCCTTACTTGTTTCATTTGTTTTAATAAATCATTTCTTACTTATTAATTGTGTTTTTATTAACATTTTGAACATTTTTTTAACCAGAGAGCCTGGTAATTATTATTTTTGATAATGCTACTCAATATTTTGAAGAAGATATTGAAAGTATAAAAGTTAGCAGCTCCGTTCTGTATATATGAGTATAGAGGACAATGAGGAAGTGTCTACAACGAAATTTGGTTGCCATAGCAATTGAAATAGTTAAAATATACCAAACATTTCTGTTGATCTCTGCTTATAGCCTCATTTTGCACACAGGCAACCCACAACTTGTTTTTAGTACCTTTTCGAGGAAATGTTAGATTTTTAGTACTACACCATCTTGATTTATAGATTTCAGCGCAGATGTTTCTGATGATGTCGGGAGTGATGCATCGGAGACAAGTGATATGTCAGAGGTGTCAAAGGTCAGCACAATCAGCGTACGATCTACACAGTCGGAGAGACCCAGAAAATTTAGGTATTGAAAATTAGTACATTATAATTCAAAACTTTTATACCCTCATCATTTGAAATCTTAGGCGCATTAATTGTTACTCTTGGTCGACCTTCTGGCCATCTGTCTGTGCGTCCGAGGTCAAATTGGTTTCTGATCAATAAGTTGCGATTGATTGATTGATTGAGTGAATATTTAGCACCATTTTTATGCCATCAAGGGCTTACAGATGATCAGTTAACCTAACCACTGTTTCCTGGTATCCTGGAAATTTAACCAGTACCTGAGTACACCCCATCTCCGCAAGTAACTGATAACTTTCCCACTTGAATCAGCAGTGAGAGACGAATGACAATGAGACGCAATGTCGTATATATCAACTATCATGGAGACTGCTGCCGGGCGGAGATTCAAACTCACGACATCATTTTCTGTAAATAATGGTTTTTCGATCAATAGCTGTATTAACCTAACCACTGAGATTCTTGAAGGTTAACCAGTACCTGAGCACACCTATTTATGCAAATAACTGAAAATTTCCCACTTGAATCAACGTTGAGACTCATCACAGAGACTGGCCAGCTGGATATTCAAACTCACAACCCCAGAGACACTTTACCAACTGAGCTGCCCGAGCCTGGCTTATATTTTGATGAAATTTGCTGGATAGGTTCACAGTGTGAAGTAAAACATTGAGATTGCTTTGAAACTAAATAGGATATAGGTCAATGTCACTATGACTAAAGTGGGTCCTCCGTGGCCGAGTGTTCTAAGGCGCCGTCTAAACCCTTTACTCCATAGATACGTGTTTTCCCACACCAATCACAGAAGGCCTTTGAAAACAGTGCAGGAAGAGTTCAGATTGCTCAAAACGAGCAATCTGAACACTTCCTGCACTGTTTTTCACTCTGTCAGTTAATATAAACATAATTCAAAAGCCTTCTATATTGGAGGTGTCCAAAGGCGTCTATATCAGAGGTGTCCAAAGGTGTCTATATGAAATAAAGTGTTAATATCACTTACCTCCTTAACGTTTATCAGTCGTGTATATTCAAATCTATTTTTTAGCTCTCATCACACTGTGTCCATTGTCCATCTGTGAACTTTTTTTGTGTGCACTGTAGCACCCGAATTTTTCTTTTTACACCATCTTATCACCATGATATCTCGGGGTAAGTTCTTGAACTGGTCAACTGGGTAATCAATATCAGAGTGTTGTCATTGAAACATTAAAAACTTCAGTTTGACCTTGTGTACTCCATAAAACTGGCAGTTTTCATTTGATTCTTAGCAAACTTACACAGTGGTTATATAATCAGAATATATCTTTTCTTAAACTGGTCAAATCAGATAATTAATTTTTCGAGTTAAAGCCTTTGAATTGTCAAAAATTGCTAATTGTAATGTGGGCACTCCGGCACCTGGGTTTTTTATTTGGTCTTACTTATATGATATGATTTGCTGATATAAAGTTACTCCCTCTCAATTACAGTGAATTTACCACTCGCATGGAGAGTCGCAGTACGCCTATGCCATCTCGAAAACCTCCACCCCGTAGTTCCAGTAACGACAGTCAGGGATTTGAAAAGACGGACGGAAGTCAGTCGGACTCTGCCGTGTCCAGCAGTATAACCGAGGGAAGAAGTAAACGGAGACCCAGCCTCAGTCACAAGATGGCCACATTTGTTGGCCTGAGGCGACGTAGTAACAGCGCTAACCAACTTGGTAACAGTTTTCATTCTGTGCATTTTATGCTCTTTTTTTTTAGTTTATTCATGTATGTTCATATGCAGTTGTTTATATCGATTTCTCCGTGGCGATGTTGTCCAAGGCTCTGTCTCTAGATCTCCTTCCTCTCTGAAGTCAGCGGTTTTAATCCAGCTCAGTTTATGAAAATATATGAGAAATTTTCCAGTCACTTGTGGAAGGACCGTGGTTCTTCTTACATTCATGGATATCTGTCTGAGGTATATATTACAATAAGTAATGGCAATAAATGTCCTACAGTAAAAAAGGCATAGTTGTAAATCAGCAGATTTTGGTGACATCACAAAACTTGAGATCATCAGGTCAAGGACATTATCCGTGAATAAAGTTGTGCATATTTCATAATCACATAACTTTCATTAACTATGAAGAAACTTGAAATCTTTTGGTCTGGTGACATTCTATGTGAAACATTTTTCATATATACTAGTGGTTAGTGGACAAATTTCATAAAATGGAAATAATATGTCGGGAGTTATTTGAAGTTTTATATGTATTATATTTAATCTATTAAATTAATCTGTATACAAACTTTGCAAAATATGAAAAATATAATATTATACATTCAAATAAAACGGTTACATGTATTTCAAACGTCATGTGTGCTCGTTGTTTCCACTTTACTTCAGAGGCCATTTTTGCTTGTGAACACCTCTACCTTTTCAATGTAAATTTGATTAATTTCAACACTTGCATGCAATGCTATTACTGGAATGACGTATGCAGACATTGGTGACGTGCCCTCAATAATATATGATTTATCGCGAGTTTTCAAGGAAATAATTGTTAATTTTCACATACTTATCTGTCAAATTGTTCAACATCTTGAGCTGCAGCACTAACCATGTATGCATGTTACTATGGATACCGTAACGTTGCTGATATAAGAAATCCACTAAAACACTGTTTATTGATAACAAATACATCAATACTTAAGTTGTGCAAAATATAGCGATGCACTTGCTTAAATATGGATTTTATGAAATTTGTCCACAAACTTCTGGATAACCCCTTGTATAGTACACTCCACCAATCAAGGGAATGAGCAGAAGTGACCTTTAAAGACAGGTTTTACTTAATAAAGGTTAATTTGCACTGAACACATTAAAATGGGACATAGCAAATGTGACTGCTTAAGACATGTGCTTGCTTAATAGAGGTGATCACTTGCACAGGTTTGACTATTACATAATGCAAGACTACGGTATGTCTTTGGTCATGTATATAACACAATACAAGACTAGTGTATGTCTATGGTCATGTATATAACACAATACAAGACTGGGGTATGTCTATGGTCATGTATATAGCACAATACTAGACTAGGGTATGTCTATGGTCCTGTATATAACACTATACAAGACTAGGGTATGTCTATGGTCATGTATATAACACTATACAAGGCTAGGGTATGTCTTTGGTCATGTATATAACACAATACAAGACTAGGGTATGTCTGTGGTCATGTATATAACACTATACAAGACTAGGGTATGTCTATGGTCATGTTTATAACACTATACAAGACTGGGGTATGTCTGTGGTCATGTATATAACACAATACTAGACTAGGGTATGTCTATGGTCATGTATATAACACAATACTAGACTAGGGTATGTCTATGGTCCTGTATATAACACAATACTCGACTAGGGTATGTCTATGGTCATGTATATAACACTATACAAGACTAGGGTATGTCTATGGTCATGTATATAACACAATACAAGACTAGTGTATGTCTATGGTCATGTATATAACACAATACAAGACTAGGGTATGTCTATGGTCATGTATATAACACAATACAAGACTAGGGTATGTCTATGGTCATGTATATAACACAATACTAGACTAGGGTATGTCTATGGTCCTGTATATAACACAATACTCGACTAGGGTATGTCTGTGGTCATGTATATAACACTATACAAGACTAGGGTATGTCTGTGGTCATGTATATAACACAATACAAGACTAGGGTATGTCTGTGGTCATGTATATAACACAATACAAGACTAGGGTATGTCTGTGGTCATGTATATAACACAATACAAGACTGGGGTATGTCTGTGGTCATGTATATAACACTATACAAGACTAGGGTATGTCTGTGGTCATGTATATAACACAATACAAGACTGGGGTATGTCTGTGGTCATGTATATAACACTATACAAGACTGGGGTATGTCTATGGTCATGTATATAACACTATACAAGACTGGGGTATGTCTATGGTCATGTATATAACACAATACAAGACTAGGGTATGTCTGTGGTCATGTATATAACACTATACAAGACTAAGGTATGTCTGTGGTCATGTATATAACACAATACAAGACTAAGGTATGTCTATGGTCATGTATATAACACTATACAAGACTAGGGTATATCTATGGTCATGTATATAACACTATACAAGACTAGGGTATGTCTCTGGTCATGTATATAACACAATACAAGACTAGGGTATGTCTGTGGTCATGTATATAACACTATACAAGACTAGGGTATGTCTATGGTCATGTATATAACACAATACTAGACTAGGGTATGTCTGTGGTCATGTATATAATACTATACAAAACTAGGGTATATCTATGGTCCTGTATATAACACAATACAAGACTAGTGTATGTCTATGGTCATGTATATAACACTATACAAGACTAGGGTATGTCTATGGTCATGTATATAACACTATACAAGACTAGGGTATGTCTGTGGTCATGTATATAACACAATACAAGACTAGTGTATGTCTGTGGTCATGTATATAATACTATACAAGACTAGTGTATGTCTATTGTCATGTATATAACACTATACAAGACTAGGGTATGTCTATGGTCATGTATATGGTCATGTATATAACACAATACTAGACTAGGGTATGTCTATGGTCATGTATATAACACAATACTAGACTAGGGTATGTCTATGGTCATGTATATAACACAATACTAGACTAGGGTATGTCTATGGTCATGTATATAACACAATACTAGACTAGGGTATGTCTATGGTCCTGTATATAACAAAATACTAGACTAGGGTATGTCTATGGTCATGTATATAACACAATACTAGACTAGGGTATGTCTATGGTCATGTATATAACACAATACTAGACTAGGGTATGTCTATGGTCATGTATATAACACAATACTAGACTAGGGTATGTCTATGGTCATGTATATATAACACTATACAAGACTGGGGTATGTCTGTGGTCATGTATATAACACTATACTAGACTAGGGTATGTCTGTGGTCATGTATATAACACAATACAAGACTAGGGTATGTCTGTGGTCCTGTATATAACACTATACAAGACTAGGGTATGTCTGTGGTCATGTATATAACACAATACAAGACTAGGGTATGCCTGTGGTCATGTATATAACACTATACAAGACTAGGGTATGTCTGTGGTCATGTATATAACACTATACAAGACTAGGGTATGTCTATGGTCATGTATATAACACTATACAAGACTAGGGTATGCCTATGGTCATGTATATAACACTATACAAGACTAGGGTATGTCTGTGGTCATGTATATAACACTATACAAGACTAGGGTATGTCTGTGGTCATGTATATAACACTATACAAGACTAAGGTATGTCTATGGTCATGTATATAACACTATACAAGACTGGGGCATGTCTATGGTCATGTATATAACACTATACAAGACTAGGGTATGCCTGTGGTCATGTATATAACACTATACAAGACTAGGGTATGTCTGTGGTCATGTATATAACACTATACAAGACTGGGGCATGTCTATGGTCATGTATATAACACTATACAAGACTGGGGCATGTCTATGGTCATGTATATAACACTATACAAGACTAGGGTATGCCTGTGGTCATGTATATAACACTATACAAGACTAGGGTATGTCTGTGGTCATGTATATAACACTATACAAGACTGGGGCATGTCTATGGTCATGTAAATAACACTATACAAGACTAGGGTATGCCTGTGGTCATGTATATAACACTATACAAGACTAGGGTATGTCTGTGGTCATGTATATAACACTATACAAGACTAGGGTATGTCTATGGTCATGTATATAACACTATACAAGACTAGGGTATGTCTGTGGTCATTTATATAACACAATACTAGACTAGGGTATGTCTGTGGTCATGTATATAACACTATACAAGACTAGGGTATGTCTATGGTCATGTATATAGCACTATACAAGACTAGGGTATGTCTATGGTCATGTATATAACACTATACAAGACTAGGGTATGTCTATGGTCCTGTATATAACACTATACAAGACTAGGGTATGTCTATGGTCATGTATATAACACTATACAAGACTAGGGTATGTCTATGGTCATGTATATAACACAATACAAGACTAGGGTATGTCTATGGTCCTGTATATAACACTATACAAGACTAGGGTATGTCTATGGTCCTGTATATAACACTATACAAGACTAGGGTATGTCTGTGGTCATGTATATAACACTATACAAGACTAGGGTATGTCTATGGTCATGTATATAACACTATACAAGACTAGGGTATGTCTATGGTCATGTATATAACACTATACAAGACTAGGGTATGTCTCTGGTCATGTATATAACACTATACAAGACTAGGGTATGTCTGTGGTCATGTATGTAACACAATACAAGACTAGGGTATGTCTATGGTCATGTATATAACACTATACAAGACTGGGGTATGTCTATGGTCATGTATATAACACTATACAAGACTAGGGTATGTCTGTGGTCATGTATATAACACAATACAAGACTAGGGTATGTCTGTGGTCATGTATATAACACAATACAAGACTAGGGTATGTCTATGGTCATGTATATAACACTATACAAGACTAGGGTATGTCTGTGGTCATGTATATAACACTATACAAGACTAGGGTATGTCTATGGTCATGTATATAACACTATACAAGACTAGGGTATGTCTATGGTCATGTATATAACACAATACTAGACTAGGGTATGTCTATGGTCATGTATATAACACAATACTCGACTAAGGTATGTCTATGGTCCTGTTTATGACACAATACAAGACTAGGGTATGTCTATGGTCATGTATATAACACTATACAAGACTAGGGTATGTCTATGGTCCTGTTTATAACACAATACAAGACTAGGGTATGTCTATGGTCATGTATATAACACAATACAAGACTAGGGTATGTCTATGGTCATGTATATAACACTATACAAGACTAGGGTATGTCTATGGTCATGTATATAACACTTTACAAGACTAGGGTATGTCTGTGGTCATGTATATAACACTATACAAGACTAGGGTATGTCTGTGGTCATGTATATAACACAATACAAGACTAGGGTATGTCTGTGGTCATGTATATAACACTATACAAGACTAGGGTATGTCTGTGGTCATGTATATAACACTATACAAGACTAGGGTATGTCTATGGTCATGTATATAACACAATACTAGACTAGGGTATGTCTATGGTCATGTATATAACACTATACAAGACTAGGGTATGTCTATGGTCATGTATATAACACTATACAAGACTAGGGTATGTCTGTGGTCATGTATATAACACTATACAAGACTAGGGTATGTCTATGGTCATGTATATAACACAATACAAGACTAAGGTATGTCTATGGTCATGTATATAACACTATACAAGACTAGGGTATGTCTGTGGTCATGTATATAACACAATACAAGACTAGGGTATGTCTATGGTCATGTATATCGCAATACAAGATTAGTGTATGTCTATGGTCATGTATATAACACTATACAAGACTAGGGTATGTCTGTGGTCATGTATATAACACTATACAAGACTAGGGTATGTCTGTGGTCATGTATATAACACAATACAAGACTAGGGTATGTCTATGGTCATGTATATAACACTATACAAGACTAGGGTATGTCTGTGGTCATGTATATAACACTATACAAGACTAAGGTATGTCTGTGGTCATGTATATATAACACTATACAAGACTAGGGTATGTCTGTGGTCATGTATATAACACAATACAAGACTAGGGTGTCTATGGTCATGTATATAACACTATACAAGACTAGGGTATGTCTGTGGTCATGTATATAACACTATACAAGACTAGGGTATGTCTATGGTCATGTATATAACACTATACAAGACTAGGGTATGTCTATGGTCATGTATATAACACTATACAAGACTAGGGTATGTCTATGGTCATGTATATAACACTATACAAGACTAGGGTATGTCTATGGTCATGTATATAACACTATACAAGACTAGTGTATGTCTATGGTCATGTATATAACACTATACAAGACTAGGGTATGTCTATGGTCATGTATATAACACAATACAAGACTAGTGTATGTCTATGGTCATGTATATAACACTATACAAGACTAGGGTATGTCTATGGTCATGTATATAACACTATACAAGACTAGGGTATGTCTGTGGTCATGTATATAACACTATACAAGACTAGGGTATGTCTGTGGTCATGTATATAACACTATACAAGACTAGGGTATGTCTGTGGTCATGTATATAACACAATACAAGACTAGTGTATGTCTATGGTCATGTATATAACACTATACAAGACTAGGGTATGTCTATGGTCATGTATATAACACAATACTAGACTAGGGTATGTCTCTGGTCATGTATATAACACAATACAAGACTGGGGTATGTCTGTGGTCATGTATATAACACTATACAAGACTGGGGTATGTCTGTGGTCATGTATATAACACTATGCAAGACTAGGGTATGTCTGTGGTCATGTATATAACACAATACAAGACTAGGGTATGTCTATGGTCCTGTATATAACACAATACAAGACTAGGGTATGTCTATGGTCATGTATATAACACTATACAAGACTAGGGTATGTCTATGGTCCTGTATATAACACAATACAAGACTAGGGTATGTCTATGGTCATGTATATAACACTATACAAGACTAGGGTATGTCTATGGTCATGTATATAACACTATACAAGACTAGAGTATGTCTATGGTCATGTATATAACACAATACAAGACTAGGGTATGCCTGTGGTCATGTATATAACACTACACAAGACTAGGGTATGTCTATGGTCATGTATATAACACAATACAAGACTAGGGTATGTCTGTGGTCATGTATATAACACTATACAAGACTGGGGTATGTCTATGGTCATGTATATAACACAATACAAGACTAGGGTATGTCTCTGGTCATGTATATAACACAATACAAGACTGGGGTATGTCTGTGGTCATGTATATAACACTATACAAGACTGGGGTATGTCTGTGGTCATGTATATAACACTATACAAGACTAGGGCATGTCTATGGTCATGTATATAATACTATACAAGACTAGGGTATGTCTCTGGTCATGTATATAACACTATACAAGACTAGGGTATGTCTATGGTCATGTTTATAACACAATACAAGACTAGGATATGTCTATGGTCCTGTATATAACACAATACAAGACTAGGGTATGTCTCTCGTCTTGTATATAACATTATACAAGACTAGGGTATGTCTATGGTCATGTATATAACACTATACAAGACTAGGGTATGTCTCTGGTCATGTATATAACACAATACAAGACTGGGGTATGTCTGTGGTCATGTATATAACACTATACAAGACTGGGGTATGTCTATGGTCATGTTTATAACACAATACAAGACTGGGGTATATCTGTGGTCATGTATATAACACAATACAAGACTGGGGTATGTCTGTGGTCATGTATATAACACAATACAAGACTGGGGTATGCCTGTGGTCATGTATATAACACTATACTAGACTAGGGTATGTCTGTGGTCATGTATACAACACTATACAAGACTAGGATATGTCTATGGTCATGTATATAACACTATACAAGACTGGGGTATGTCTCTGGTTATGTATACAACACTATACAATACTAGGGTATGCCTGTTGTCATGTATATAATACTACACAAGACTAGGGTATGTCTATGGTCATGTATATAACATTATACAAGACTGGGGTATGCCTGTGGTCATGTATATAACACTATACAAGACTGGGGTATGTCTATGGTCATGTATATAACACTATACAAGACTAGGGTATGTCTATGGTCATGTATATAACACAATACTAGACTAGGGTATGTCTGTGGTCATGTATATAACACTATACAAGACTAGGGTATGTCTATGGTCATGTATATAATACTATACAAGACTATGGTATGTCTATGGTCATGTATATAACACAACACAAGACTAGGGTATGTCTATGGTCATGTATATAACACAACACTAGACTAGGGTATGTCTATGGTCATGTATATAACACAATACTAGACTAGGGTATGTCTATGGTCATGTATATAACACTATACAAGACTAGGGTATGTCTATGGTCATGTATATAATACTATACAAGACTATGGTATGTCTATGGTCATGTATATAACACAAACACAAGACTAGGGTATGTCTATGGTCATGTATATAACACAACACTAGACTAGGGTATGTCTATGGTCATGTATATAACACAATACTAGACTAGGGTATGTCTATGGTCATGTATATAACACTATACAAGACTAGGGTATGTCTATGGTCATGTATATAACACAATACTAGACTAGGGTATGTCTATGGTCATGTATATAACACTATACAAGACTATGGTATGTCTGTGGTCATGTATATAACACTATACAAGACTAGGGTATGTCTGTGGTCATGTATATAACACTATACAAGACTAGGGTATGTCTATGGTCATGTATATAACACAATACAAGACTAGGGTATGTCTGTGGTCATGTATATAACACTATACAAGACTAGGGTATGTCTGTGGTCATGTATATAATACTATACAAGACTAGGGTATGTCTGTGGTCATGTATATAATACTATACAAGACTAGGGTATGTCTGTGGTCATGTATATAATACTATACAAGACTACGGTATGTCTATGGTCATGTATATAATACTATACAAGACTAGGGTATGTCTATGGTCATGTAAATAATACTATACAAGACTAGGGTATGTCTATGGTCATGTATAGAACACTCTACAAGACTATGGTATGTCTGTGGTCATGTATGTAACACTACACAAGACTAGGGTATGTCTGTAGTCATGTATTTAACACAATACAAGACTAGGGTATGTCTATGGTCATGTATATAACACTATACAAGACTAGGGTATGCCTGTGGTCATTTATATACAACAATACTAGACTAGGGTATGTCTATGGTCATGTAAATAACACTATACAAGACTAGGGTATGTTGTGGTCATGTATATAACACTATACAAGACTAGGGTATGTCTATGGTCATGTAAATAACACTATACAAGACTAAGGTATGTTGTGGTCATGTATATAACACTATACAAGACTAGGGTATGTCTATGGTCATGTATATAACACTATACAAGACTGGGGTATGTCTGTGGTCATGTATATAACACAATACAAGACTGGGGTATGTCTGTGGTCATGTATATAACACAATACAAGACTAGGGTATGTCTATAGTCATGTATATAACACTATACTAGACTAGGGTATGTCTATGGTCATGTATATAACACAATACTAGACTAGGGTATGTCTATGGTCATGTATATAACACTATACAAGACTAGGGTATGTCTGTGATCATGTATATAACACAATACAAGACTAGGGTATGTCTATAGTCATGTATATAACACTATACAAGACTAGGGTATGCCTATGGTCATGTATATAACACTATACAAGACTAGGGTATGTCTATGGTCATGTATATAACACTATACAAGACTATGGTATGCCTATGGTCATGTGTATAACACAATACAAGACTTGGGTATGTCTATGGTCATGTATATAACACAATACAAGACTGGGGTATGTCTATGGTCATGTATATAACACTATACTAGACTAAGGTATGCCTGTGGTCATGTATATAACACAATACAAGACTGGGGTATGTCTATGGTCATGTATATAACACAATACTAGACTATGGTATGTCTTTGGTCATGTATATAACACTATACTAGACTAGGGTATGTCTATGGTCATGTATATAACACTATACAAGACTAGGGTATGTCTGTGGTCATGTATATAACACAATACAAGACTAAGGTATGTCTGTGGTCATGTATATAACACAATACAAGATTAGGGTATGTCTATGGTCATGTATATAACACAATACAAGACTGGGGTATGTCTATGGTCATGTATATAACACTATACAAGACTAGGGTATGTCTCTGGTCATGTATATAACACTATACTAGACTAAGGTATGCCTGTGGTCATGTATATAACACAATACAAGACTGGGGTATGTCTATGGTCATGTATATAACACAATACAAGACTAAGGTATGTCTGTGGTCATGTATATAACACTATACTAGACTAAGGTATGCCTGTGGTCATGTATATAACACAATAGAAGACTAGGGTATGTCTGTGGTCATGTATATAACACAATACAAGACTAAGGTATGTCTGTGGTCATGTATATAACACAATACAAGACTAGGGTATGTCTGTGATCATGTATATAACACTATACAAGACTAGGGTATGTCTGTGGTCATGTATATAACACAATACTAGACTAGGGTATGTCTATGGTCATGTATATAACACTATACAAGACTAGGGTATGTCTGTGGTCCTGTATATAACACAATACTAGACTAGGGTATGTCTATGGTCATGTATATAACACTATACAAGACTAGGGTATGTCTATGGTCATGTATATAACACTATACAAGACTAGGGTATGTCTGTGGTCATGTATATAACACTATACAAGACTGGGGTATGTCTGTGGTCATGTATATAACACAAAACAAGACTAGGGTATGTCTGTGGTCATGTATATAACACTATACAAGACTAGGGTATGTCTATGGTCATGTATATAACACTATACAAGACTAGGGTATGTCTATGGTCATGTATATAACACTATACAAGACTAGGGTATGTCTATGGTCATGTATATAACACAATACAAGACTAAGGTATGCCTATGGTCATGTATATAACACTATACAAGACTGGGGCATGTCTATGGTCATGTATATAACACAATACAAGACTGGGGTATGTCTATGGTCATGTATATAACACAAAACAAGACTAGGGTATGCCTGTGGTCATGTATATAACACAATACAAGACTAGGGTATGTCTATGGTCATGTATATAATACTATACAAGACTAGGGCATGCCTATGGTCATGTATATAACACTATACAAGACTGGGGCATGTCTATGGTCATGTATATAACACAATACAAGACTGGGGTATGTCTATGGTCATGTATATAACACAATACAAGACTGGGGTATGTCTATGGTCATGTATATAACACAATACAAGACTAGGGTATGTCTATGGTCATGTATATAACACTATACAAGACTAGGGTATGCCTGTGGTCATGTATATAACACAATACAAGACTAGGGCATGCCTATGGTCATGTATATAACACTATACTAGACTAGGGTATGTCTGTGGTCATGTATATAACACTATACAAGACTAGGGTATGTCTATGGTCATGTATATAACACTATACAAGACTAGGGTATGTCTATGGTCATGTATATAACACAATACTAGACTAGGGTATGTCTATGGTCATGTATATAACACTATACAAGACTAGGGTATATCTATGGTCATGTATATAACACTATACAAGACTAGGGTATGTCTGTGGTCATGTATATAACACTATACAAGACTAGGGTATGCCTGTGGTCATGTATATAACACTATACAAGACTAGGGTATGCCTGTGGTCATGTATATAACACAATACAAGACTGGGGTATGTCTCTGGTCATGTATATAACACAATACAAGACTAGGGTATGTCTGTGGTCATGTATATAACACAATACAAGACTAGGGTATGTCTATGGTCATGTATATAACACTATACAAGACTAGGGTATGTCTATGGTCATGTATATAACACAATACAAGACTGGGGTATGCCTGTGGTCATGTATATAACACTATACAAGACTAAGGTATATCTATGGTCATGTATATAACACTATACAAGACTAGGGTATGTCTGTGGTCATGTATATAACACTATACAAGACTAGGGTATGCCTGTGGTCATGTATATAACACTATACAAGACTAGGGTATGTCTGTGGTCATGTATATAACACTATACAAGACTAGGGTATGTCTGTGGTCATGTATATAACACTATACAAGACTGGGGTATGTCTGTGGTCATGTATATAACACTATACAAGACTAAGGTATGTCTGTGGTCATGTATATAACACTATACAAGACTGGTGTATGTCTGTGGTCATGTATATAACACTATACAAGACTGGGGTATGTCTGTGGTCATGTATATAACACAATACAAGACTGGGGTATGTCTATGGTCATGTATATAACACTATACAAGACTAGGGTATGTCTATGGTCATGTATATAACACTATACAAGACTAGGGTATGTCTGTGGTCATGTATATAATACTATACAAGACTGGGGTATGCCTGTGGTCATGTATATAACATAATACAAGACTAGGGTATGTCTATGGTCATGTATATAACACAATACTAGACTAGGGTATGTCTGTGGTCATGTATATAACACAATACAAGACTAGGGTATGTCTGTGGTCATGTATATAACACTATACAAGACTAGGGTATGCCTGTGGTCATGTATATAACACTATACAAGACTAGTGTATGTCTGTGGTCATGTATATAATACTATACAAGACTGGGGTATGCCTGTGGTCATGTATATAACACTATACAAGACTAGGGTATGTCTGTGGTCATGTATATAACACAATACAAGACTGGGGTATGTCTGTGGTCATGTATATAACACAATACAAGACTAGGGTATGCCTGTGGTCATGTATATAACACTATACAAGACTGGGGTATGTCTGTGGTCATGTATATAACACAATACAAGACTAGGGTATGTCTATGGTCATGTATATAACACAATACAAGACTGGGGTATGCCTGTGGTCATGTATATAACACAATACAAGACTAGAGCATGCCTATGGTCATGTATATAACACTATACTAGACTAGGGTATGTCTGTGGTCATGTATATAACACAATACAAGACTGGGGTATGTCTGTGGTCATGTATATAACACAATACAAGACTAGGGTATGCCTGTGGTCATGTATATAACACTATACAAGACTGGGGTATGTCTGTGGTCATGTATATAACACAATGCTAGACTAGGGTATGCCTGTGGTCATGTATATAACACTATACAAGACTGGGGTATGTCTGTGGTCATGTATATAACACAATACAAGACTGGGGTATATCTATGGTCATGTATATAACACAATACAAGACTGGGGTATGCCTGTGGTCATGTATATAACACAATACTAGACTAAGGTATGTCTGTGGTCATGTATATAACACTATACAAGACTAGGGTATGTCTATGGTCATGTATATAACACAATACAAGACTGGGGTATGTCTGTGGTCATGTATATAACACTATACAAGACTAGGGTATGTCTGTGGTCATGTATATAACACAATACAAGACTAGGGTATGTCTATGGTCATGTATATAACACAATACAAGACTGGGGTATGTCTGTGGTCATGTATATAACACTATACAAGAATAGGGTATGTCTGTGGTCATGTATATAACACAATACAAGACTAGGGTATGTCTATGGTCATGTATATAACACAATACAAGACTGGGGTATGCCTGTGGTCATGTATATAACACAATACAAGACTAGTGTATGTCTATGGTCATGTATATAACACAATACAAGACTAGGGCATGCCTATGGTCATGTATATAACACTATACTAGACTAGGGTATGCCTGTGGTCATGAATATAACACAATACAAGACTGGGGTATGTCTATGGTCATGGATATAACACTATACAAGAATAGGGTATATCTATGGTCATGTATTAACGCAAAACAAAACAAGTGTACCTATGACTAAACATACAGTTAAAAAAATCTGATAATAAATATTATCGGAACAAGAAGTTCACTTAATCATACCAAGTGTGATAATGCATTTTACTTGTTCCAGAAGGTAGAAAAAAGGGCTGCTCGTTCCATCGCAGTGAAGAAGTTATACCATCCAGCGAGGGCGGTCACATGTACAAACAGGGCAGTCGCGAATCCACCGATGGCAGTGTCAGTAGTGACTCCGGCAGTGTGTAAGTATTCGCGTTTTGTATGGGCATCACACTTAAAGGCATATCTATTCCTATCATAACATGGAAGACAAAATTCTCCTGACTAGTCTTGGCATTGAGCAAAATAAGCACATTATTAAGGGGAATGTCTTGATAAGTTAGCTTTGGGCAGACACCAGAATGGCTTAATATGTGATGGTAATTTAAGTTTTGTAGGGAAGATGTCTTTTTCTGTACTTTTGCTTTGTTCGACCTCTGCAAGCAAATTTGAGAGGAGTTGTATGGGAGTCACTGTGTCGACTGGTCTGTCTGTCTGTCTGTCAGACACTTTAAATGTGAGCTTTTTCAACAGATTTTAGGCAATTGACAAAATAGTTTGTGATATTTGCTTAATACCATGAAGAGTTATTGCATTTGCATTTAGTAAAATTTCTGTATTTACCATATTGCATTTTTTGTGAATCTTACTCCTACAATTTTCAGTCCATTAACTTGAAACTTTGCATACATGATCAACATCAAGAGTAAATGAGCATACTTCATATTTCGAGATGCTGACTTAATTCTATGCAGAGTTATTGCCCTTGCCCTTAGTAAAATTGCTGTTTTTACCATATTGCAGTTCTCATGGATCAAACTTCTACAGTTGTCAGGCGACTGACTTGAGTCTTTGCATACATGATCAACAGAAAGGGCAGATGTGCATGACACAAAATTTTGGACCCTAACTTAATTAATGTGGGGGTATAAGTAGCCTTTTAGTGATAGGTGTAGTTTATTTTGTTCAGTGTCGTACAATGTGTTTTTATAATATTCAGTTTTGTTCGCAGATTGTGGCTGCCTCCAGGCATGAGATTAGGGGCTGAAGGTCAGTTTGGGGACTTCATTGAGGGCCTGGGGCCGGCTCAGCTGGTAGGTAGACAGGTCCTGGGGTCGGCGTGCCTCGGCGAGATACAGTTGGGTCTCTACGACCGGAAAGGTCATCTGGAAGTGGAGGTCATTCGTGCACGTGGTCTACTTGCTAAACCCGGGGCTAAAATTCTTCCAGGTAACTGTTTAGTGTCATATTTATGAATAAGTTATGTAAATGAAATGTTTTACTTTTGAAAATCTGTTGAGTTACAGTAAAAACTGATTTTAAATGGGAAAAATCAATGCAGATTTAGTGTTTGCCAAAACAGCAAACATTTTATATATTTTTGCAATTACTTCTAATACTGTTAGGTGTAAAATTTTGTAACAACATTAAAAAAAAAAAAACACTTCACCAAGTCTGATGTAACCAGTACATAATATATGTTTTTTCCTCTAAAAATGGTGTTTTTTCCTCTAAAAATGGTGTTCACAAAGTCAAAAATACTTTTGAAACATGCATCTGTAACAATAGAGAAAAAAATAGTGCATACATGTATATCATTTAACATTGAACATCTCTTCTGAGTCACCAGAGATGAGGCATCTTGGCCTGAACTCATTTTGAAGGTCACAAGAAAAGCATTTCAGTTTTGTCATCACGTCTACATATGTACGTAGGGTGATTTGTTATGGCCCTTTGCCAATTTTTATGGTCCCCAAAGGGCAAGCTCCTTTGTAACTCTGTGTGCATTCATTTGAATCCTGTCCGGACGATAATTTAGTAAGTTCTGAAAGGAATTCAACGACAATTGGAACATGGCTAGAGGGTAATGTGTGTATATTGAATATAATGACAGAATTATCTACCCTTTCGTTTTTTTATTTTTTGGTATTTTTGCTTCGTACTAATTTTAGTATATGACACCACTGTAGGGTCCTCCATGGATGAGTGGTATTAGAAGCAATCTCAAGACAAGATCACTTACCTCTCACTGCTACGGTCGTAAGATCAAGTCCTGCTCCAAAAACCATGTTAGAAAGTTTATCAGTTACTTGCAGAAGGATGGTTGTTCTACTCAGATTCATTCTGGAGTTCTTCCTCCGCCAATAAAAACCGGATATGCCATATATAACCTGAAATGTGTTGAAAATGACATTTAACCCCATTAAAAAAAAAGAAAAAAAGTAACCACTGTATAGATTGGAACAAAACTTCATAGACCACAATTCCATGCATTTTTTATTGATGTATCAAAGCTTGTGTCTAACGGCAGATTTCTGTTTTTATTTTAATCTCGTCTTTGTTCTTGCAGCTCCGTATGTCAAGGTTTATATAGTTGAAGGTAAACATTGTGTAGAGAAACAGAAGACTACAGTCGCGCGGCGAACACTCGATCCACTTTATCAACAACAGCTGGTCTTCACAGAACCTTATCAAGGGAAAATACTACAGGTTTGCTTATAATCAGTGCACAGTTTATATCGTCTCTGGGTCCGGCTAGCTCATTTTGGTAACGGATATATCAATCCAAGCAGCAGTGGTTGGGAAATGTAATCAGTAGTGTGTTGTTGGTTTGATCTTCTCATAAAACAACACTCAGTACTGGTTGTATCCAGGAGGCAGATTCAAGAGCAGACTCGTATAAGCTCTGAGCTTTAATCGCCATCGAGTTAAAATAAATAAGTTTAATTTAAACTTATTTTTTTTACTTTGATTGTTAAGTTCTTACAAATCACATTCGAAGTCATCCTGGTTAGAACCAGTATTAAGCATATGCAAAAAAGTGTTTTTCTCAAGGACACCACACATAGCCGTGGCGGAGGATTGAACCCACGACCCTCTGATTATGGGTTTGGTACTCTACCACTGGACCACGCGCTCCACTTACTTTACTAAACTTATCCAGATGACGCAAGTTTTTAATCCCCACCCTGCCACAACCATCTCCGTGATTATTGGCCATGAACTTTGTTTCACGGCCATGAACTCTGACCTCAGAATGTCCAGGAAAGAAGTCGGTGACTTACTCAGATAATAATGTACTTCACACCATTAAAAACATGCATTTCTGAATATTGATTATATCATTTTATCGAAGGTCTCCTATCTTCTTTTATCAGTTTATATATGTTACAAAAATCAATTCATTTGTTAAATTTGTGTTTTAACCCTTTACTCCATAGATACGCGTTTTCCCTCACCAATCACAGAAGGCCTTTGAAAACAGTGCAGGAAGAGTTCAGATTGCTCGTAACAAGCAATCTGAACACTTCCTGCACTGTTTTTCACTCTGTCAGTTAATATATACATAATTCACCCAAAAATTCAAAAGCCATCTATATTAGAGGTGTCCAAAGGCGTCTATATTAGAGGTGTCCAAAGGTGTCTATTTGAAGTAAAGGGTTAAAGTGATGAAATTGTTAGAATAAAATAGCAAAACAAGGTTATTCATTCGTGTCACTCTTGTCATGTCTAGATTTGATAAATATCCATATTTGCATTTTTTAAAGTCATTAAATATATATGTATCATACTGGCGACCTTCTAGCAGTTCTCGAGACCAATTATGACCACTGCTGTATAACCGATATACTAAAAAAAGTGCAAAACCAAATGCAAACAAACAAGTATCATTTTGTTTTTATAAATTTTTACTAGCAAACTTATAAACAATGCATGAGCAAGTATTTTAGCTTAAGGCCATTATAAATTAATTGCTGAATTATTATCCAAATTTTTCTTAAAAAAAGGGAGGGCTGGAGGATTTTATTTTTTATTTTAATTTTTAAATTTTTTGATGTTTTTTTGTGTGTTTTTTTGTGAAAATAAAAAGGGTCGGGGCAGCATGAAAATAAGGGGGCAGTTGGGGATGATAATCTAGCAATTCATTTATTATGGTCTAACTGAGGAAAGCTCGAGGTGAGCTATTCTGATTGCCTTGTTTCCGTCATCAGTATATACATACGTCTCTAAACGTTCAGAATATGTTCATTTATGCATCTGCATTTTTCATTGGATCTTCATCACGCTTTCGCAGTAATTATATAACCATAATATCTTGAATAAATAAATGTAGGGAGTTACAGCCATTTAATTGCCCTATTTGATGTTGTGTAAGGACATCATGAAGATCCTTAAATTATTTTTTCAACATACAAAAAATTGTGGTTGCTATGGCAATAGCCACATTTTTCTCATAGCAACGCAAATCGTATGTCACCATTTAGGTGTAATCCCACCATTGATTTTTGTTCTTAATTCTATAGTAAATAATAAAAGTTTGAAGGCTTGTCATTCATAGAGAATCCCAAATGAAAGAAGTGAAACCTACATTTTACTGTTTGTCGCACCATCAAAATATGATGAGAAAAGAAGGGGTCATGTGTCATATAAGAGATTTTTTTTCTGCTCAGTGTGTACACTTGTGACAAAGTGAAAATAGACTTCCGAAATCATGTATTCATACCCCAATTTCCAAGCATCAATTTTTTTTTAAAATTCACAATTCAAACATGACAATGCTATCAAAATGTTCAAAATACATCAATAATGCCATTCAAATAAAAAAAATGAGCATTAAAGTAAGGAAAATGCATTTTTAAAGAAGAAGAAGTGATGATTATTTATAACCGCCATCATGCGACTACCCCACGGAAGCACTTCCTTTTTGCAATGGTGGTACTATGCCTTTACAGATACAAGTCCTTCAAAACACTAATCACGTGTATGTTAATCTGTAAACCGGTAGGGGATTAATGTATTGCTTGCAATACTCCACTGTCTTGTTTCTCATACTACAATGTAATTTTCTCCCATCTTCAGATCACTGTTTGGGGAGACTACGCTAGGATGGATCGTAAAGCATTCATGGGAGTGGCACAGATTCTATTGGACCAATTGGATCTTTCAAACATAGTGATTGGCTGGTATAAATTATTTACTTCTTCCTCATTGGTCGGACATCATTCATCGACTGGTACCCTAGCGACTAGTCGAAAGGGCTCAAGTACGTCTTTAGATAGTGGTTATAATAATAGTACACGGACTTAGTGTACGGACATTTAAGGCAATTATTGTGAGATGCAGTTTGAGCAACGTGAAGTGACTTTACTAGATATCACAGAACCAATGCGTCGCAGAAGAAAAATGGCTTTTAAGGAAACTGTCGTCAGAGCAACGCATTGGTGTTCACAACGTGCATGTGCCACTGGAAGGATTACAGGCTTTCCTTGAAGAGTCCCAAATGGAGAGCATAATATTTTGTGAGAATTTACATAAAGGAGGCATGATTTGTTGTACATGAGGAGTATTGTAGTTTGCAAAACCACCTGGAAAAATAGGAAGGAACTAATTACATCGGCAGATGATATGATTTGAATATAGCTCTATGGTTTCTAGTCCTTCCAGTCAGAAATGCCACAATAGATTGTGTGTTAATTATAGCAAGACTAGCAGATATAAAGCTTGTGTGTTCAATATAGCTCAAATTTAACCGCAAGTTGGTACCAAGCAAACATGTGTATATTACTACAAGCTGGTACAAGGCAAACATGTGTATATTACTAAAAGCTGGTACCAGGCAAACATGTGTATACTACAAGCTGGTACCAGGCAAATGTGTATATTACTACAGGTTGGTACCAAGCAAACATGTGTATATTGCTACAAGCTGGTACCAGGCAAACGTGTATATTACTACAAGCTGGTACCAGGCAGACATATGTATATTACTACAAGCTGGTACCAGGGAAATGTGTATATTACTATAAGCTGGTACCAGGCAAACATGTGTATATTATTACAAGCTAGTACCAGTTAAACATGTATATTGCCACAAGCTAGTACCAGGCAAATGTGTATATTACTAGAAGAGGTACCAGGCAAATGTGTATATTACTACAAGCTGGTACCAGGCAAACTTGTGTATATTACAACAAGCTGATACCAGGCAAACATGTGTATATTACTGCAAGCTGGTACCAGGCAAACGTGTATATTACGATGTTTTCAAATCATTGCTCTGGTCACTATGCTAAATATTTATGATGCTGTGTTCAAATAGGTTAGAAGGATTGTCAGAGAAAGGCCATTGTCGAAATATAAAATCAACCAATATTGTACAGAATTCGCTCGCCGAGAAGCACAATACATGCAAGAGATTGGGGAGAAATGTATCGTGTACTTAAAATTAATACACGTGATCTGCGAAGTTATGTTTTTTTCTGTGTATATGTGTTACCATAGAATGTACTATATAAATATAATTATATATATATTATAATGTTAGGATTTTTTTAAATAATTAAATTAATTTCTGTTCCTTTGTACATCTAACCAGCTTCAAGGAAAGATATGATCACATATGTTAAGGTAAATCTGAGGATAAAATGTTTTCGAAAAGATTTTAACAATGACAATTAATAGATCCATGCATAATACTGAATTGAGAAAAATGTGTATGTCAATTGAGAAATTATTAACATTGAATTGAGAAATCTGTAACGATGAATTGAGATATATGTAACACTTGATTGAGAAAACTGCAACAATGTGTATTGAGAAATGTAACAATTAATTAAGAAATGTGTAAAATTGGATTGAGAAATCTGTAACATTTGATTGAGAAATCTGTAACATTGGATTGAGAAATCTGTAACATTTGATTGAGAAATCTGTAACATTAGATTGAGAAATATGTAACATTGGATTGAGAAATCTGTTACATTGGATTGAGAAGTCTGCAGCATTGGATTGAGAAATCTAACATTGGATTGAAAAATCTATAACATTGGATTGAGAAATCTGTAACAATGAATGAATAGAGAAATGTAACAAAATCCCTTATTAATAATGACATAGCCAATTACTGTTTAAAAAAAATATTTTTCACGCTGTTTTCCTGTATCAGTTAATGGCTTTTATACAGACAAATAATTAGGATAAAATTGATCAAGATAAAAAGTAATAAATGAACTTGCTAAAGGAAAGCTAATGGCTGTGGACGGGTTCTCAAGGGCTTGGGGATATATGGCATTGTCCTAGGAACTCCTCACTGTAAGCCGCAAGATTGGTCAAAAGATTTGAAGTGGGAATGTTTACCATTTACTTGATGGTAGTTCTGCTCAGTGCAAGTGGGTTATATGCCTTCATCTGAAGTATTCTCCCACCAGTAAATCTACACATCACATGTACACGTTATAATATATAACTTAGAAGCTGGTGCATTTATAACTTTCAGAAGCAGTGTAGCCCTTGATGGGGGGAAAAAAACTGAACATTTTTAATTTAAAGGGTCAGGCTTTTAAGTGAGAAGAAATTCCACAATACAGTCTATCCTGTCTTAAGCAGCCAGTCAAGGGAATGAACAAAAGTGGCCTTTTAAGACAGGTTGTTGCTTAATACAGGTAAATTTACTCTGAAGGCATAGAAATGGGAAATAGGAAATGTGGCTGCTTAAGACAAGTGGCTGCTTGGTAGAGGTGACCGCTTACACAGATTTGACTGTATGGATATATTTATAAGGATTTTGATTGATTTGTAAATGGGGTATAATGGCTTCTTATAAAAAAACAAGCAGTAATTTTAGCAAATGTGTCCAAAATGAGAGAAATCGATCATTAGGATTGTGTTGATTTTGTCATGAACAGTAGTGACTAGTGTATATGATGTCATTAAGTTTAATTCAGGTGCAATAATCAAATAATCACCTCTTGCTGTGACCCCCACACCCCACCCCTCCTTCCCCAAAAAGATTGTTAATTATATTTAAACCATTATTTATATATGCCTAACCCAATTAGCCCAAGCATTGGCGCGTCTTACTATCAATTCAGGGGTTGTGAGTTCGATTTCCCCACCAAGCCACATGTGCAGTCTCCATTGATTCAAGTGGAAAAGTTATTAGTTACTTGCAGAGATGGGGTGTGCTCCAGTACTAGTTAACAGTGGTTATGTTAACTGATTGTCTTTTAGCCCACAATAGCATAAAAATAACGCTAAATATTCAATCAATCATTTATTTATATGCTGATTAAATAAGGATTATTGTCACATATGACAGGGAGTGGTTGTTTAGTAGGAGGGGGAAGGGGGTGGTGGGGTCAGTCAAGACTGAAGTTAAACATTTGTACATACAAATTGGGGGAAAAATTATCTCCTTAAATATTATGTGTCACATTCAACATGCCTCCATTGTTGGATGCCATTTTGAAGAAATATGATCTTCTGTTGGCAGCTTCTGCTCGAACTTCAGAAGAAAAACAAGATCTAGCAGAAAAAAGGCGTGTGAATAGAATGTTGGCCTATCATGGTAGAGTTAGCAATTTCAATCCCCAGCTCAAAGTGTAAGCTTCTCATTAACAACTCTCAGTACTTATTCTACCCAGGAAGTGGACTCTAGAGTGGTTCATATAAGCTCTGAGCTTATCGGTACTTTGCAATCAAATTAAAATAAATTAATATAAACTAAGATGCTTGTGGCGTTATTTTTTGCTTCTGAAGGTTCTAAATTGCAACGGCTTGATAAAGTGGTGGCATTGGATGAATTAAAATAAATAAAACAAATTTTTTTTTTTTTCATAAAAATTCATATTTAGGTGCTATGATTAATGACAGCTTAGTATAGCAGTAACATGAATTTTAGCCTCAGAAATACTTTAATATATTATTATTAAATAACCTTTCAAATCTTTTTCACTTTTTTCATTAACATATGTTTGTGTGTTATTCAAATATATAAATATAATTGTTTGAGTGGTGTTCAGTTTTTGTTTAGATAAAAGAGTCTGGAAAAATTCTGCCTGCCTTTTGGGTAACATAACAGAATAACCAAAATATTGTTGCGAAAATTGATACCCAATACCCTTCTTTAAAAAAAATTAAGAATTAGGTTCCAGTAGAAAATTAAAAAAAACTGCTGTAAAGAATTGCGTGATTTTAGAATGGTTGTGTAAATTTGGTGCTCATATTACAAGTAATGAGAGGAGATGAATGGAATAGAATAGAATATAAGTTGTGAATCAGTCTGTTTCCATACTTTGATGTACTCAATTATAATGACAATACAGTCTTGTTCCCCAAAAATGGTATACAGTTATATGTCACGTAGTCATTTCCTGTTAAAATTGAATAGATTAGCGTAAGAAATAAGTTGCACATTTAACCAGTCTGTTACACACCTCCACATTCTGAACAACTCTGTCTTTATCGTTAGTGTTCAACCAAGAATATCTTGCAATGGTGGCAATTTTTCTGAAAAATGCTAAAATTATGAATTGGAATATAGTGTAGCAGTCATTTTTCTATTATTTTTCATATTCCGTATACATGTAGTGATAGTGTTACAGTCTGGTTCTGTGACTTCATTTGTAAACCAAACCAGTCCGAGTTTGTTTTTTTTTCTTTCTTTTTTTAAGTAGAATACAGTGTAACAGTCAGTCAAGCCATAATTTGTATAAAATGTTTATGGTTATATCAGAGACATATAAACAGAGATAGGCAACTGCAGGTGTTTGTGTAAATTTTGGGTGGCACATTTGGGCATTTTCCAAATCTTGGAATCATACATTCTCCTGAGCCAGTCAACATATTTTTGTGATTTTGGTATCGAAAGAAAGTGCTTTATTGTAACTTTTCTTTTTTAAATTTAGAGAAATAAAGAAGTTTTTACACTTACAGTTACGTTTCTGGAACATTTTTTTTATTTTTAGCCCATTGTTAAAGTAAGAAATAAGAAAAACTTCTTAAAATATCGATCATGGAATTTTGGCCACTCATGCATTTTCATCTTTTTGCTTAAAATTTGAATTCTTTTGTTTTGATAATATGAGTACACTACCTTTTTTGTTAAATAAATATTTCTTAAAAATTCGTTTTCAACACGTAATAATTTAAATTCAGAAAGAAAAAAAATAATTGGAAATAGTCAACATTTATATCAGCCTTACATTGGTATCAAAATTATTAAAGATCAGACAAAGGTTCAAAAAGTTTAAGAAATACTAAAGGTGTCACCTGAAATTTTAGCAGTGTCTGTTGAATTGATACTAGTCTGCCAGTCTCTGTAATTACGCCACTGGTAATGTGTTATAGTCTCGTCCCATGTGCATATGATATCATTTAGAAAAATAAAAAAAAATTAATTATATAAGAAAAATAAGGTAATAAACCAAATATTTTGCTTTACTAAACAGATAGAATGGTTTTTACAAAAAAATTAACCAATAAAATATTTAAAAATGTTTGTAATCAAACCCCTTGTAAACACAACCAATGTATTGAAAACGAAACAAAATATTTGCCATATACAGGATCTGCCAATATAACAGATTGGAATCCGAATATTAATTTCAAATGTTTCTTGAATTTCAAAGACTTGTAAAGTTTTTACAAAAGTTGCCTTGTTAGCATTTTGATACTTTTAGCAAACAGCTTCTTCTAAATGATTCAAACAAAATGCTTCAGCATTCTGGTTTAAAAGTATAAAAATAAAAAAGAATCTTACGAAATGAAATGGGAAACTATATATATATTTATATGAAGACAATAATATATATATATTATTGTCTTCATTGTCATGGCAACTGATACAATCCAGACACTAAGCATAATAACCATGATCTAAATGGGGATGGGGGACGGGGGTAGGGGAATCATTTGTCTATACAATAAGATCACTCAGGCCTAAATATTCCTATTTTGTCATGAATCAAAATTTCCATGCAAGTTATGTTACTTTTTCAGGAAAATTTGTTGCACAAGTTTCACTATCGTGCTCATGCTAAGTAAATCCACTGTCATTTTTTTGTCGGTATTGGTGGTTAAATATACCATCATTATTACGTAATCAACAGTCTACTTTTGTGTTCAGTTAATTCTAAATCTGTGTATACATGGCAGTGTCCCCACATGAACGGGTTGTTACATTTTACTTGGACTTTTCAGTACGTTTGTATTTAAAAATCTACTCTGATAACCAAAACACAGATTATGAACTAACCAGCATATGACAATAAATTAATGGGAATAGTTTTGAGTTGATTAAAACTATTTATTTCATACTTTTTGTTGCAATATAAATATATTCTCAGTGAATTATATTTTTGGTAATTTCGACTAGTGAAATAATAAATGATAATTTCACTGTGGTAATTTCAACTAGTGAAATAATAGTTGATAATTTCACTGCAGTTATTTCAATTAGTTAAATGATAGATGATAATTTCACTGTGGTAATTTTGACTAGTGAAATAATAAATGACAATTTTACTGTGGTAATTTTGACTAGTGAAGTAATAGATGATAATTTCACTGTAATAATTTTGACTAGTGAAATAATAGATAATAATTTCACTGTGGTAATTTCGACTAGAGAAATAATAGATGATAATTTCACGTTTTTTTATCCAAAAAAACAATAGTTGTTGGTTTCAGTGTTATACCAAATTAAATTTTAGGATTGGATTGTATGGTCGTGAGTTTGATCCCCTGTCAAGCTATGTGTATTGGCCTTGGGCAAGACACTCTATCTGAATAATTATGCTTAAGTACTGGTTACACCCAGGAAGACTTCTAGCATAATTTTTCTATGTTGTAACAATCAAAAGTAAAACAAATAAGTTTCAATGAAAATGATGAATAACACTCGGGAACACATAAATTGGAATGCTTACTTTTGGACTCACTAAATGAAATAAAACTGCTGATTCGCTGAAAATGTCAGTTATTCTGTGTTCGATTGGCCACTATTATTATTGGTTAATATAGCTATAATTCCTATATAGAGACAATGCTGAAATGTGCACGTTATATAAAATAAACAAAAAACAAGTTCTTGATGTGCAAACTGTTGGTGCAATCAGATTTGACTTTACAAAAGTAAAAACATAGGAAATACTGATTCAGTAGAACTTCGATATCATTTTTTTTTTTTTTAACTATTAATAAAACTGATGTAAATTGCACAGGTAAATATGTAAATTACTAAATTAAAAACAGTTACATGTTATATATATATATATGTTGAATACAGTTACATGGTATATACACAATATATGTTTATTGAAAAAGAAAACACCTTCAAGGGGAGACAATCTTGCACTGACAATACACAATCAAGAACCTATAACATATGGAAGGATAGGAAACTTGCATACATGTATCTTTACTAAATGTTGATAAAACAAATGTCAAAGCTTTATTAATTTGGCAGATTAATCATTCAGATTTTTACTTAACCCATTACTTCATATAGACGCCTTTTGACACCTCTAATATAAACGCCTTTGGACACGTAATATAGAAGACTTTTGAATTATTTGGTGAATTATGTTTATATTAACTGACAGAGTGGAAAACCGTGCAGGAAGTGTTCAGATTGCTCGTAATTCAGATTGCTCGTTACTATTCCTGCACTGTTTTCAAAGGCCTTCTGTGATTGGTGCGGGAAAACGCGTATCTATGGAGTAAAGGGATAAAACATACTAAGCTGTTTGTAACATTAGATGGTGATTTTTTTTTTGATGTTCTATAAAAACAAGTGGACGGAACCAATTTATTTGAAACTTGATAGCGTTATCCAGTTGATGGTCGCAGTTAGTTATGTTGCAGATCGTTGGTGTTTTCGTTAAACAAATTAGGTGAATAAGAAAGTTGTGGTGTGTCAGTTTGGCAAGTATATATGCTAATAGCTTGATGAGATTTTGTATAATCCAGGTGTGTAGTATAGGTACATGTCAGAATTCATAAAGCTTTTTTTTTTTCCTGTGTATTTCATTGAATGGAACAATATACCACAGTACCCATATACATGTATGTTATATATGCGAAAGTGTTCGAGTTTTATTAGAGAATGTTTTTGTTATAAATTTTAAGTTTTGTTGTTTTATGTGTTCTAAGTTTATACCAAATACAGATGTATTTAATATATGTTGATTATCTTTATTGGCCAATGCCATTAAAATGTAGATACTTCCATAACACCCACCTGCCTTGACACGGCGTCGTGGAAGAAAGTATTGAAAAACAGTTGTAGACTAACATAATCTCCAATTATACAAAAAATAAAAAGTAAAGAGAAAATCTTTGTTTTGAAATTGAAAAGTTATATCTACATAAATTCTATGCTACATGTTACACCTATATCCAGTGCATACTGAATTGATTACCATGATTGTGATATGCCAGATAGTCATGTGATTGTCATTTGAGTCACATGATAGTCATATGATGGTCATGTGATACTTTTGATGGTCATGTGACTCATTTAACTCACATGATAGTCATGTGATGGTCATGTGATACTTTTGGTGGTCAGGTTATTCATTTGATGGCCATAGGATGTGTATACTATTTGGTCAAAGTCGTGATCGTGTAATGTGCTACACAAAAAGATTATGTTAGGGTCATGTGACATGTATTGTATGAAGGCCTCGTGCAACATAATTTAGCACAATCGATGTCATGTTGGACGCAGGAAGGTTATGTAATGTATCGTGTAAAAAGTATCATTGAGTTTTGTGTGACATGTAAGTTGTTCTTTGACACATAAGAAGGTTGTGTTATGTGCCATGCAGAATAATCTTGTTAAATGTCATGTGAAAGTTATGGACATCTTGTTATATGATACAACATAAAATCTACTGTCATGTGATACACAGGAAGGTCAGGTCAAGTGTCATGTGATAAACAGGAAGGTCAGGATAAGCACAGGAAGATTAGGTTATGTGTCATGTGATACACAGAAAGGTCAGGTTAAGTGTCATGTCATATACAGAAAGATCAGGTTGTGTCAAGTGATACGCAGGATGGTCAGGTCAAGTGTCGTGTGATACACAGAAAGGTCAGGTTATGTTTCATGTGATACACAGGGAAGTCAGGTTAAGTGTCATATGATACACAGAAAAATCAGGTATTGTGTCATGTGATACACAGGAAGGTCTGGTCAAGTGTCATGTGATACACAGAAAGATCAGGTTATGTGTCATGTGATACACAGTAGAGTGTACATAATTCTTTACTAAACAGCGACTGTTCAATGGAAGAGATGAAGTTAGTAACAAAAGTTGGTGATAACAACAAGTTACGGTGGCCAGTTTATTTAATTACATACATACTGTTCTTGTTTTATACTTATATGAGATAGTAAGTTATATATCAGGTACTACTTTATGCAGATTAGGAAATATCAGCTTGGTTCAGGAATCTGTATAGACTGTTTATAGTATAAACTTGACACTAGAAACAAAATTTCATTAGAATATTTTGTTTAGGAGACTAAGATTATAGAATGGAAACCATTTCAGAAGACTTGGACAGACAGGAATAACATTATTTGCTTAAAAATCTAGATTAGGTGTTAAGAACTGATAGGATAAATTTATATGTATCAATTATATTTCTGTCAATTATTTGGCTTAGGTCATGGGTTAAAATCAAGGTCACTGTTACTAAAAATACATTAAATGATTTATCCTCAATAACTAAAAAGCGTTTTATTTTATTCCATTTAAAACACCAATTATAATGCTTCGGACTTGTCACAGGTATATATTAACTGCTTTACACTCCTTGATTATAGATAATAAAAACACGTGTCCCAACTCATTTCTAGTTTCTATCGAAGAAGCTAAATATGAACATTAAAGTGAATGTATCAGGATTTTTATGAACATTAAAGTGAATGTATCAGGAGTTTTCAAAATTTTAAATATCATACCTAAATATACTCACTGAGTAAGGATATCTATTTATAGATACCAAAATATTGCATTGAAAAGGGCTTTCCTAACTTAGGCTACATGTCTAGGTTACACTAAAATAGATTTTTTGCTTAAAATCACAACATATTTTGTGACATATAAATGGGTTGAGTGCCTTCATTTTGAATTAAGTTTGATCTGTTATACAGGTTTACACATAGTAAAAATTGTTTCATTTAAGAAAGAGTTGGAAAGGCGATGTGAAGGTCATCAAACAGTATTTAATTGCTATCTATATTTAGAATGGGGATTTTGTTTCGAGTTTACCACTCCAATTTTAATAATGATTTGTAACTTTTTGGTGGGTTTGACATATAAACCATTCAGATTTTATTTGTTAAAGATAATGCTTTTTATACATTTTATTTTTTTGAGACATCTAAAGTATTTCATCCAGATAAACTCCCTTTAAAGTTGACAGCTGCATTGCTCAGGTGTACTTGTATATTAGTGTCATACAAAACCCAGCCTGTTGAAATGTCTTCTTGCTACTTTGTTGAGAAGAATTTTTTCGACATGTATTTGAATTTTGCAGAACTTATAATCTGACATTTCTTAAACTTTTGTTTCAGAAAAGTCGTAAAAATAATACTACTATTTTGTAAAACAATATGGTATTCCAGGTACTGTGGTATAGTGGAATGATGATAGTCCAGTGGTAGAGCATTGAACCCATAATCGGAGGGTACTGGGTTTGATCCTCCACCACGGCTATGTGCAGTTTCACAATTAAAGTAAAATAAATAAAGTTTAAACTACTATGGTATGAACAATGTTTTACACCAACAAAATCTGTAGTGTTATTTATATCTACAAACAACTGACCAAATCTGTGCCAGATGTACTGAAAAAAATGTACTAATTTTTGTTTGTTATTCATGTATCTATCAAAATATCTGAAGAATCTTTCAAAGTATCTATCAAAATATCTTGCAAAGAATTTGAAGAACCTGTCAAACTATCTGAAGGGCCTGTCAAAATATCTGTCAAAGTATCATATACTGAAGAACCTGTCAAAATATCTGAAGAGTCTGTCAAAGTATCAGTCAAAGTATCTGAAGAACCTGTCAAAATATCTGAAGAGCCTGTCAAAGTATGTCAAAATATCTGAATTATCTGTCACAGTCATTTTGTTAAAAGGTTAGATGGAAATCAATTATTGTATACAAGTTAGCATACCTTTAACCTGTATATCGGCAAAATGAAGAGGGTGGGGGAGCATTACATGTCATCACATAACTTCCAACCGGGGAGTGAATAACATTTGTTCAATGTTTTTATTATGTTTCACTAGTGACCAACAATGCCAAATGACATCCTTCATTTTATCACTCAGTGTTGTCTGTGTAATTTATATGTATACATAAAATGCCAACGGCTTTTCTACCTGATAAAGCGTCTAAATGACATCAAATAATGATGCTATCTACCATGACAACCATGTCCAGCAACAATTCCTCCTGCTTTTTTGAAATGGAGTATGAAAAACCTTTTTTTTTTTCTTCTTGTTTTCGATAGTGTTGACCTAAAAATAATTGATACATGTACTATTTTTCTAAATTGTGAGTTAACCCTATACTTCATATAGACGCCTTTGGACACCTCTAATATAGACGCCTTTGGACACCCAATATAGAAGGCTTTTGAATTATTGGGTGAATTATGTTTATATTAACTGACATAGTGGAAAATGGTGCAAGAAGTGTTCAGATTGCTCGTTACGAGCAATCTGAACTCTTCCAGCACTGTTTTCAAAGGCCATCTGTGATTGGTGTGGGAAAACACGTATCTATGGAGTAAAGGGTTAACAGTCTCGCATTCATGCTCATTTATTATTAAATTCAAAATGATAGAATTTCTTGGCAGTCTGAGTCTTGAGTTCTAGATGTTCCATTTTTGCCAACTCGTTTAATAAATTAGATAATAAATGAGCACACTTGCAAGATCCTCTATATCTTGTATTGTTAAAAAGATTTACAGAAGCTCATGAACTGCCTTACTGTTTTACATGACACCTATATGGACACTTGGACTGGGCTGATATTTTAGCTAAGGTTCTGTATCACCAGCATGTTTGATGTTATAATCCTAATCATTTTATATAAGGAAAAAAAAGAGTCTTAAAGATTATGAATTTAGATTCAGTCTGGTTCCAGTAGAATTGCATGTACTTGTTTTAGCATTGATTACAGAAACAATAGTTCACAGTCAACTTTAATATTTTAAGAAATAATGATAAATCTTGATCATTTTGTGTAACCTATGTCTGACCTTTAACTGAGTTCTATATTATGCGTGCACTGAAAGAATGAACTGTTATTCATTCTTTTGAATATGTTATGTTAATATTTAATGTTAACTTTTATCTTGTTGGAGCTGACGTGGAGGGCGATGACCCTGTGTGTGTGTTTGTTAAAGCTTTCTTATATGTTTCCCCGTATTTGCACACTGAACACGGCCGGGGTGGTGTTTACGGAGTAAATGCTATTGTTATAGATGATGAATTTTTTTAACATATTTTGTGAATAATTTTGTTATTTTTGGTATTTCATTGTATAAAAACGCAGTGTAAATGATGTTCTGATTGTGTTTGATTGATTCTAGTGTTTGCATTTTTTTGTTTGTTTAATGATTTATGTATTCAGAATGATATGAATACGTTTGTTTTACTATAGTAATAATGTGATTTTTTTTCAAAATGGCTTTGAGTTGAAATAAGTTTCTAGTAATGTTATTTTTTATAAATTGATTTTTTTTTTTTAAAGGGACACAGGGCAAAGATTAGCATCAACTCAATCTTTACTCCTTAGAAGACGTGAACATAAGTGTTGGGAATAGAGTTGGGAATAGGAGCTGAAATCTTAAATTAATCAGTCGGAACATTTATCAGACAATCGAATAACGATTTAAGTCATGATAAATTTTTAATAGCGTCATTTTTTTTGTACATATGAGAACATTGGAACATTTTAATGAGCTCTGCCAAGTTTTGATGACATTGGGTACTGTTGGATGAAGGTATAACAATTTAAAGATGCAAAGTGATACACTGCAACAAACAGGCAAATTGAGAATAAAAATGAAGGGGTCCTCAAACCATTGAAATTGTGTAAAAGCTGGTCAACCTCATGTTTTTCCTGCATATTTGGACCAAAAGAGGACTACCTGTAAAAATGAGACACTTTTAGAACCATTGGCAATGTGTTCAGTGTACCAGAAGAGCATTTCTCTTTACATGTATTTGGAACAGTACAATATTAATTGGTGTGTGAAACGTTAAAGGGAGTATATCAGGAAAAAACGCTATCAGTGTGGGTGAGATGTTAAGGCCCCATGGGCCTCTTGTTAATACATGTAATTGAGGTTTTATTATTTTATGTGTATAATTTAACCTGTCTTAAACAACCTGGCAAGGGAAGGAGCAAAAGTGGCCTTTTAAGACAAGTTGTTGCTTAATACAGGTGTATTTACTCTGAAAGCATAGAAATGTGAAATAGCAAATGTGGCTGCTTAATAGAGGTGACCGCTTACACATGTTTGACTGTATATGATAACCCAAATATTGTTCCAGAAGATTTTTATATTTTTCCCACGAAAGGTCATTTGTTATTCTTTTTTTTTCAGTCATGCTTGTGAGTTGGCCCGAGTTTGATTAAATGCCTGACTTTGTTTAGTCCAGTCAGTGTTCAATTCACTCATAAGCAAGAACAGCTCATACAGAATAATTAATGACGATCAAAAATCCATTGTCAATGATTGTGCCTGTGGCTTTTGTATCAATTTGGCGATTAAATGATTACTAGGAACAATAACTATAAATAATGGACAAATCAATCTCCAAAAACTTAAACTTAACAAATGGGCTATAAGACTAGTAAAGTAAAGATAGTTTTATACATATGCGTAAAAAATCTTGAAAAAATAGAAAATAATTATCCTGGAACATCCTTAGATAAGAACAGAGGGAAGTGAAAAGAAATAACTTTGTGTCATTTTTTGTCACGAGTGACCGCAAAAACTCAAATATTATGGAGTATAATAATAATCATAAAGACTTAACTTTATTAACGAGAGAACTCATTTGAATAAATTCAATCTCCATGAGGCCCTCAGCTCCTTTTCTAAATAGAAACAAAATGAAGACTGGTTCATTTTGATATACTTGTGTTGTGTGTTTGTAACCTGTTAGAGGAAGAGAAAATTTATGATTGTAGTCCGGCTAGCTAAGTTGGTAAAATATTTGCCCTGTCGGTGAAAGATCCTTGGATCGAGTCTCAGACTGGCTGCATATTTTTTTTCTCTCCTAACAGGTTACAAACATGCTGTAGCATGTCAATTATCATAGATAAATGATTTCAGGAAAGTTTCTTAAAAATTTTGTGTGTCTATTAAATGGGATTGAGCTAGTAGAGGATTGAATTCAGGATAAGAAGGTCATGGGTTTGATGCCTGCCTAAGCCATGGTGACCTTGAGCAAGACACTATCTGTAATTGATTAGAACTACTTCTACATTGTATTCAGGAAAACTGGGCATGATTTGACTATTACTGTAGAATGGAAAAAATTAAAAGTGATTTTTTATATATTTCTTTTCAATGGAAAAAATACAAAATAGATTCCATGAACAAAAAAATAAATAAGTCTGGCATTATACAAAAAAAACAGGCTTTCTGTACACAAATTTTTTTTTTTAGAATGATAATTTCTATGTAAAAATGAATAAATTATATGTATATCAATGTTTTTAAAAAATGTAATGAACCAGTCATTGGCAATTCATTTGCAAAATGAAGTTGAATCATGGACACAAAAACGGTGTCTGAAGTTCAAGTGTTTGGTTTTTTCAAGATTAAAAATGTTCCTATTACAATTATCTGTGGCCATTCAATATGTAATGGGTTCAAGTAATGATTCAGAGAAAGTAACATTTTTAAGTTGAGAAAAATCTCGGCTTGAGACATTTAGTAAAATTGGCCCCATTGTGCATGATTTGAAGTTTTTGAGTCCCTCTGCCTATGAGTCAAAGGGAAACTCACAAGATGGCAATTGATTTTATCCAGAAACAAGCCAAATTTACTTTTGACAGGGAGATTAAAATACGAATAAGTCTGATATTTTACCACAAAAACATCTTTTAAAAAGCATTTTCAATATTTTTACTATTTTCTGGTTTGTCTGTTTTGTTATGTCAAAAATGTAATGCTGTTGATCCTCCCCAGGTTGCTGGCTCGTACAAATGTTATTTGCACTTGTAGTACTGTTGATTCTCCTCCCCAGGGGTAGCTGACTTGTACAAATATTGTCACTAGATGCCTGTGGTACTTTTAGTCCTCCTCCCCAGGGGTTGCTGACTCGTACAAAAGTTGTTTGCACTAGATGCCTGTAATACTGTACTGGGGACCCTCCCCAGGGGTAGCTGACTCGTACAAAAGTTGTTTGCACTCGATGCCTGTAATACTGTACTGGGGACCCTCCCCAGGGGTAGCTGACTTGTACAAATGTTGTTTTAACTAGATGCCTGTTGTACTGTTAATTCTCCTCCCCAGGGGTAGCTGACTCGTACAAATGTTGTTTGCACTAGATGCCTGTAATACCGTACTGGGGATCCTCCCCAGGGGTAACTGACTCGTACAAATGTTGTTTGCACTAGATGCATGTTATACGGAGGATTTTCCCCATAGCATGCTCTTACAAATGTTGTTTGCTCTAGATGCATATAATACTGTAAATTCTCCCTTGGTAGCTGACTGGTACACTAGATGCCTGTAATACTGTTGATCAATCCCAGGTAGCTGACTCGTTCAAATGTTATATGCACTAGATGCATGTAATACTGTTGAATCCTCCTCAGGTAGCTGACTTGTACAAATATTATTTGCACTAAATGGCTGCAATACTATGGACCCAGGTAGCTGAATCGTACAGATGTTGTATGCACTAGATGCATGTTGTACTGTGGATCCATCCCAAGTAGCTTGCTTATACAAGGTCAGAAGTGCTTATGTGATGGCACACTATCTGTCATAGTACATAAGCAGCAGTTTCTCTGACAATTTGAAGCTAGTTATACTCTAAACTTCACATGGATGTTTATCATGTATGTGAGGCCATATACAAGATTTCTTGTTTTTATCTAAAATTCAAAATGGCCACCATTACCAAAAATAGTTTTAAAAAAAAATGATTTATTAAAAATGACTATTTAAAGTGGCAGGGGGTGCCTGAAAAGGGTAAAAATTGTGAATTTTCAAAAAAAAATTGTTCTCTTATTTACAGTTCAGTAAAAAAAATTCATATTGGGTATAAGTTATGAGTAGGGTATTAAAGTTTGTATTCATCAAGGTAAGGGGTCTTGGAGTTTTATATAGGGATATAATGGGAAAATGGTTTGGGGTATTTTCTACAAGACGCCTTTCGAAAACGGTTTATTAAAAAAAAAAGTACTTTAACTACTGTTAACCTGTAAAGCAACGGCAGGTCCACTTGGGCCTCTTGTTATTCTATGTTATTTGGAACATCTGAGCACTTCCATTGGTTGAAATAAAAGGATGATCAAGTTCACCGCTTGATGGCAATGACGGTTCATCTCATTACAGAAATGGCATTTCATTAAATATTTATAAATATATCCGCTAAAAAGGAGGAGGATTTTACACCTCTCCATAACATTAAGTCACGTGGGATCGCCAACGTATTTCGGGAGATGTGTTGAGCAAATGGTCTAGTGGAAGAGAATGGGTCCAATATCTCGAGTTAAAACCCTGACTAAGGCTAATGTAGTATGTCCCTGATATAATTTGTAGACTGGTTTTGCTTAATTATATTTTTACCCAGGAAGATATTGAGTGTAATTTGTCGAAGTTGTAAAACTTGTTTGATAATCAATGCAAAATAAATAAGTTTGAACTAAGCACGTTAAAGAACAGTTGTGTTGGTGGACTGGTTAACAAAGCCAGTGTGATAAATTATCAGTAAATAGAGGACAACCCATAGTCTTGATAATCTGTGACACTTACTTTCCTTAAAGACAAACATCTTAACAAGCTGTGCAGAAAAAATGTTTGATTCAGGAAGTAAGATCTGATTGGCTGAAATAAACTTATCTCTGCAACTGTTATGTTTTAATAGCATTTAAAAATATCTATTTCAATCAAAGACATCACATTTATCTTGCATAAGCTGTTTGTCAAATAGAAAATATCTTAACCCTTTACTTCATATAGATGCCTTTGGACACCTAATATAGATGCCTTTGGAAACCTCTAATATATAGACGCCTTTGGACACCTCTAATATAGACGCCTTTGGGCACCTCTAATATATAGACGTCTTTGGACACCTGTAATATAGACGCCTTTTGACACCTCTAATATAGACGCCTTTGGATACTTAATATAGAAGGCTTTTGAATTATTGGGTGAATTGTGTTTTTATTAACTGACAGAGTGGAAAACAGTGCAGGAAGAGTTCAGATTGCTTGTAACGAGCAATCTGAACTCTTCCTGCACTGTTTTCAAAGGCCTTTGGATTGGTGCGGGAAAAGGCGTATCTATGGAGTAAAGGGTTAATAATAAATATGAATACAGAAATAAACATCTGAACGATAGTTTTTTGAAATACTTCAAAAACCACCAATTGCCTGATTATTTAAATCAACCAATCAAAAATTGCAACAGGACACTGTTACATTATTGTTCATGGGTGAAATTTTCAAGATGTTTGTCTCAGAAAAGCAAGCATGGCAGATGATCAAGACTAGTAAATCTAGTGAATACACCCGTGTTATCTTTTTCTATGTCACTTGCCAGGAGAGCTTTGTAGTAATACTGATGTTGTATAAAATCAAAAATTGTTTTTTGTTGTTGTTGTTTTTTTTGTTTTTTTTAAATACTGAACTCGTAAAGGTGTGGTATTTATTATTACTACTTAGAAATTTGGAGATTATTTCTCCACGTCAGCTCTACCAGATACAGGTTCTGTACTATTGATCATTTTTTATTTGAATAAAGCACTTTCCTGAAAACCTCTCTGTTGTTGTTCTCATTTCATTGAACCATTTACTGAAAGAAAAAAGTGTAAAAATATACTCTGTCGCCGTGTCTCTACAGTAATTGCTGAGGTTGTTTTTAGTGGTTGGTTATTAGATGGATATTTGCTCACATGAGACTGTGTCAGCTATCAGAGTAGAATGTCCACATGTTAGCTTTTGTTAGTTATGTGATACTTGCGGAAGGACGGTGGTTCTACTCAGTCTGACTCAGTCTGAGGTCTTCCTCCACCAGTAAAACTGGATATGCCATATATAACCTGAAATGTGTTGAAAATGGCGTTAAACCCCATTCAAAAAAAAAAATAGTTATGTTAGGGTTATTTACTCACATGAGCCAGAGACAACGACCAGAGCAGTAGGCTCACATGTTTGCTTTTGTTAGTTATGTGATGGTTATTTACTCACATGAGCCAGTGACAACGACCATAGCAGTAGACTCGCATGTTAGCTTTTGTTAGTTATGTGATGGTTGTTAACTCACATAAGCCAGAGACAATGACCAGAGCAGTAGACTCACATGTTAGCTTTTGTTAGTTATGTGATGGACATTTACTTACATGAGTCAGAGACAACTATCAGAGCAGAAGGCCCACATGTTAGTAGGTTTTAATAGTTAATTGGTGAATATTCAACAGAGTTACCTACAAGAAGGAATAATGAACAAAACTGCATTAAGAACATGAGACAAAAATAACAACAAGGTGGAGTTAAGAACACGACAGAGTTAACGAGATGAAGGAGTTAAGAACAAGACGGAGTTAACGAGATGAAGGAGTTAAGAACAAGACGGAGTTAACGAGATGAAGGAGTAAAGAACAAGACGGACTTAACGAGATGAAGGAGTTAAGAACAAGACGGAGTTAACGAGATGAAGGAGTTAAGTACAAGACGGAGTTAACGAGACGAAGGAGTTAAGAACAAGACAGAGTTAACGAGATGAAGGAGTTAAGAACAAGACGGAGTTAACGAGATGAAGGAGTTAAGAACAAGACGGAGTTAACGAGATGAAGGAGTTAAGAACAAGACTGAGTTAACGAGATGAAGGAGTTAAGAACAAGACAGAGTTAACGAGATGAAGGAGTTAAGAACAAGACGGAGTAAACGGCAAAAAGGGGTTATGAACAAGACAGAGTTAACGAGATTAAGGAGTTAAGAACAAGACGGAGTTAACGAGATGAAGAAGTTAAGAACAAGACGGAGTTAACGAGATGAAGGAGTAAACGAGATGAAGGAGTTAAGAACAAGACAGAGTTAACAGCAAGAAGGGGTTATGAACAAGACAGAGTTAGCGGCAAGAAGGGGTTAAGAACAAGACAGAGTTAACGGCATGAAGGGGTTACGAACAAGACAGCATTAACGGCAAGAAGGGGTTAAGAACAAGACAGAGTTAACGGTAAGAAGGGGTTATGAACAAGACAGAATTAACGGCAAGAAGGGGTTAAGAACAAGACAGAGTTAACGGCAAGAAGGGGTTATGAACAAGACAGAGTTAACGGCAAGAAGGGGTTAAGAACAAGACAGAGTTAACGGCAAGAAGGGGTTAAAAACAAGACATAATTATTTTTTATTTTTATTATTATCTAAATACTTTGGTTACCAAGTAAAGCAGAACAAGTCACACAAACAACTACGGCCTGTTCTACAATGCCTATTCAGGCATAACAATCACTTTTTTTAATCAATTAAAGGTGCAAATGTGAAATTTAAAAAAAAGGTGTGTGTACAGACCCTTAATGACAATAAAGCACTTAAGAGTGAGAATGGATACAATAGCAAATACGGGGACTTTTTGGAAATTGCCAAATTTCATATCTTAACCGGCCAAACCACATCTTGTCGAAGTACCCACTTGGCTTTTGAATGCACTTCATACATGTCTTTTCACACATCTCTATATCACTATTCCTGGAACTGTGCAATGAGTTTGAAACTGTAGTTCATGTAGATTTGACCGGCTAAACATTGTGCAAATACTTTTACGACATTTTCTAGCGCTGTCCCTTGATGACGGTTTTCATTATCAATATGTTTGGCAATTGCGTAGAGGAAATATTACTTTTTATGGCAATACAATATTTATTATTGTGCTATATATTAAATGTTGAAAATATTACAAAAGTCTACGTATTTTTAATACACCTCGTACATTGTATAAAACACATAATTAGCATGAGATCAAGTTTAACGATTGTTCTAAGAATTATTATTAATATGTTCAATTGTTTAAAGTAATAATATCGTTGGTTGCTATAATTTCTATACAGAGCAATATGGTAAGTATCCTATAGCTACAACACGTTCCACGTTAGAGAGACAGTTAGGTCACCCTTAAAAATATATTTGGTTTTCTGCGCTCCGACCCAGTATATATCAAATGGGTAAATAGGTGCCAAAAGGTCAGAAATCATGAAAATAATGCCTTAAATAAAACTTTAAACAACTGGCCAAAATGAAAAGAAGTCTTTGAAAAGGCAAAATAAAAACATTTTGGAAGCTGTCTTTTTTTAATTAATATAGTTTTATTTTATTTATTTATTTATTTATTTTATGAATATAAAAAAGGTCGGGGCGGCATGAAAATGAAAATTAGGGGGCGGGCGGGGATGATAATCTAGCAATTTATTTTTTATAGCCTTGTCTATATACATGTAATATATTTGTCGGATACCTAGAACGATATTCCCCTCATTTGCCAGGAAGCCATTTCTCCATAATGTCCCATGATCGTGTTGTGGTTGTGTTTTATCGACACCATCGGTGTATTTGGCGGCAGCAGCACCGACGGATTGAGTCCCTTGTCATCTCCCCACAGACAGGGCGGGAGAGCGATATATCCCTTCTCATCAAATTTATCCGCTTTCGTGTTACCCGTGCCGAAGACTGGTACCTGCCGACAGAGCAATTCCATTTCGTGACCCGTGTCGTTTCTGTAAAGTTCCATCGATATGCAGGCTGGCGCGTGGCAGTGACCGCCGGCATATATCAGCCTCATGTTACTCACTGACCATTTGAAAACGATTGTATGGATACATTCGCAGTCGGCACCGTCGGGACAGTTTCCTTTGCACGTGGTACCGGGAGTTGGAGTGTTTAAAGGCCAGTTTGAATAACCCGGAATGGGTTTTCCAGGGCGGGCGAACGCAGGTGGAATGTCGTACTCTCCAGCCCAGGCCTCGGTCTGGTAGTAGATACGAGGGAGATCAATGTGGGACGCCTTTCCCTCGGTCATCTTGTACTCTTGGAACCAGAAGCGGAACTTCATGTGATAACGTAAGAGTTCTGGTCGGATTTCTTGATCTGCGTCCAGCATAATCCGTTTGTGTGCACAACATCGCAGACCTCCTGCATACTGCTTCGAGTTGCAAGTAGGATTCCTTTGAGTCAGCAATTCACCGGCAGGCCCTGCCACGCAGTTCTTTGTAAATGTTTCGCAACCGGTTCCATTGGTCGTACATAGTTTTCCGACGCTACCAACGTCGCAGATACAGTTTGGTTCATTGATGGCCCACAAGGGCATGACACTCGCAGATTTAGCCTTGTGGTATGCAAACGCTTGGGACGATCCGACAGCGGAAATCATGTTGATTTGAGACTGGGTAGCAGGATCAAATGTGTAATACTTCTTACTCATGCCTTTCAGCGGACGTGTCAAAACAACGGTTCTGGTAGTATCTACCACCTTGCTGGATACGACTTCTACGCTTCTTGCCAGTGCATCCCCGGGACAGTGTTCAGCCTCGCTACCACACGTGCCTATCTGCCGTTCGTACACGCCGGTGGAATTGACAATTATTGTGTAAGGCGAATCAGACATCTGGACAGCGTTAAATCCAAATCCGAACCAGACGTCTGCCGGACCGGTGAGCGTTATCCTGGCTGCCGAAGCGCTCAAATTAACCATTGCAGTTGTTCCAACTTCAAACGACGTACTTCCTTGTCTCATCGGAGATGCTGAGCACTGACTGGTGCTCGGGAACTTGTTGAACGTCGCTGTCCATTTGCCATTGGATCCAGATTGGACGGTGCATCCATGCGGTACTGTATTTGCGGACGAGGTAACTGTGACGTTTTTCGTGGTTTTAACACCCAGGGCTGCGACTGAATCGAAGCACTCGCTAGCAGTTGTTAGTGCGGTATTTTTACAGGAAGTCTGCGATACGCATGTGTAATGATGACTTATGGTTTTAGTTTTTGTCTCGGCACCATAAATCAAACTGTCACCACCAAAACGACTGTTACATGGACACTCTAGTATTCCCGCGTATGAGGTTCCGTTCTTAGGTATGCCCAGTCCGTAACGAGCCTGTTTTGGTTCCGGCCCGGGATGGAAGCGGTCCGTGCAGTTGTTAATGTCGGCTGGCGTGGCTCCGCAGTCGCGGTTCCTGGTATCGATCTGCATAGGTGTAATGTGCCACACGTCTGGAGAGTCAATCAATTGGGCGAATCCGTCGGGATAACCATGGAAACTCTTTCTTGATTCCCCACCATTACCCTCGCTGAACATCTGGCTGGTAGGAACATCGGCGCTGACTCGTTCATAAACCGAGGGTTTATCCACAGCGATCCATTTCATAGGGGTGCCGTGCGCGCTGACGTCATTAGGATTTGGGTTGGCTATACGGACGAGTTTTGAGTGTTTTCCGGTCATCCAGGCCATGTAGTGATGGTTGTAAGCCCAGTTGATCGGGACAGAAACGTCCTTGTCAGGATTTACCCCGGGCTGTCCGACTGGAGATACCATCACCTGGTCCTGTTCATAGCCTGTAATCGCCATCACCTTGCCTGGAAGCAGTACAAGAATAAACACTAAGCTACAAATGTATAGCATTTATTTCAAGTTTAAATGGCAACACAGCAATTTTGATCAGTTTTGATTGTTATGTCACAGTCATCTTAACATTGCCATATCTTGAATCTTGATATCTTTTTATAGAAAATGATAAAACTTGGCCATGTATGCTATATTGATGTAGTTCAAGTGTAGTTGATTGATTGATTGATTGATTGATTGATTGATTGATTGATTGATTGACTGATTGATTGATTGAATATTTAGCGTTATTTTTATGCCATCGAGGGCTAACAGATGATCAATTAACCTAACAACTGTTTCCTGGGATCCTGAAAGGTTAACCAGTACTCGAGCACACCCCATTTCCGCAAGTAAATGATAACTTCCCCCCATTTGAATCAGCGGTGAGAGACGAATGATAATGAGACACAATATCCTATACGGAGATTGTTGCCGGGCGAGGATTCGAACTCACGGCACCTGGATTGATTGTAAGACGCGTAACCGACTTAGCTCATCGGACCCGGCAGTTCAAGTGTAGAAGTAATAACTAACCTGCATATTTAGTTAAATGTATGCTTTAGAAGATGCAAAGAACAAAAATCTTTCTGCATGATTATTAATACTATTACTACTATTAATATCATAAATGTAAAATCCAGAGATCGTAAGTTCGAATCCCCGCCCGGCCGCAGTCTCCGTGATGATTGATATACGACATTGCGTCTCATTGTCATTCGTCTCTCATCGCTGGTGCAAGTTTTGTACTTAAGCAACGGTCAATCTTCCAGGATCCCCGGGGAATAGTGGTTTGGTAAACTGGTCTTCTGTTAGCCCTCGATGCCATAACAATGACGCTAAATATTCAAACAAACAACGAGCAATACACTAATTGCTAAAAGATAATCAAAGTGTTAATTAAGAAGAGTATTGCCAATTTGAGGAACATGTTAGTATGGTGTCCCATTGTGGCCATCGCGGCATAGTTCTTACATTAAGTAAGTCGACAACGAAAGTACGATGATGAAAAGTCGAAACTATGATGGTGAAAAATCGAAACTGCGATGCGAAAAATATTTCGTTGTTTCGACTTTTCAGTCATCGTAGTTTCGTTGTTTCGACTTTACTTAATTGAAAAAATATGCCGCGATTGCCCATATTGGACACCGTATGTAAGACATGATAATTTACCTGCAAATCTGTCGCTGATTTCCTTTGGAATGGGATTGTTTCCCTGGTCTGTCCAGAAGACCTCACCGTAATGAGTTGCGATTTCTGGGGAGTACACGTCAAAATATTCGTGACCTTTGCTCTTGTAATCGTCATTGAAGTTGACGTGTTGGTCTCCACCGCTGGCGACCATGTACCTTCCGTTCATATTCCCACTTGCCGTGGAACCTAATTTTGTAAAAAAAGTAAAATAAAAATTGGTTCGTATTTTTTCAAATAGACGCTTGGAAGCTCATGTTTAAACGCAAGGAATCTTTACATCATAAATATTCGTATTTCAATTTTTTTTTATTCACTAAATAATTAGGAAAATACAATTTTTTAAAAATCAAACTGAAATAACTGTACAAACCGCAGTTTGTTAATATTCATTCCATCTGTCTGCATAACGTTACTGAATTGAGCCTGCTAGATTGCATTATATCGGTATGTCTTAAAATATAACCAACAAATACAATACCAACAAATATGTATATCTTATTTTTTTTTTTATTAATGCAATGGATGAGAAATAAGAGTAATCACCATTTTTGTTAAAACTAGAGGTACATTACGTCTAGCCACGGTATAAAAACGACATAAAATTATATAAACTAGTATTCAAATTAAAAAAAAAAATTCAGATGTGATTTGCTTAAATTCTCACATATTCTTCAGCCTTGGCATGCAAATAAAAAATGCAATTAAAGTACATGTACATGTAAATACTTTATCACGCTGTAAAGAAAGAAATGCCCTTATCTAAAAATCTAGAACATGGTGTTACAAAAATATAGATAAATAATAGCAACGAGTTGTTTATGCGTCTCTGTTGATAGATAACAAGCGCGAAATCTTTTTTTTTTTCAAAGTTTAAATATAATAACCGGTTTAATTTGCTCTTAACCCTTTACTTCATATAGACGCCTTTGGACACGTCTAGTATAGACGCCTTTGGACACCTCTAATATAGACGCATTTGGACACGTCTAGTATAGAAGGCTTTTGAATTATTGGGTGAATTATGTTTATATTAACTGACAGAGTGGAAAACAGTGCAGGAAGTTTTCAGATTGCTCGTTATGAGCAATCTGAACTCTTCCTGCACTGTTTTCAAAGGGCTTCGTGATTGGTGCGGTAAAACGCGTATTTATGGAGTAAAGGATTAATGCGTGGCAATCCAGTCATTTGGCATAAAACATGCGTGTTTATAGCCTTCACAAATATAACAACAAATTAGATTATCTGAGAAGTAAATAAAGTAGATAATGATTGGTTTAATACAATTTAACAAGCATAGTTACGTTAGTAATTTATCAATTTTCTGCAATTATAAGTCATGATGTCTGAAAGTTAAGCATTTACTTTAAGTTCGAAGGCAAACTATATAAATTTTGGTTAATTGTGTTTTGTTTTTGTAGGCCTACATTGTATACCATAATAATTTCAAATTAATTCAAATAAGACAATAACTACGTTTAAACAATTTATGTGGAAGTTTTCTATTCTTATGACATACCAATATAAACTGATATTCGATTTTATTTTTGTAAGCAAATGTATGCGTTGAGCACGTAAAACGTTTGTGTATCTCCAGTTTCAATAAAAATATCTTATCAACTAACGAATTCTATGCATATCCCACAATTCATAGCAATTTAACGCTTGCTAAACTATGACATCATTCAAACTTTCCCTGAAGCAACTGACCAAGCAACGTGCTCAAAAGTGCTGCTATTAAACGGGCCCAATCGGGAGAGATGGTTTAGTGGTCCAGCAATTAAGGTCTTGGACTACGAACCCGTTTGCGACGATAAATAAAATTATCATGATCATCAACGATCTGGGACCATTCTACAGACTAAGGTTTTATCAGATATTGTTGTCGCTCACCTTTGATCACTGTTGAGGATGACATCAACACGAGAAACAGCAGCGTGAACCCTGAAACATAAAGATATAGCTTTAATCATGAATTCAGCTGTTGAATCTGAAAATGCTACAATACGGTATCTCTTGTTATTAAGGTCAGGCGTTGTTACATACATCACGTTTAAATTCAAGATTGAATCGATTGATTGAATATTTAGCGTCATTTTATGACGTCGAGGGCTAACAGACGATCAGTTAACATAACCAATGTTTCCTGCAATCCTCAAAGGTTTACCAGTATTCGAGCACACCCCATATCCTCAAGTAACTTTACCACTTGAATCAGCGGTGAGAGACGAATAATAATGAGACGAATTGGGGGTATATTAATCATCATGGAGACTGTGGCCGAGCGGGGATTCGAACTCACGACTCCAGGATTGATAATCAGGAGCGCTACCGACTGAGCTATTCAGGTCCGGCTTTAATTCAATAATCAAGATTCAAAAATGTTATTCAGTAACTGAAACATATAATGTTTCTTATTGCATACGAATTTTAATAATAAATAAAACACGTGACACGCAGATAATAATCAAACATTATCAATAAAGTGTTAAATTCAAGTTAGGCAATATTTTGATACACATACATTTTACTAGTTTTAGACGCTGGACAAATATAGATTAAACATTTAACATACTTATATTTGAGCAGATCAACACAGAACATATATAGTATATACGTTTATGCATTTTGATTGGATAAATACACGCACTTAAAGTTAGATGAACATATTTTCATAGATTTGATAATATTGAATACTTCTTATTTTGTCGGTTATAATAATATAATGTAATAAACTCGCGGCTTTCACGGATATTCTTATAACCAGGACATATAAACATGGAATGGTATTCGTCTTCTATGCTATTGGAGTTACGGTAGTGTTGATAATATCAAATACTTCTTATTTTGCATTAACTCAATTAATGTCAAATTATAATAATATCATTTAATGAAGTTTTCATGGATATTCGGATACTAAGATAAATTAACATAAAATGGTATTCGTCTTCTACGCTATTGAAGTTACAGTGAGTACAATGACGCAAGTTACGGTCAATACTGTTTTGTGCATAAACGACCGGTTTCAATTTTTAATCGTCAACATTACGTTCATCTCTGATTTACTTCACGAGTTACGTGGATCCATTTTAATCCATGTTATTATGCATGTCCGCTCAGCTCTCGGACTTACACCACTATTATCTTCCTTGAGTACAGATGAAAGAGGTAGAAATAAAACTTTAGTTCTCTTTTTCTTCTGTTTTTAGGGTTTTGTATTGCAGTGATTTATTTTTCCCTACCATGTGTTAAAGGGTCAGTATCTTAGAAATCACCACTGATAATTTAATGCTGATTCCAGGTTTCCAGGCAATTCTGTGTCGATCATTTCAGAATTGTTGGTTCGAACCGCATCGTGGGCGAAAAGTTGACATATTATTACTCTGGAAATGGATAGGTATCACAAAAACATTGAACTTTAAAAAAAACCCTGGCCAATGCATGTTTTTTTTTCTATCATAATTGCATATCTTGATCCAGTGAAGAATTTGAGCCAAGACAAATGCTGCAGATTTTGTTTTTTCACTGTGTTTTGTCCATAAATGTTACAATGGAGCCCTATGGGAAGTGTAATAGTGGTGTGAGACGTAATACGTTATTATGGTGTTGCAGAGTTCGCGTTTTTATCGCCATGGTAATACATTCATCTAATCACGTTATACAGATCGCATTTTAGTCAACGCATTCATATCTGATTAGTCCGCATTAATAATCAAGATCGTGTCTCAATCTACACGCAACACTCAGACAATGACTTGTATAAATATTGTTATTGTTTTGACGACAATTTCATTCTGCAGTGTAAGAATTTTTATTTGTTTTCCTGAGATGAATGGAAGTGAAGATAATTAAAAACGAGATATTGCGAGCTTTTGCGTTCAAAATCGCAATCAGTTGCCTTTCCTTCTTTATACAATTCCTTGACTCAGATAAACAGCAATACAACATTTAGTTCTTTATCGATTTTTTAAAAAAATATTTTATTTGGTATTATAACATTTTTTCTACCTTTCCTGGAAATGTTCATCAAAATCTATTGTGATTATCACTTCTTTTTACTGATTTGGAAACATAAAACGCCCGTTACCTAAATTTGCAAAGTCAATATCGTACATAGCTACCTTGTGCATCGATGCACAGGCGTTGTATATTTCAAATCAATAAAAGAAGTGACATTCGCATATCTTATTGCAACTTTCCAAGGAATGTAAGTTCAGCGCATGGTCCAGTGGTAGAGCACCGAACCCATGGTCGGGGCGTCGTGGTTTCGATCCTCCGCTACGGCTATGTGTGGTGTCCTTGAGCAAGACACTTTTCCGCATATAATTTGTACTGGTTCTACCCAGGTAGACTTCGATCGTGATTTGTCTAAGTTGTAAGAACTTGTTTCACAATCGAAGTAAAATAAATAAGTTTAAACTAAAATTAAGAAATGTATTGTATTATCAAATAAAATAAATTTAAAAAAACGATAAAGAACTCAATTTTTTGTTGCTGTTTAATTGAGTTTGCGTTTCTAAGGTATTTCGGTGTACATGATAACTTACCTTTGAAGTCTGCCATTCCGAGACTCTGGGCGCGCTTCACCAGGAAACTAACAGAAACTTTACGTTTGTTAGAGAGTTGAAATAGTCTGTCCGTTCACAAAGCCGCACAAAAGATAAATATTATCTATAACTTATGTGTTCACCTCATATCTGTATTGCATGTCACATGTCCTGTATATAGGTCAAAATACGATCTCATTTGTTTGAAGATGACCGTGTATCTAAACACAGATATAGATAAATAAGCTTTGCTCCACGACAACCATGGCGTGTATCAGTTGGGGGGATTCGTTTACAGTGGTATTATCAATCATCCAATGTCCTTAACCATCTTATCATGCGCTGGTTATATTTATCGTTTGTACGTTTTCGTCAGCAAATTTTCTATTTTGAATAAGGTTTTGTTTACATTTAACTAATTTATCCCTTTACTTCATATATAAGCATTTGACACCTCTAATATAGAAGGCTTTTGAATTATTGGGTGAATTATGTTTATATTAACTTTATATTGACAGAGTGGAAAACAGTGCAGGAAGTGTTTAGATTGCTCGTTACGAGCAATCTGAACTCTTCCTGCACTGTTTTCAAAGGCTTTCTGTGATTGGTGCGGAAAAACGCGTATCTGTGGAGTAAAGGGTTATACAAGCTCGATCGCCACGTAGGGTTAGTGTTGAAGTGATTGAACATATCAACTGTTAATACTGGTAATATATTAGTAGCATTTACACATACATAAGAACCATTACGTACTCTCTTAAGTCTTAATATGATATTCCCAGAAGCACGTCAGGCGGATGTTAGCTTGGTAACATTACTTGAAAACAGAAATACGACCAGCGACTTATTCTCAGTCTAGGGAACCACGACAGACTCAAATTAGTTTGTTATTCATTTGTCGGTATTCAATTTAAACATTGACTATCCTAATCATCACAAGTGTATTATTTAAATATACTGAACGGAATAGCTAACCTGCCACTTTTGTATTTCCAATGTGTTCGTCAAAATATTGTATAGCGTTATTGAAATTTGTATACGAGTAATACGATATTCACAGGCAATCATCACGATCTAAATGTTCTTTCTAATCAAAGTCTAAATTTCAAGGAAATTACATGAAATGAAAAGAGAAAAAAAAATAAAATGTCAGGTAGCGGGTTAGCTGTTCCGTTCAGTATGCAATATGTATAAGATGACGTTATTTGTTTAAATTACATTAAACTAAATTTAAATGTTTCATTATTTCTAACATTCCTAGTTTCTGCCCGCTTAACATTTTATGGCATAGAATAATTTTGAAATATGAAAAAATTATTTAATAGGAGGGGATGGCGTAGTGATATGCATATTCGTATTTTGTCAAAAGAACTCAAATATGTCGAAGTAACATTTTCATATTTGTTGATTAATAAATGTGACAAGGACTGATTCAATGACCATAACTCCAACATTAATTACCCGATATTGCCCATTCAAGAATTAACTTGTCCGAGATATTATAGTTGTATAACAACTATGTAAGTTTGATGAAGATCAAATGAAAAAGAGCACACACAACAAAATGTTAATGGAGAGACGGACGACGAGTGATCAGAGTAGCTCATATTGACCTATGCTCAGGTGGGCTAATAAATGCTGTGATAAAACCGCAGATCATATGAATTTTATTCGAATTGTTCGGCTGAGGCCGTTTCTTCTCGATATTCTAGGGTACCGTCCCGTCATCACTGAAACTGTAGATTAAAGTCTAGCTCGCTTCAATACAGAAGCCCGTGTGGTTCCGGCCAAGAATAGAATTACTGTCGATCTCTGCAGAGGGGTAGAAATCCCCCGAATGAGCGTCATGTTCACTGGTGTGGTTAAATTACCAACCCCTGTGTGGTTCCAGTGAGCCATATAAGTGATGGCAAGAATAGGATCACTGTGGTTCATGCCTGTCGTAGGAAGCGAAACTTCGAGTAATGCGATATAATTACTTTGCTAGGTCACAAGTTCATTCTGCATAGTCATTTGTTAATGTATTTTGTCTAATCTACATGTTAGTTTGTTGTTTTTGTACATGAAGAGTGAACCTGAAAATTGCCTTCTTGTTGGCGTTGAATAACCTATAATATATTGGTATGACGTAGTACCTTATTCATTCATTCCAAAACAGGTCGTGTGAGAAGTTACTTACGGAAGGACGTTGCTGTCTACTTCAGTATGCAGTATGAAACTAACCTGGGCTGCGTTCAGCACCGTTAAACAGCAAACACGTTTTTAATGCCTGGTTCCCTAAAATTAACGTGTACTACGTGCTAATATGAGGTTGAGCCAGTGTCCAGGAAATTATGTTAGCTAACGTTTGACCGAACTGAACGCAGCCCTGTAACGTGAGCAAGTGCCTTTAAACAGCTGCATTGGGAAAAGGGCCAAAATGGGCCAAATCCACTCACAGGATTTCACTTGTCACGAGACCATAGGCCTATGAATTATAAAAATAGCATTACTCAAAACAGATAAGAATATGGTAATTATATATAGTTTTTTCCATAGCATTTCAATGCATAAATCAAAGTCCCTTTACGGATTCCATTGTACTATGGAATCTTTGTTTAAATAAATATGTAACCATATTCATAGGGATAAGTGCTAACAAATATGAACACATTCGTCTCACCGTTTCTGGAAACAAAGATATTTTGAATATTCACAATTGTATTCATTGTTAGCCCCGTGCTGGCCCTTTGTGTTAGTTATCCCTTTTTAAAAGGCAAATCCCAACCCGACTAGATAATGCTTTAGATCTCAAGGTGATTACAATAATTCCTTAAATAGATAAAAGCTAGAAATGTGTTTATATGAAACGAATGCCCCTGCTAAACATTTTAAATTTTATTAACGATTCAGATGAGAAGGGGCAATAGCTTTAGAAATTGAACGTAGACAAATATCAAACTGTCTGTTGTTTCTTGTTTTTTTTATAACTATACAGCTTCGCACAAAATATTAATTAAATATTACATATGTACAGAAATATTTATATTATTTCCCTGGTCTCAACAATTACTTATCCATTTTAACCATTTACTTCATATAGACGCCTTTTGACACCTCTAATATAGACACATTTGGACACCTAATATAGAAGGCTTTTGAATTATTGGGTGAATTATGTTTATATTAACTGACAGAGTGGAAAACAGTGCATGAAGTGTTCAGATTGCTTGTTATGAGCAATATGAACACTTCCTGCACTGTTTTCAAATTCCTTCAGTGATTGGTGCGGGAAAACGCGTATCTATGGAGCAAAGGGTTAATACAATGCCCATGCATGCAGGTAAAAAGATATATTCAACTCAAATGTTCTTATCACTGATTCAAGCGGGCAATTTATCAGTTACTTGCGGAGATGAGTGTGCTCGAGAAGTGGTTCACAATCTCAGATGCCAGGAAAGAGATTAACTAATCGCTTGTTAGACCCTCAATGGAATACAAATGTGACCAGATAAGAGATATTTCGGACTTTTTAATTTCTTTTTTTTTATAAAGGAGTTTAATGCCATTTTCCAATATATTTCAGGTTGTATGCGGTATATCCAGTTTCATTGGTGTAGGAGGAAGACCTCACAATGAATCTGTGTAGAATGACCGTTCTTTGGCAAGTAACTTGCAAACTTTCTCATATAAAGTTTTTGGAGCGGGCGGGTGGAACTCAAACCTACGATCTTAGCACCGAGAGGTAGTGGATCTTGAGGCTGTGCATTAGACTACTCAGCCACGGAGAACCTTACGTGATTTACATAAAATGGTGTCAAAAGCACAACAATTCAATCAATATATAACAAATAATTCAATTTTATTACCATTATTTCAGTAACTTTCTTCTTTAAAACGAGACATGATGTATTATGTTAATTCATTTACAGGTATGTATAATGATTACTGTGAATAAAAAAAAAGAAATATCATATACACAACTGATGAACTTTCAAGACCTCGTCTCTTGTAATAAACAATCATCGCTAAAATGAATGATAAAATTCAACAGTGTTTCAAATATAAAATATAACCGATTATATATATATATATATATATATAAATATATGAAACACTGGCATTCCTAACCACCACACTGGTACTTTGATGTCTCAACTGACCTAAAGTGAAAATGACTATTGCTCCACCCACTTGCCGAGTGGCAATGATTGTCCAAGGAAATGTTTACTTAGATATAGTCAGCTTGTCTAAGGAAAACGGTGGCACTGGAATCAATATTAATCGCTGACTTTATTATCAACTTCTTTGACCGACAGCATGTGTCAGGTCAATCAACTGACCTCATGTTTGCCTTTTACAATAATACTGTCAAGACAACTTTCATGCTTACATGGGATACTAGAAACTAACAAAACACATTCATGTAACTTATTTGAACAAAAGACAACATGAAGTACATTTCAAACCTTGATGGGCATTTTTGAAAGTTTTATTCCACATTTATGACCTTCCTGGGTGTTTATGAAAGCTTTATTCCACATTAATGATATTGATGGGCGTCTAATGACCTTGATGGGCATTTTTGAAAGCTTTATTCCACATTTGACCATCCTGGGTGTTTATGAAAGCTTTATTCCACATTAATGACCTTGACGGACGTTTATGAAAGCTTTATTCCACATTAATGAACTTGACGGACATTTATGAAAGCTTTATTCCATATAAATGACCTTGATGGACGTTTATGAAAGTTTTATTCCACATTAATGACCTTGACGGACGCTTATAGAAGCTTTATTCCACATTAATGGTGTTACCAATTCTTAAGAAAGTTCCTGCATGATATAAACAAATACTAAGACAAAACAATGGTCACTACCTGATACAGACATTAATAAAAAATTCAACAACCTTTACTTACCCAGTCTGAGTATGCTGTCACATGAACATGACTATATATTCTTTTTTTTAACTATTTTTCTCTTTACATATTTTTTTTTTCTTAATGTAATATGTGCTTTAAAGCCTTTGGTATACTTGTCAATATTTTCTTCAATTATGTTCACTTCTTTTACCTCTTGAATCCCTTTTCCCATTAGGTTCGTTCTTGACACTGGTATGCTCTGATGTTGTGTGATTAATGTGTTTGTTGTTTATAATCATCTTTTGTAAAATCTTTGTTATGTTTCCTAGAGATATAAAAAAAAATTTTCTCTCAACTTTTTTTCTATCATAAGTTTGTCTAGCTTTGTCATCATTTTCCCTTGTATTTTCTTTACTCTGGATTACTCCTCAGTCCATTCTTGTATAAGTTCTTCTTCTTCTTGTGTTTAAAACATTAAATGTTTTCCTCTCTTTAAGTACTGCAATTCAATCTTTGTGTTTGGTGCTTAACCACTTTCTCAACTTTCAACTCTTATTCTCCATTCACGGGTCAGTTTAACATATTTCTCTTTAATTTTTCTTCAATGGATACATTCATTTTTATCTTTGTTTTCTCTCCATATCCTTTCCACTCTTGTATCTCTTTATATCACTTCCATGATCATTAAGTTTATTTCCATCTTTGTTCCTTTCCCATTCCTTCCCCTTTTTGTATCTCTTTATTTCCATCTTAGATTTCTTTCCATTTACTTCCCTTTCATGTAACTCTTTATTTCACTTCCATGGATAAGTTTATTTCCTCTTGTATCTCTTTATTTCACTTCCATGGATAAGTTTATTCCCTCTTGTATCTCTTTATTTCACTTCCATGGATAAGTTTATTTTATCTTGTACCTCTTTATTTCACTTCCATGGGCAATTTTGTTTCGTCTTGTATCTCTTCATTTCACTTCCATGGGCAAGTTTATTTCGTCTTGTATCTCTTTATTTCACTTCCATGGATAAGTTTATTTTCTCTTGTATCTCTTTATTCCATAGATAAGTTTATTTCCATCTTTGTTTCTTTCCTATTCCTTCCCCTTTTTGTATCTCTTTAATTCACTTTATTTCCATCTTTGATTTCTTTTTAGTTACTTCCCTCTCTTGTATCTCTTTATTTCACTTCCATGGGTAAGTTTATTTCGTCTTGTATCTCTTTATTTCACTTCCATGGGTAAGTTTATTTCGTCTTGTATCTCTTTATTTCACTTCCATGGATAAGTTTATTTCCTCTTGTATCTCTTTATTTCACTTCCATGGATAAGTTTATTTCCATCTTTATTTTATTTTCATTTCTTTCCCACTCTTGTAAACAGTCCAACAATTGCAATAACCATTAGTTGAGCTTTGCCATCTCTTTTTGGTGTTTACAAGTTTGATATGTTTAAAATTAAAACTTTCTAAGGAAAATGTACATCAATTTGTGACCACCTATCAAAGGCCTTAATGGATTCATACATATCAAGAGACATCAAGATATGTACTGGTCAATCGACTCTTACTGTCTTTCTTTTACTCATTAAAATGTGTATTGTAACCAAATTTGTAATAAAATTGAAATTTTCTAGCAATGTAATAAAATTGATTATTTCTCCCAAAGTACATTGCAATTAAAATTGGTATTCTACTATTAAATGTAATACACAACAGAAATACAAAATACATTAATTTAAAATCTTTTAAAGACATACTCTAAAAATAGTCTCCTACACTAATTTATGAATTTGCATGGAAATGTAATTATTGCAAACTTTGATTCAAACAAATATACATGTATCTGTACATTGTAACTAAAATTGATACTCTACCAAATATAAAACATGTGCATTAGAAATACAAGTCAAATTGATTTAAAATATCCAAAGACATATTTTAAAAGTAATCTCCTATAATTCTTTATGTTATAACTGCATTTTTTGAGAAAATGATCAAATTCTCAGGACCAAGGGCCTAATCTTGATTAAAAAAATCACTTGGAGTGAAAAATATTTTTACAGACAGTATTACTGAAAAATACCACTCATTCTATATGATTTTTTTTTATAAAATATGTACAAAGTTTTATTTTGATCAATTAAGAATGATTGATTGAATATTTAGTATCTTTTTATGCTATCGAGGGCTAACAGACCATCATTTAACCTAACCACTCTTTCCAAGGATCCTGGAGAGTTAACCTGTACTCGAGCACACCACATTTCCGCAAATAACTGATAACTTTTCCACTTGAATCAGCAGTGAGAGAAGAATTATGATGAGACGCAATGTCATATATCAATCATCACGGAGACTGAGACTGAGCAGGAATTCGAACTCACATACATGGAATTATAGCAAGATGTGCTGCAAAATTGAGCTAATCAAGCCTGGCTCAATCAATCAAGACAAAAGGGATATATCAGTTATAGGGCAAAAAAATATTATTTAAGGAACAATCATACACAGATAATTTCAATATCATTATTATTATTATATTAATTTTTATTTTTTTGAATCGAGTTGAACACTATTTTCAACACATTTCAGGTAATTATATGGTATATCCAATTCTATTGGCGAAAGAAGACCCTGGAATGAAACTGAGTAGAACCACTATCCTTCCGCAAGTAACGGGCAAATTTTATCACATAAAGATTTGGGAGCGAGTGGGACTCAGAATCTACAATCTTGAATATGATTTTTTATTGGTATGTTATAAGTATAGAAAACTTTGTCGTAAATATTTTTTAACCTTATTACTGTCACTGGCCGAACTTGAATAAATTTGAAAATATTATGGTCTCCATCCATAGCATGAAAACAATAAACAATTTATTGAAATTCATATATATATATTATTTTCCTACCAAGAGTAAACAATTAATAGATGTCATGATAAGACTTGTAGTTTTAGTAAATTAATTATGTTACTATGATTGATAAATAATTCTTTGAATGAAATCTATCTAACCCATATTTATAAACTTTATTAACTTCTCAAATAATCTTATTTTCATGTTTTCACCATACTAATGTAATATTGTGTTGGCCACAAACATGCAAGTGCCGTTTTATAAAATATTTGTTTGTTTGTTTTGTCTGTTTAAGGCCCAATTGTCATTCCTAAAATGGCTTTGAGACGTTTTAAAAAAAGAACTCATGAAAACATGTGATCTCAAACAGGAAGATAAATATATATGATAATGGGAGAATTGGCTCCTGTTTCACCAACATTTTACTTAAAAACTTAACTAAGTTTTGACTGGTCATTTATCTATTATATAGATTAATATCAATGAAACAACATGCAGTTTTTCTGTAACCAGTCTAAAATCATGATCAACAGTTTTACTGTAACCAGTCTAAAATCATGATCACCAGTTTTACTGTAACCAGTCTAAAATCATGATCACCAGTTTTACTGTAACCAGTCTAAAATCATGATCACCAGTTTTACAGTAACCAGTCTAAAATCATGATTACCTAACTGCTTTTCTTCAATCTAAGTTTTCAAGTATTTAAGTATATGTTGGTGAAACACGAGCCTGGTAAATGTTTCTCAGTTAGCTCATTATCTTGTCATACTACACTGTCACCTCCACTGACAACTCACTTTCCAAAGCTTCTTCTTCCTTTCTTATATCATTTGTATTCCTTTCTTTGTTATCATTTTGCTCATTTTTAATATCTTTCCTTGTTTCTTTATCCTTCCTTTTCTTGTCTTTATCCTTCTTATCTTTGTGATGGTGGCTCTTCCTTTCTTTCTTGTCTCCACTTTTATCATTCTTGCTCGTCTTGTCATCTTGGGAGCCACTTTCCTCACCCTCGATCTCGGAGAACTTGTCATGCTTCCACTCATCCATGCTGGAACTCGCTCCTACAAAAATGACACGGTTTATTCCAAACATTAAAGTATTTATGGGAGTTACCAGTCTGTAATGGCCATTTGAAGTCATACTTATTTTGTTTACCAGTTTTAGTATTTCAGTATAAACAGGCCTGTATCAAATACTATATTCTGACATATCTTAGTCTATCCCAGGACCTGATATCTCCCTTATCAGGTCTATTAACCACCAATGGAAAAAGCAGGGAATTCTATGCTTGTCCCACAATTCATAACAATTGAACACTAATAAATTATGACGTCATTTAAACTTTCCCTGAAGCAACTGACCAATCAGCATGCTAGAAACAATTGCTATTAAACAGACCCAATGGTGAGAGCTGGTTCCTTCTACAGACTAGACAGAGCAAGTTTCATTGGTGGGGGAAGACCTCATAATGAATCTGAGTAGGACAACTGTCCTTCTGCAAATATCTTCCATATTTTTGTGGACCAAGCAGGATTCAACCCACAACTTCAGTGGTGAGAGGTTAAGTTAGAGGTTAAACGGTCATCAGACAACAAAGCCTTAGACAACTGCAACCTACCAAGTTTGGTTGTAATTTTCCATCTACAGATCAGAGGTGATATTTACCAACCATTCTTAAGAATATTCTTAGACTTTGAACTCAAAAACAAATTTTGAAAAACTCACTTAAGAGACCATTTTTTGTGGCAAAAATTTGCAAGCATGTAGGGAAACCTAATATATAGTCAAATAAACTCTCACCATTATTTTATCTATCATGCTAATCTAGATATCTAAGGTTGAAATTTGGACTTTCGAGCTTAAGTCTAAGAATATTCTCAAGAATGGTTGGTGAATATGACGCCAGATGCTTAGCTGGATATAGATTCTTTCTTTAAACTTATTTATTTAACACTGATTATGAAACAAAAGTTTTACAACTTAAATAAATCACACTCAAATTCTCCCTGGGTAAAACCAGTCCTAAGCATATGCAGATAAAGTATCTTGCCCACAGACAACAGAAATAGTCGTGGCAGAGGATCGAACCCGTGACCCACCAATCTTGAACTTGATGCTCTTACACTTGGTTTCCTGCTCAACCTCCACTGGTTTAAGATGATTTACACCATAAATGGGAAATTAGGGACAAGAAACTTTATCACAAAATCTCATCCAACATGGTTGCCATCATTGCATCCAAATGGAGCATTGAGTTACCACTAGGTGATGCTTATGCACTAACCGTATCCCAACACATGAAACTGTGGGATATGTTTTCATTCCAACTATTTCATATCTTTTTTTTACCGCAACAAGTTGGGTGTACTGCAACAAACTATTTCACCTCCAAAACAGCACTCAAGCACTCAATTTGTTCTAATTCAAGCGGTTTGGTGAATCCAGGAGATAATGTCATCTCTTGTATATAAACTGCCACGGTCAGCAGTATTTCTGGTACGAAAATGGCACAGGGCGATGTTTACTAATAGTAAGTCAAAATTAAATGATGCTATATTTAGAAATATACATCTTTATTCAAAATATTAAGGTGAAGTTTACTTTTATCTTTTAATTCAATGAAATGAGAAATAAGACACACTTTATGAGCATATTTATATTAAAAAAAGTCCATGCCTCCTAACCACCATCAGTGTAATAATATCTAACCAAAACCAGAGAGTGAGGTGTACAAGCACACAGATCAAACAAAGCTAGTGATGTCATCTGGGGAAACACATTGCCTACCGTAAACAAGGTTTTGCTGGGAATGGAAAATACGGAAGTATGTTTCTGTAGATGTAATTTACCTTTGAATGGCACACGCCCCTTGAAAACCGATATACCACCACGTCCATCTAATTGAAAAAAAAAAAAGTTTTGAAATAATTTACCAGCCGTAACAACAAAGCCAGCCTATTAATGTCAGACTCGGTACATACATGAGAATACAGTTGTAGATACGACACAATCAATCAATATGTAAAACAAAATATTTAAATGGGGTTCAACGCTATTTTTAACACATTTCAGGTTATATATGGCATATCCAGTTTTATTGGTGGAGGAAGACCTCAGAATGAATCTCAGTAGAACTGCTGTCCTTCCGCAAGTAACTGGCAAACTTTCTCACATAAAGTTCTTTGGGCAAGCGGGCCTCGAACCTACGACCTTGGTGGTGAGAGGTAAGTGATCTTGAGACCTTAGTAAAATCGTTGAATCGCAAAACAATGTTTTGTACAGGGGTTTCCTTACTTGGGCTACACGCAGGATTACCAGGTAAGACTAAAATAGATTTCCCACTTAAATTGTGAAGTATTAAACGAGTCCCATGGTTTCATTTTGATTTCAATTTGATTTGTCATACAGGTTTAAAACTAGTAAAATTTGTTTCATCTAAGAAAGAGTCCAAATGATGATGTGATAGTTGTCAAGCAGTATTTAAATGCGGTCTATTTTTAGAATTGGGATTTCGTTTCAGGTTTACCACTCCAACTGAAACTTCAATTTTGACACATTTCGTTGAATTTAATTAATATACCAAACCATTTAAGATTTTATTTATGATATTTGTGCTTTTTATCCATTTTAAAAAAGATTTTTTTTTTCAGGACATTGATACCGTTTTTTCCTTATATACTCCCTTTAATCTATTAATATCAACACATTTTGGTTGTAGGCTGTATATTAATAAGAGTTTTAGAGGTGAATAATCATTTTACAGTTTAAAAATTAGGTCTGTACGCATATCTTAATAAAAATAAGTTGTCAAGCAAAATAATTTTTATACATATAACTAGTTGACCAGTACATTGGATAATTCGCGATTTAACAGTTCTTTACCTCGAGGGTTGTATCTGGGTAATCCTCTCCCTCTTGGAGTGAAGCCACCTCGATTATAACCACGGGTGAAGCCAGAGCCCCTGTTGAATCCGCGCCCGAACCCACGGGAATTTCCACGACCCCTGAAACCGCCTCTCTCGCCGGGATAGCGGCCAGTCTTTAGAAATATCTGTTTCCTTTCCCAGAAGTTCATGTCATCCCTCGATCGACTGTCGTGCTATAATTTATAGACATTTACAAAAACTAAACATGAGTAAAGGAAATTGAAAATATTAACATGGTAGTTTATGGTGTCTAAAATTTTAGATTTGTATGGTGTTTTGCGAGACTTTCAACAATTTTTCAGTCATATCACGGCGGTGTCTACTTGAGACAGTATTCTGAGCGCTGTCACACTGGAGTATCATGCCGCAGACACATGGTACGATACCCCACCGAGTCACATTATACTGACACTGGGCCGACCAGACCTAGACTCTCCTCTAAATGCTGAGCGTCAAGCGAGGAAGCTTCTAGTACCATTTTTAAAGTCTTTGGTATGACCTGGCTCCTGTTTCACCAACATATACTTAAATACTTAAAAACTTAAACCTAAGAAAAGCAGCCATGTGATCATGATTTTAGACTGTTTCCAATAAAACTGCATATTGTGTCAATGATTTTGATTATATAATAGATAAATAACCAGTCAAAACTTAGTTAAGTTTTTAAGTATTTAAGTTAAAAGTTGGTGAAACAGAAGCCTGGTCAGGGAACGAACCCACAACCTTCCGCATGCGAGGCGGATGCTCTACCGCTAGGCCACGCTGCGGTCCCAAATTTTAGACTTGAAAATACTTAACAAAATATTCGATATGCAAAGTAAAAATATTTTTCATACATCTAATTCAAGAGTACACAAGTCCTCCATGATAGTCAAAACTAACTCATGTTTGAGTTTACTCTGATTACTAACAACATATCCTAATTGAGTAATGCCAACGTCATAGGTTTGTGTTCCACTTGCTCCAAAAACTTTATGCCAAGTTTTGTCAGTAACTTGCGGAAGAGCGGCGACTCTATGCAGATTCATTTTGAGGTCTATCTCCAACAATAAAACTGGATATACCATATATAACCTGAAATGTGTTGAAAATGGTGTAAAATCCATTCATAAAAAAAAAATAACAGATACACTTTACAACTCAACTGTTACTGTTGATAAATTGATGTGGTGAAAAATGGCAGACAATAAATACAATTTTACCTCGAAGTAACTCCCCTTTGGGATTACCTCTGGATTCTCTTCCCATTCCTTGTACTGGAACTTGTCTGAAACAAAATAAAAATGCTTGTAAGTTTAAAGTGTTATAATACATGTAATAGAGTACACATGTTATATGGAGGGTCTTCGTTTGCATATTTAGCATCATTTTTATGCCATCGAGGGCTAACAGATGATCTGTTAACCTAACCACTACTTCCTAGAATCATGGAAGGTTAATCATCGTTCAGTGCTATTTTTAGTATGTCTTAGCCCTCGTATATAAAATGCAGAAGTGATTTCCAACTTGCCTGAACTAAGACGACGTCGATTTGTCCTGATAAATGACAATATTTGCAGACGCTACGTCATAAATGACAGAAACTAATTTGGGCGATTTTTTTTCCTATCCTTTGTAGAGGTAATTTGAGAAATAAATGTACCAAATTTCTAAGGTTATGTGGTAATTAAAAATGCTCTATTTATGTTAGTAATTGTATTTTTTAAAAACTTACTATAAAATTAACACTATGTGGACACATTGCTTTCATGATTTACATGCATGTTCAAATATATTGTAACTGATAAGAACAAGAAAAAATAAAATAACTTTCTTCTGCGTTTAGATGGTGTGTTTATTTATGTACATAAATATGACAATATGACATAGGCCTGAAACATCATCGTAAAATAGCATCAATTTTACACAAAGGCAGATCCATTCTTCATACCCCCACCCCCCCCCCCAAAAAAAAAAGAAATGGCACATGCTCCAGTTTAAATTTCCATATTTTATTAAAATTAAATACATTTCTTCTGAAAAACATGTGTGCCCGTTCAGATTTGTGTTGCACCCACTCTAAAATGAAATCCTGGATCTGCACATTTCCATATCTATACTTAGCAACTTTTTCTAAGTTACACCCAGCACTCAATAAATAATGGATATAATACACTGAAATAGAGTCAACATGTTTACAGATGTTTAATCTTGGAAATGATCTCAACAATCAAAGTCCAATTCATCGAGCTGTAAAAAAGTATAATTCTCGTTCCCTTCAAGTGTATCATTGGACAAGAGTATTACGAGAAGTACAGATTTCAGAAACTCCATTGTTTTTTTGCAATCCAATTTTCGTTATCTATCAAAGATCAATTTGCACTGAATTGCCACCTCAAATCAGATCAGATGATTTTGTCGAAAACCAGATGGTTACAGTGTCGATCAAAACAGGCTCTATTTTGTATTTCATAATCAAACTGAATATCGATGGTCTTCATTCAAAATGCCGAACTTACCATTTTGCGAATTTTTCGGTATTTCATATTAAAATTTGCAGAGTTCATACTACATCTGCGAGCAAAACGACGAAAGTTGATATCCAATCAGAATTACCGGTAGGTCATTTTGACCATGTGAACATGTATACTATCACAGTACATTCACTTGCAGAATTAATTTAGTAGACTCTTCCTTCATTTTGTCGATTGTTAAATTACCATCGGAAAGAGTAAAATAATGTTTCAGTGAGAGACAATGTAAACCTTGTTTGACTGTATTTCACAAGACTACAGAGCTAGATGAATGAATGAATAGGGTTTTACAGCGTACCAACACATTATAGGTTATTCTACGCAAACAGGAAGGAAAATTCCAGGTTCACTCTACATGTACAAACACAACAAATTAACATAGAAATTTTAAAAAATTCACCAACAAATGAATATGCAGAATGAACCTAGAACCTTGATACCTGCAGAACTGCAGAGTTTCAGCAAATTCTATCATATTACTCAAATTGTTGCTTCTTACAACATGTATGATCCACAGTGGTCTTGTTCTTGCCATCACTCATATGGCTCCCTGAAACCACACAGGGGTTGATAATATAACCACAATAGTGAACATGACAAAAAATTATAAAATGAACACCCATTCGGAGGATTCCTACCCCTCTGCAGAGATCAGCAGTAATTCTATTCTTAGCCGGAACCACACGGGCTGAGATCTTAATGAAGCTAATAACATAAAATTCGTCCTGCAGAAAGTATTTACTGGACATCTCAATCTCAACCTCACCTGAGTTACATAGGTAACTTGCGTCCTAACGAAACTAACATTTCATTTTACGAAGTACAAATATAAAACAAAAACAAAGAAAAAACACAAGACTTGTTTTTTAATTTTTTTTGTTATCCAAACAATGTACATTTATATACAATGTAAATAAAAAAAAAATCCATGAACATTTCATGAAATACAACACTTTTAAAGTAAATATATATCACTCTAAAAAAACTTGAACACAGAAAATGTTTTACTTGATTGGTTTCCAACCTACGTACGTTCATATACAAAGTAAATTTTATAAAAAATCCAAGAAATTTTCATGAAATACAACACTTTAAAAGAAAATATATCACTCTTAAAAAAACTTGCACAGAGAAAATGTTTTACTTTGATTGGTTTCCAACCTAGGTACGTTCATATACAATGTAAATTTAAAAAAAAAAATCCATGAAATTTTCAACTTCCACAATTCTTATTATTAATGTATATTGAACATTTGACAGCATTGTCATTGTTTGAATTGTGAATTTAGAGAGAAAAAATTGATGCTTGGAAATTTGGGTATGAATTCGTGATTTTATAAGTCTACTTTCAATTTGTCAACAGTGTACACCTTGAACAGAAAAGAATCCCTTGGATGATACATAACTCCGACTTTTCTCATCATATTTTGGTAGTGCAGAGATTGACATAACAAAACGTAACTTTCACTTCTTTCATTTGGGTGTTTTTATGAATGACATGCAATTTTTTTTATTTTTTTTATAAAGAACAAAAATTCACTGGTGGGCTTAGTAATTTAAATGACTTACAAGTAGTTACAGTTAATATTATGTTTTCCAATAATAAGAGTTTTACGCTACCAAAACATATGTGAAATGTAAAATTTCAAAATTATTATCATACAATTTTCGTATGCAACAAACTAGCAACAGTTAAGATTTTAGTAAGCAGCAACTCTTTCCTGTATATATATTATAATTTCTTCTTTCTTAAAACAGGAAAATTGGATAATAGTAAAAGATGATTGACTGATTGAACATTTAGCATCATTTTTATGCCATCGAGGGCTAACAGACGATCAGTTAACCTAACCATTGTTTCCTGGGATCCTGAAAGGTAACCAGTACACCCCATCTCAGCAAGTAACTGATAACTTCCCCACTTGAATCAGCCGTGAGAGACGAATGATAATGAGACACAATGCAGTATATCAATCATCACTGAGACTGTTGCCGGGCAGGGATTCGAACTCACCACCCCGGATTGATAGTCAAGACACGTAACCGACTGAGCTAAACAGGCCCAGCAATATGCTAAAAGAACATCATAATCTAATGTTGTGTTCAAATAACAAAAACATGATATATAATATGTTTCACACAAATCACATATTGATGCAACTATTTCAACAATAAATACTATATACACGCAATGTATGGCCTCCTATCATCTGGTGTGTTTTATCTGATGGCATGTTTACAGGGATATTAACATACAGTAGAACTTCGATAGCTCGAACTCGGTTGGCTGGAACACCACCGATAGCTCGAACTCGGTTGGCTGGAACACCACCGATAGCTCGAACTCGGTTGGCTGGAACACCACCGATAGCTCGAACAACTAACCCGGTCCCTGCCAAATTCCTATTTAATTTCTGTTGTTCTACCACCGAAAGCTAGAACACTGATAGGTGGAACAGTCAAACTAGAAATTAAGTCCCGCAAACACTTACCTGTGTTTTTCGCACCTTTCGGTCGAACAGGTGATCAAAGATAAAGAAAATCGGAGAAGTTTGCTATGTTTGTAATTTCTACACGTCATAATATTCCCACTGTCTTAAAGAGCGAGAAGTTTGTTATGATCATTTGGTGAGTGTGTTTATAATTGGTTACAAGTTTGCTTTAATTGTACCGCATGTTGCATTAATTTGATTCTTAATTTGGTGTTTATTTGTAATTTAAGATGAAATAAAAAACAAAACAATTTATATTGCAAACATTGAATAGTAAAGAGTTACACATACAATTTTACCCTATAAATCTTAGACATGGGAAGTTCAGTCTCATTGCACAATGTCACATTTAACAACACATTTAACTGAAGAAGAAACGGATGAGCAACTTAGTGATTGACCCGGTTACCGGAGGATAACTAAGTCAGCCTCTTTGACGATTGCCTAGTAACTTGGTGAAGGACCCGGTAAAACCAGAGTGTGATTTCATGTCATTTACATTCTCACGCACACCGGAAGCTAAATATAGCTATTTATACATGAGTATATAAATTATGATGATAAAAGGTAAATTAAGTAATTATAGTGTAATACAATTAATTATATTTGGAAATTATCTTTTCTGGTTTATTGGATTTTTTACATAAACAAGAAATAAACATCATTTAAATCATCTATTGCACCTGTTCAAAGCGTACACATGGGATTCAATAGCACGATCACAAACGTACTTGTACACCATGTACATATACGATGATTGTTGTACCAGGCTTGACTCGAACTACCGCTGACTCAAACTATTTTGTCCAGTCCCGACGAGTTCGAGAGATCGAAGTTCTACTGTATGCTATTTCAGAAAACACCAACCAATCTGCACCCAAAAAGATACCCCCGCCACCATATTAGCATAATTTTCATAATATATTTTAGTTAGTTCATACAATTAGATTCATATTAACTCAATCTGGAGTATATGTCTGAATTATTTCTTTAAGACTGTTTCCTGGGTAGAACCAGGACTGAGTGTTGTTTTTGAGAAGTCATCGCACCTGGGATTGAACCCACAACCTCTAGTGTGAGCAGCCAGCACTCTGTCCACTCCAACACTTGAATTCTTTATATCAATTTTAGTCACTAACTAAATGATGTGGTGGTCAGGGGGTTCCCTCAATTTTAATTGTTCATAATTTATCTATTGTAGTATACAGCACTCTTGCATAAAATTTAACCCTTTACTTCGTATAGACGCCTTTGGACACCTCTAATATAGACGCCTTTTTGACACCTCTTATATAGATGCCTTTTGGACACCTCTTATATAGATGCCTTTGGACACTTCTAATATAGACACCTTTGGACACCTTATATAGAAGGCTTTTGAATTATTGGGTGAATTATGTTTATATTAACTGACAGAGTGGAAAACAGTGCAGGAAGTGTTCAGATTGCTCGTTACAAGCACTGTTTTCAATGACCTCCTGTGATTGGTGCCGGAAATCGCGTATCTATGGAGTAAAGGGTTGACATCTTATAAGCGGTCGTTGTGAAAAATATAATGTTGAATTGAGTTAAAATAACTATTCAATATGTTTGTAAAAAAAGAATTATTCATGGCTTTTTTGGATCAGATAGAAAAGTCCTTGGGATAACTGTTTTTGCCAAAGGACGGAATTTTTTCTATCCAAACCTCAAACGCATGTAAGATTCTTATATAATTAAATGCCAAATAAATCCTGACAGGTCAACATTTTCCAAATTCTACTATCTATTTACTGCATCCTTTCATGCCACCACTTCGCTTTTGTGTTATCCAGTTATAACATAGTTATAACATTATGCAAATGCATAAAATGCCGTCATCCAGATATTCCTGCAAGCACTTCTCAAGTCCATAATCCAGTTAATGCATCATGCCAATATGTTACAAGTCCATAATCCAGTTTATGCATCATGCCAATTCGTTACAAGTCCATAATCCAGTTTATGCATCATGCCAATACATTACAAGTCCGTAATCCAGTTTATGCATCATGTCAATACGTTACAAGTCCATAATCCAGTTTATGCATCATGCCAATATGTTACAAGTCCATAATCCAGTTTATGCATCATGTCAATACGTTACAAGTCCATTATCCAGTTTATGCGTCATGCCAACATGTTACAAGTCCATAATCCAGTTTATGCATCATGCCAATATGTTACAAGTCCATAATCAAGTTAATGCATCAGTTACAAGTCCATAATCCAGTTTATGCATCATGCTATTAGGTTACAAGTCCATAATCCAGTTTATGCATCATGCCAATATGTTACAAGTCCATAATCAAGTTAATGCATCAGTTACAAGTCCATAATCCAGTTTATGCATCATGCCATTAGGTTACAAGTCCATAATCAAGTTTATGCATCATGCCAATATGTTACAAGTCCATAATCCAGTTTATGCATCATGCCAATACGTTACAACTCCATAATCCAGTTAATGCATCATGCCAATATGTTACAACTCCATTATCATGCCAGCCCAATCCATTTCCACTTTCCATTTAAAGCACCATACCAATTACTCCATTTTCCACTTCACTGTATTGTCTGTAATTTTTTATTTTTTTTTTATATTCTATTTTCTTTCCATAGCTGGTCTCTGGATTGCAAATGTACATAAAGTAAACAAAAACGTTCTTGTTCTGCATTCATCATTTACAACAATTTACACTCGCTTCTGTATTGGCAAAAATTTAGTTCTATTCTGTATATTCTTTCGAACAAACCGGTTGATTTTTGGTGCCAAACCCTTCAAATCAGGAATTATAGAAATGCCCCTTCCTATGGACATAATGGACCCTTTAATGATGATTAACATCTTCTCCAGACCAACAAAATCCAGGAACAGATCCCCATCGACACTCTTTTTATACAACTTTCTGTCTCGCAGCATGATCATGGGGTACCGTATATAGCAACCGCCACAATTGAGAACATAGCAAGCCATGTCCTCCTCAAGTTGGATCCTGTTCCGGTTCAACTTGGACGCTATATCCTGTCCTGTCCAACGTGGCAACATCTGACTCCAGACAAGCTTCACTGATGGCACGGCCGACTTGATTGTATCAACAGTGTCTTTGCCAGTCTTTAGGAACTCATTTACTGATGAAAACTGCAAATCATTGCCGCCGACGTGTAAAATGACAATGGATGGTGCAGGTTTTCGGGAAAGCTCTCTTTGAAACAAATGAAGTACGTCAGCCAGCAACATGCCTCGATTGCAGACCCATACAAAGGAAACATCCTTTCTTGCTAATCCAAGATCAAGGCCAAATTGTGCACGTTTGTCAGCAAAGGCCATGCACTGTTTCATCTCCCCTGTACCAAAGATCCATACATACTTCTTTTTGATGTCCCTGCTAGTTTCATCTGAAAAAGACATCAGTTAAGAATTGGAATTTATTATAAAACTCCTAGCTTGTACCCAACAATCAAGGTCGTAGGTTTGATCTCAGGTGGGGTCATGTCAGACTTGATAAGTAGTAGTAGAAGCTTCCTGAGCCTTTAGGAAAGCTCTAGGAATTGTCGGCCCAGTGTCAGTATAATGTGACTGGGTGGGTTATCATAGCATGATTTTTTTAAAGCGATACTAAACACCGTACAACAACAGGATACTACTCAACTGAGTTTCATTCATACAAATCAATCAAATTCAATGTTGTAACGATTGGTAGGGTGACCGAAGGCTTCCATTAGTAGAATTGAACACAATCTCGGTTCAGGAGGAACTCCGGATTTTATACTGCCTGGTTTGACTGTATTGAATTATCTTGCATTTAGTTTTATTGGTAAGGAAAGAGAAGATCCATCGTTCTTTGGTAGGTAACAGCTTAGCTTTCTAATAGGGCTCATGAGAAAAACTGACTCATTTTATGTATGTTATTTGTCATCAACAAAATACTTCTTAAAGTTAGTGGAAGAAAATGTACCCAAAAAATCGCATCAATCCACATGTACAAATTATAATGTTCCGCTGCAAGATACCCAGTCAGTATGCTTAAATATACCTACAACTTTCTGTTCAGTAAATGAATATTGAATCACAGAGTAAAGACACATTCGAAGAATCGAATTTATGAGAAATTTGATTTTACGTTTTCCATTTTATTCGTCAATGTTGTAGCATAACGAGATACCGGCCAATGAGTAAATCAACAAAATACAACATATTAATTTAATGAACAGAATATCCACAATATAACATTATGGTGATCAATAGTTTTAGTGCTAGATTGAAAAAATATAGACAATATAGTTGGGGTCTCTTTTCAGAATAGTTAGTTAGGTCAGCATCTTTAAGCTTTAAGTTAAGCAGCATTATTTTTATGGAAATGACGGAAATGATGCGACACGACAACCAATGCACCAGGCTACCACCCCCCAACCCCCATCTGGACATGTACGTTATTTTACTAACTGTTAAAAATAGACTGTGTGTGATAGCACAACACATGAACGGGTACATCAATAATCCATTAAATTTTATTACCCTTAGAAAACGAAGCATCGCTTCTTTCTCTTTCTTCAAACTCCTCTGCATTTGGATAATCTTCCCCTTCATCTTCTGCGTCTCCATGGTGTCTATGACCCTCTCTGTCGCGCCAGGAGCTGCGGGCATCATCATCATCATCATAGCAAGACATTTTTCTCGAAGGACCAAATGCTGAATTTAGACTATTTTTGCGTGCATGCTCATTTTTGCAATGCATTGCCCCATAAACATGCTCAGTGGCTTGTTCTGCAGAGTTGACAGGAACATTGCAGATCTCACAGTGTCCCCAGTGAGTTCTCACCCCAGTGTCTGCACCTCCAAGTCGTCTCAACGCCTCATCCGGAGGAATTTCCAGGTCTTCTGTAAAGTAAATGTTAGAAACAGATGAAGGGAGATTTGTGCAACTTCAGACTTGGCCATACAACTAAACACACATGAAATTACATGTAGTACCATTGACGACCGAATCTGCGCATGTTGGTACAATGTCATGCATAAAAACATTGAATATTTTACAGACACACAAACGGATACTAAAAGTAGCAGAACTAGACTTTGAACCTTCAACTCTGCAGTGCAAATTCATGATTTTATCAACTTAGAACAATCGGACAAAGCGGACCCAAAAAAATCATTTTAGTCTGCTAGTTCTATAAATATGTCACTAGTTCAAGAACTAACTGCTTAAAGATAAGAAATTTTTGATGACATACAGAGGATTAAAGGAAGTGTATCAGGGAAAAAAGGCTATAAATGTCTGGAAAATAAAATATTTTTTTAAAATGGAAACAAAGCATCCGTACATCATAAATAAATAAAATCTGAATAGTCTGGTACATCAATTTCACTAAAACTTGACAACAAATCAATATATTTCAATCGGAGTGACAAACTTGAAAATATATCCCCATTCTAAAAATAGACAGCACTTGAATACGGCTTGATTATCTTTGCATCATCATTCAGACTGTCTTTTCTAAGATGAAACCATTTTTACTACACGAGATTGTATGATGGACCAAATTGAAATCTCGCGACTAATTTAATATGTCACAAAATATGTTGCAATTTTAAGACAGAAATATTTTTTAGTCTAACCTGGCTGTGTAGCCCTAGTAAGGAAATATATCAATTTGACATGTTTCAGTAACTTTCCTTATAGCATTACGGGTTTCATGAGTAATATGTAGGAAAGATTTACTGGAGAAAAAAAAAGTCCTGATACACTCCCTTTAAAATACCGCACATTGTTCTTTAGTTCTTACCTGATGTAGAACTTGTGCCTAGACGATCCAAAAATTTGACTGAAATGAAACAGGCCCCAAATGAAATCAGATCTAAAGACAAGCTAAATACACGGACCAAAAAACTGCATTAAAAATAAATAGTTTCTAAAACATATTCTGCATGCACTTTGATAAAATAGACATTATTCATACATGTATATCAAATCAATCACTCGTATATGTACAACAGTTACTATAAATGTACAAATATACAATCAAGCCTGTCTTTAGCAACCAGTCATGGGAAGGACCTTTTAAGACAGGCCGTTGCTTAATGCAGGTAAATTTGCTCTGAAAGCATAAAATGGAAAAAGTACAACTGTGGCTGCTGAAGACAAGTGGCTGCTTAATAGAGGCGACAGCTTATATTATAGGTTTGACTGAATAAATATCCAAGCAAGCGGTGTAAGAAACTTCAAAATTTAAGAAGATACTAGTAATACTTCTCATAAAACTAGCAGTGTTACGCTGGTTTTGGAAATAAATAAAAATTCTTTTACCAATAAAAGCCGTTTCTTTGGATTTTTATACTATACACTCGATCAAAACAAATTTAATTGTACATGTATTTAACTATTTCCGACATATTATCATCATGGAGGCTGTGATCATGCTGGGATTTGAACTCATAGTCAACCAGGTTTGGATTAAAACAAAGAAATATGAATCATATTACACTTGAGAAACATACATTTTACATACCAGAAAAGAAAATCTGCTGTTTCTATCATTTTAGGCTTAAGATCAACTTTCTGTGCTCATGCAATTCCTTGGTTTGTAGTAGGACGTCATTTTAAAATGGCGTTTGATATACATGTTTATAAACAAAGTACACGGCGGAGATGATATTCCAACCTTGACACAAGGGTCAACCAACACAGTGAAGTTCTTATATCCTTTTATTGACTAAGCATAACAAATTATTATATAAAAAATATTTCTGTACTGTTGGGTGGAATGAATGCCAATGACGGGCAATCACATTTATACAGCCAGTTTTCTCCCAGTTGTTGATACCAGATGGCACAAGTCAGGCTTTATATTTTGCCTACACTGATCAGTTTTTTTATTGTTGTTTTGTTGTTGTATGGTGTTTTTACAATTTTTCAGTCATATCACAACGCAGTCTACTTGAGACAGTTTTGTAAGCGCTGCAACACTGAAGTATCATGCCAAAGACACATGGTACGATCCGCCCAGTCTCATTATTCTGACACCGGGCCAATCAGACCTAGAACTATCCTCTACATACTGCATGCCGCAGACACATGGTATGATACCCCACCCAGTCTCATTATTCCGAGTCCGGGCCAATCAGACCTAGAACTTTCCTCTACATACTGCATGCCAAGGGAGAAAGCTTCCAGTACCTTTTTTTTTTTAAGTCTTTCGAATGACCCAGCCGGGGATCAAACCCACAACCTTCCACATGCAAGGCGGATAATATACTGTTTTATTCTTGACTGGCAGTCAAAAGAAGCGTCTTGTAATTGCTTGCTTAAGACCCCAAATGATAATATATAAATCAAGCCATTCTTTCACAAACATTTATTTGCTATGTTTCTACCCGCTCAATTTTTTTTATTGACTTTCAAAGTGTTAACTTTTTTTCTGGCCATTTTTGTTTAAAATGACATGCAAAATAAAGATATTGTCAAAAAAAAAAAAATTAGCGAAATACCACATGAAAAATACTGGGTCGGGGCACAGAAAACTCATAATAATACTATACACTCGATCAAAACAAATTTAATTGTACATGTATTTAACTATTTCCGACATATTATCATCATGGAGGCTGTGATCATGCTGGGATTTGAACTCATAGTCAACCAGGTTTGGATTAAAACAAAGAAATATGAATCATATTACACTTGAGAAACATACATTTTACATACCAGAAAAGAAAATCTGCTGTTTCTATCATTTTAGGCTTAAGATCAACTTTCTGTGCTCATGCAATTCCTTGGTTTGTAGTAGGACGTCATTTTAAAATGGCGTTTGATATACATGTTTATAAACAAAGTACACGGCGGAGATGATATTCCAACCTTGACACAAGGGTCAACCAACACAGTGAAGTTCTTATATCCTTTTATTGACTAAGCATAACAAATTATTATATAAAAAATATTTCTGTACTGTTGGGTGGAATGAATGCCAATGACGGGCAATCACATTTATACAGCCAGTTTTCTCCCAGTTGTTGATACCAGATGGCACAAGTCAGGCTTTATATTTTGCCTACACTGATCAGTTTTTTTATTGTTGTTTTGTTGTTGTATGGTGTTTTTACAATTTTTCAGTCATATCACAACGCAGTCTACTTGAGACAGTTTTGTAAGCGCTGCAACACTGAAGTATCATGCCAAAGACACATGGTACGATCCGCCCAGTCTCATTATTCTGACACCGGGCCAATCAGACCTAGAACTATCCTCTACATACTGCATGCCGCAGACACATGGTATGATACCCCACCCAGTCTCATTATTCCGAGTCCGGGCCAATCAGACCTAGAACTTTCCTCTACATACTGCATGCCAAGGGAGAAAGCTTCCAGTACCTTTTTTTTTTTAAGTCTTTCGAATGACCCAGCCGGGGATCAAACCCACAACCTTCCACATGCAAGGCGGATAATATACTGTTTTATTCTTGACTGGCAGTCAAAAGAAGCGTCTTGTAATTGCTTGCTTAAGACCCCAAATGATAATATATAAATCAAGCCATTCTTTCACAAACATTTATTTGCTATGTTTCTACCCGCTCAATTTTTTTTATTGACTTTCAAAGTGTTAACTTTTTTTCTGGCCATTTTTGTTTAAAATGACATGCAAAATAAAGATATTGTCAAAAAAAAAAAAATTAGCGAAATACCACATGAAAAATACTGGGTCGGGGCACAGAAAACAAACATTTTTTTAAGTACTGATCAACTACTCAGGGTATGTAAACACCATAAAACACAAGTGGTAATAAATACACTGAAAATACACGGCAATATACGTTGTATGTTTTTATTTGTCATCTTCCGATTGTGATATCATGCACAAAGTTTTATTGTTTTGTAATAACATTTTATTTTAGCAAAGCATACAAGTAAAATATGAAATTTTATTTTGACAAATAACAGCTCTCTTGTATAATTTAAATTGTTTTTAAATTTATTATGAAACTATATTCCTTCATTTACTTTTTTTTTACTGGGGGCAAGAATCAATTCATGATCAGTTTATATTTTGGGGATTTAATTTAAATTCACAAGTATTTGAAACTTATACATTTTTAAAAAAAAATTATATACTGAAACAATATTATAGGATGATACCATGATTATGTTTAATAGAAACTCTTTAATATAACTCAGTTAAAGAAGTAAAAGTATTTCCCAACAATTGAATTTCAATAACGGGTACTCTCTGATTGCTTGGGTTCGATCCTCTGCCACGGCTATGTGTGGTATCCTTGAGCAAGACACTTTATCCAAATATGCCAAGTACTGGTTCTACCCAGGAAGACCTCGATCATGATTTGTCGAAGTTGTAAGATCGAGGTAAAACAAAAAACAAAAAAAACAAAACTAGATCATTTAGTTATTTTGGATGCCAAAACTGGACTATCCAAATTTTTTTTATAGTTAGTAGTCGATAAATTTCCTGCTAGGGATTATCACATAATGCATACATAACATATATAATTGTTTTCCCAAATTTGAAAGAAGAAAAGGCAAGTTTTTAGTATATAACCTGGCTCCTGCTGCACCAACATATCAAAATAATGTACAAGTTTAAAAACCTAAATCTAAGAAATGCATCCATATGATATGGATTTTAGTAAAACTTAAACACAGAAGCCAGATATAAATCTACAGGCTATACAGTTAGTGTGTTACAATTCACTAAAAGTAAGCTTAACACAGAAGCATCAATCCTCTCAAGCAATTCTACAGCCAACAGCCTATATACAGTCAAACCTGTCTCGTAACGAGCAATTTGAACACTCCCTGCACTGCTTCCCACTCTGTCAGTTAATATAAACATAATTCACCCAATAATTCAAAAACCATCTATATTAGAGGTGTCCAAAGGCATCTATATTAGGTGTCCAAAGGCGTACATATGAAGTAAAGGGTTAAGACAAGTGGCTGCTTAATAGAGGTAACTGCTTATACAGGTTTGACTGTATCACGATATTACACATCTGGATGGCAGGGAGAATTGCTTGAGCTACTCAAGATTGCAGAACTTCGATGGCTCAAACTCGACAGACCATATACGAAAGATACATTTTATCTATCAGAGGTTACATTTGCAGCGATATTGGGTGCTGGTTTTACACATGGGTATCCACTAAAAAAACAGGTTTGCAAAAATGCAGATCTGCCATCATTGCGTTATATTTTTTATTTTACAATAATGAATTTTTCACCTTTCTTCCAACAGTATTTCAATTATTTAATGTTGGTCAGCACACCAAACCATTGTTCCTGGGATCTGCTAGGCAGTTAACCAGTACTAGACACACCTCATCTCAGTAACTCACTTTCTCACATACTCGGAGGTGGGAGATTTATAGCCTTAAAACAAAGTTTGTGACCAATCAACTGTGGCAAGATATGGATTGGAAATTGCCAACCCTGTACCAATAAATGTTATAACCTGTTAAATGTGTATATATACAGTAAATATTTTCACAGTGATGTTATACAAGAGTTCTGCTAGTATCCCCACTCAGCTGCAGATACTCCAGGTGGTATGGATTTCTCAGAATCCGAGTCACTCACATCTACAACTTGTGCCAAAGACTTGAGATTTTTTTGATTAACTGGCACAACCTCTGGCCCTGTCCCTTCTCCCCAATTTATCGGTTTTCTTTGACTGGAGGAAACCTGGGGCTGTGGTGCTGGCCAAGGATTTTCCAATGAAGGGGATGGAAACATACCAGGATATGGTGCTGGGAAGCTACCTGGGACAGGAAAAGGACCCTGAGGATAATTTGCATGAGGGACAAAAGGTGGTACAAGGTGTGGTGGTGGTGGTGGGTAGAAACCACCAAAGTGGGGTCCCCCGAGGTAAGGTCCTCCCTGAGGAAAATTCTCCATCTCTGTGCTATGTCTCCTGTCCCCATATCTTCCAGTTTCTCTACTCCTAGACCTTTCATTACGACCCCATTCTCTACTTCCCGATCTTCGACTTCTACCTCTTTCATAACTTCTTGACCTTTTAACCCTGACCCTTTCACTACCTCTTGACCTCTCGCTCAAACTTCTTTCACTTTTTCTAGAATTTTCCCCCCAGCTTCTTTCTCTACTTCTTGACCTTTGACCCAAGCTCCTGCCCCTACTTCTGGATCTTTCACCCCAGCTTCTTTCTCTACTTCTTGACCTTTGACCCAAGCTCCTGCCCCTACTTCTGGATCTTTCCCCCCAGCTTCTTTCTCTACTTTTTGACCTTTGACCCCAGCTCCTGCCCCTACTTCTGGATCTTTCATCCCAGCTTCTCTCCCTGCTACGGGATCTTTCTCTCGATTCATTATTGGAACCTTGTTTTAAAGATTTATATCTTTTACGGTGAATGAAAGCCTCCACATCTTTTGAAAACAACTTCTGTTGATCAGGCGTGAAATTGTCAATCTGATTTAGACTCAAATGTTTAAAGTGATCAGTGGTCAGATTTGTAAGTTGCTGGAAAGACAAACTTTGAATAAAATAGCCGCTGAACACAAAACTAAACTGTGTTTGATGAAACATTGCTAGCTGCTCTGGGGACAGCTGCTGGATCTGTTCCTTGCTCAACTGGAGACTTTGTTCCTTGGTTATGCTCTGTAAGTGTTCTTTATTCAGCATGCATATGGACTCGGTCGTGATTTTATTCATGATTTCAGGAGGCCATTTTAAGTATGGGAAGATCCAACCTTTCCCCGATATGAGATACTTAATACCAGCTTTGAGTTGAGCCACATACGTTTTCATCCCAATGTCTCTCAAATGCAAATTACCATCCTTTGAGGGACAATGAAATCTACTTCTTAAATCTGTCCGCATCTGGGGATGGTATATGAACCCGCCCCCTATTTCCTCCGAGCAGAAACATTTCATCATAAAACGGTTTATTCTGCGGCGTGACTTTGCCAGTGTGCTACCAGTCTGCTCCGCCAGCATCCACGGAGGCAGCATCTGCGACCACACCAGCCGTACCCCGGGTATTACCTTAAGCATGGCGGACAAGTCGCGTTCCATAACATCCAGCACGTCAGCATTCCGCCCTGTGCACACATCATGCTCACCACACTGAAAAATAATCATCTGAGGTGGAGGCTGACTTTTGAGCATAAACTTAACAGCAGAATGAAGGTCTGCAACCTTCATATCCAACTCTCCATGGTACTTCACAGACGACACAGTATCCTCGAGTTGTGTGCCAAGGTCAGGCCCCAGTCCATTATCAGCAAACTTGGCAAGATCCTTTACAATACTTGAGCCAACAATCCAGATATCCGGATTCTGCAGGGGTATACCTGAAACACCATAAAGATGTTTTGTAATTGCCTGCATGGATAGCATGAATGAATGGTGTATTAAGTCGACACATAAATAGGTCATTTTGGAACAGCATGAAGAAATGATTATATCTATAAGGGAAAATAATATATTATTTTTTATAATGGGGTTTAATGCCCGTTTCAACAAATTACAGCGAAAACTCATTATCACAATATTGCTTGAGTAGATATACCGGTAGTGTCAGTATTTTTTGCTAGTCAGTCCAAATTTTTCCTATTATTTATGTATGAAAATATATTCCTTTTTTCTTGATATTGTCTGTGTTAATAGTTAGGATATCTTCAAATTGATTCCCATTTAGTAATTTCACATTTAATTGAATGTTTGTCTCATATCCCTTTACTCCATAGATACGCATGTTCCTACAACAATCAGAGAAGGCCTTTGAAAAGTGTACACTGTTTTCCACTCTGTCAGTTAATATAAACATAATTCACCCATTGCTGATATGTGGTGAATTAATGCTTTTTATATTAGAGGTGTCCAAAGGCGTTTATATGAAGTAAACGGATATACCAATTTTTGAAATAATATTGTGTGTGTTTTCCATATCATGTGCAAATCTATGCATGTTATTTTTAACAGTTTGATTAAGACATGACACTAATTACCGGTCTATGGCAAAGGTGTCTGTTTTAATGACTGACCGAATGTTGCAAACATCGTGTCATCAAATGGAGTGATTGCATCTAAATTGTATAAATATCATTTGATTCAACAATCTGCCTGAATCAATATACCATACACGCCAAGCAATTCAAAGAAGGACCAGGATATGAGCATGTATCATGACAGTGTATTTCTACTACACAGACCGTAATATGAAGGCGAAAATACAATTGACATATGACAGACAACAACGATCAGGTGATGAAAATAAATATTGATATTGAAACAAAACCTATGTTGATATTCTGATATCAATTATGATTTTTGGCATTCCCTCCAATATTGAGATAATAATTTTTGGCATTCCATCCAATATCGAGATAATGATTTTTGGCATTCCCTCCAATATTGAGATAATGTTTTTTGGCATTCCCTCCAATATCGAGATAATGATTTTTGGCATTCCCTCCAAAATTGAGATAATGTTTTTGGCATTCCCTCCAATATCGAGATAACAAGTTTTGACTTCATGTATGTATATGGCATATCCAGATTTACTGGTGTAGGGAGACTTTAAAATTCTCTTATTACAACCACCATCCTTCCACTCTTAAATGGTGAACTTTTCATATAAAGTTTTTGGATTGAGCTGGGCTTGAACCCTCAAACTCAGTGGCAAGAGAAAATGTCCGTAACACTCTACTTCATAAAGATGCCTTTTGACACCTCTAATAAGGCTTTTGAATTATTTGGTGAATTATGTTTATATTAAACTGACAGAGTGGATAACAGTGCAGGAAGTGTTCAGATTGCTCATTACGAGCAATCTGAACTCTTCCTGCACTGTTTTTAAAGGCCTTCTGTTATTGGTGTGGAAAACCCGTATCTATGGAGTAAAAGGTTAACAAAAAAAAGATGGACCCAAATCCACATCACGGATGAGAGGCAAGTGGTATGAAATGGCGGCACCTCAGACCTTTCAGACACGCAGTTTAAATTCAAATCTGTATTTACCAGCAAACTATCTGAAGCTGATGAGTAAGGTATAAAGTATATAACAAATTCTTCTGACAACCTCACAATTATATATCAAATGTATAGTTACCTCAACACTCATCTCTCCCTCTACAGCATTTATAACAACCCAGCTTTTAACTATCACTGCTACAAAAGCAGTTAAAGGAACACTTACTACAGCTGTGACTGCTTCAGCAGCAGTTTTGCCTCTTTCATGTTAGTACAAAGACAATCGATATACAATGCAATGATAAAATTGGAGGAAATTTCAGATAGCTTAATATACAGAACAAAACTGCCTGCCCTCTTGGGGTAAACAGGGTTAACATCATGCTTGCTCTATTGCAAACTGTTACAATCAAACTTGGCTGAATAACTCTGCTTTCCAGCAGATTTTTGTTGGTATCATACTGTAAATCTGTAAATGTCTGTTGCACTCAGACACTTTGAAACTGTTCTCTGCATAGTCCCTTTTTTTTCTTGGAAGACTTTTTATACTGACAGTGTTCTATTCTCTTTTGTCTTTTCCATGTGTCTTTTTTTTTAATTCTTTAGCCATCTTCATCTCAAAAACTCTTTTCTTGCAGTTCTATTTTCCTTTGTCAGATATGTTTTATCTGTTATACTCATCTACAAAGCCATTTAGTGCTAAATACGCACTTCAAAACTCTTTTCTTTGCAGATCTGATTTCCTTTGTCAGATATGTTTAACTTGTTATGTACACATCTACAAAGCCATCTAGTGCTAAATCCGCACTTCAGTTTGCAAAGGTTTTCATAAAATTAATGAAATCGATATAATGGTAATACAAGCTACAGCTGTATCTTCTATCATATACACCAAGTATCTGGTACAAAGCCAAATAAAGGCATCTCTTTTCTCTTTTTTTTCCAGATTTCCAATTTTGCCTGTTTTATCACAAGAAATACATATAATCAGTGACATGAATGGCCAGACAACGGTAGTGTATAACACTGAACACTTGTGACCTGTTCTCTCTTTTTTTTTTTCATTCCTTGCACTTTTTCATTCCTTGCACCTGCAGACTAATCTATAGGTCTTCCACTTTGCTGGATATTAATTTGTTATCTTTAATCCTCTTTCTGCTAGCAGTAAGCCCACACGCTTAAATATGAGCTAATGTAATGCAAAGTCAAATGCTATTAAACTTAAGCAATGTTACTATGTTTAGACATGTACTATTTATACAAAATTAATGTACAAGGTATTGATTCTTTGAATCCAAAATTTATTTAAAAAAAATTAGTCAAGATTTTTTTTTTCTCCTTCAAACTGTTATGCATTTTTTTAAAAGGATATGGGTAAAAATCCAGTGACAAAGATGGCTGGACAGACAAGCTGATCTCGTAAACATCCCATCTGAATGTAAGGCTTCCATATTTAAATTTAATACTTTAATATTCCATTTCACATTACAGTCAAACCTGTCTTAAGCAGCCAGCCAAGGGAAAGGGCCAAATTGGCCGCTTAAGACAGGTGGCTGCCTACTACAGGGTCATCAATTTTCACCCAGATTAGCGAAGTATTTTTGTATATTGGCACAATTTCACAACCTCAACACGTTCATCCAAAGTCAAACACTTCCGTTTTGGTGGCATTGCTAACACGCTGACAATCAAAACGTTTATGATTTAAGTCACAATAAATCATTTCCAAATTTTATATTTTCCACAATTAGCGGTTTTTACAAGTGTGAACTTAATGAGTTAATTCCTTATCGTTCGTTAAAAGCACGAACAAACTGCCATTCTAATTATCGTCTCAAAAACGTTAGCTTCTTTAGTCTTTTTATATGCCGACTTTTTCACAGTTAACGTGTTTACACAAAACACTTTGATCTGACGCGAGCTAAAAATAGAGATGTGAAAATTATCATGCACTACACTCGTGTTTGAGTCGGAAAAATTGCGATTATGTAGAACACAATAACAGCTTTGTTTGGTTAGAGTCAGAAAAATGGCGATTATGTAGACCACAATAACAGCTTTGTTTGGTTTGTTTACGGCCAATTAAGAAAGTTTGAACTAAAAGAAACTTATTTTAAATTAAAGATTTATTATAATTATTTGATTGATTTGGTTTTTAGTACTTTAATTAAATATTAATTCTGTGGCCGTAATGAAACTTATATGCCAAAATCGATATTTTACGGTTAAATTTGTTAATTTGGTGGCCGTTTTAGGAGGTTTTTAATGCATTTGGGACCAAAAATGTTGGCCGCTGGCCGCGTTGACCAGGTGACCGCCTATTGCAGTTAAATTATATAGTAAATTTCGACGGGAGGGTCTGAAACTGGCCGCTTAAAGCAGGTGGCTGCTTATAACAGGTGACCGTTAGTACAGGTTTGACTGTACTTTAATGTTTCTAGAACATTGCAGTCCACAGGGCTGAAAAATTCCACTTGTCCGCTCGCCATGACGAGTGAACATTTGGTCAGGACGAGTAAGATTTAAGAAACTGACCCTAATAATTCTATGATCTTAAGCATTCAATTAAAAATTTTGGAAAGGGAGGAAGAGTAGCTTTTATCAGAAATTTCAAGCCCAGAGTCCACTTGCAGTGGAAATTAAAAACAATAAATTTCATTTCATATATTAATCACATCTTGTGAAACTATCTCCAATCCTTTAAAACTTTATAAATCAGAAATAATTTTGGTTGATGCTACATCACTAATTTCAGATTCTGCTCACAGAATGACTAGGTCACTTAAATTTGAACCCAACCCTTATTTTTTTTTAATTATCTAGATCCCATCACACGACTAAAGCAATGAATCATGGTTATGCATGTAAGGAAAATATAAGAAAATTGGATGCAGTGGTTACACCTCCCCCACCCCCAATTTTGAGGAAAATGACCGATACCATTGAAATTGGTAATTTTAGTGGTGTTTTCATTAACATTGGGAACTTTTGCATTATATCTATTTGTTCCAACTTGTATACACATGCTTCACTGACCATTTAACTGAAGAATCGATTTCATACTCGATTCAGAATGGGGAAAACTTTGATTATTTTATCAAGGAATTATGGCAAGTTTCAATTTACAATTGAATTCTTACCACACTAAATTGGGAAAAAAGATAATATCTGCCATTGGGAATATGGCACAATAACGGCTCTAAAAATAGCAAAAAATAAACAAATTGATCACTTGTACAAACGATGAAGCTAAACTTCATAAACGGTGCTCATGTTATCTTTCGTGCTGCGATTTAGACGAACAACAGGAGATATTTCAGAATTCGTACAAGGTTAATAAAATAGCATGAAATGATCTTCTAAACCATCCCTACATAAATCTATTTTTCTAAAACAGATTTATACATTTTCCATGTACGGACATGAAATTAAATTCTATGCTATTCACACATTTACGAACCTGGTCTGTTTTTAAAATCTGGTAAGTCAGTCTTCACGTGTACTGGTTTCTTTCTCTCTGCAACAAGAAATTAAATATTGTCAGGGGTGTAATATTCTACTCGCTCGTTAGCTCATTTGTCCCCCATTTAATGAGATTTTATAGGTAAATTGGAGAATTTTAAAGAATATTTTATTAAAAATTGTGACAAAAATGCAAAATATGAGGGATTGGAAAACCTTGCAAAATGTTACGTAACCTTCAAAGAAAAAAACATCTATAGATGTTCTGTTTCCATCAAATTAAATTTAAGCTACAATTACAATACTCTAGAAACCCAGGAAGAGCTTGCAATTACACACATTTTCAAAAAAATATTTCTAGTCATGAATTCCAACTTACCAATAGAACTGGGTGGGGGAGAATGTCTAGAGTCCCGTCCATCTCGGGGTATATCTTTTCTGTCTGAATCTCTTCGACTACCACTGTGACTTTCCTGTCGTCTCGCCTCTATCTTGCTCCTGTGTTACATAAAGATATGATATTAATTAAGTCTTCAATATGTGACATCATTCTGTCAATTCACGAATACAAAGCTTTCCGTACTACAAGCGTTGATCTATATAGTAAAATCATGGATGAAAATGCAACACAGGAAGAGATACGAAAACACAACACAGGAGGAGATATGAAAACACAGCACAAACGGAAATATGAAAACATAGCACAGGCAGAGATATGAAAACGCAGCACAGGAAGAGGTATGAAAATGCAACACAGACAGAGATATGAATACAGCAGAGACAGAGATATGAAAACACAGCACAGACAGATATGAAAACACAGCACAGACAGAGATATGAAACACAGCAGAGACAGAGATATGAAAACACAACACAGACAGTGATATGAAAACATAGCACAGGCAGAGATATGAAAACGCAATACAGGAAGAGATATGAAAACAGCACAGACAGAGATATGAAAACATAGCACAGACAGAAATATGAAAACATAGCACAGGAAGATATATGAAAACACAACACAGACAGAGATATGAAAACACAGCACAAACATAGATATGAAAACATAGCACTGGCAGAGATATGAAAACGCAACACAGGAAGAGATATGAAAATGCAACAAAAGAAGAGATATGAAAATGCAACAGCAACAAGTGACAGCAATGCAGACAATACCAAATTACATGTATTCAGAAACATCTCAAGGAAACAACAAATAACATCAACAGATAATAATTACTGTAGGATATCGATTTATGCACTCGTGCTTAAATATGTTGCATTTTCATATCTCTCACATGTGTAAGTTGAAGGCAGATTAATCAGTAATATATACCTAGCATCTACCATCCCGGAATCCCTGCCGTGGTCTCTGTCAGAGCCTCTATCACGGTCTCGGTTACCACGATCTCCTGTCGAGTTTTTTCTCATAAGATTATACCGCAAGTCATTTGGATTCCTTTGGATATTTTCCTGCATCAGAGATTCGTCTTCTTGTCTCTGATGTTCACGATACAACTTTTCATATCTCGGGTCTGGTTTCGGATCAAGTCTAAGACACAATAAAAGCATGCGTATCATAAATGTGAAAAGAACATAAAATTAAATAGGCTTTACCACTAAGAAGGCTGTCGTGCAGAAAGAAATACAGTATTTTTGAAGTTTTGTATGAGGAAAAATCATCAAATGTTTTATGTTAATACAATAAATTTGTTTGATAACATGCATTTTTTTACTTCAATTTATAGCAAATAATCAACTCACCGAACTTTGACATCAGATTCTCCATGACTAGACCTGAAAGATGAAAGTTGAAAAAAATTGTGAGAATTATATCTCCAACATAGAACCGCCATTACTCCTATCTAATGCTTAACAGCTTTCATTGAACACTTACATTGGTCTTATAATATTTTGGTCCAATAAAATTCATTAAAGGTTAACAGTAGTGGTGTTACGATTTTCTCAGATTATCGATAAATGGCAGGTTTGAGTTTAATATGGCATAATCGATTGTGTTTGTTAGCAATTGATTGATGTCGCACAGTGACTTTTTTTGTTATTTTCTTACTATCAGATAACTTATGTTAGATTACCAGGTATACATAGGGAACTCAAATAATTGCAACCTAAATAATTTTCAATACATATATAATTTTTTAAATATATATCCTTGTCTCTGTCTCCCTCTTTATCATGCTCCCTCCAAATGTTTTTACGTTTTATATAGGTGAAGTAAATGAATGATTTTCTTATTTTAATTGCACAAGTCTTTCATTTGAACTCTCTCTCATTCTAGTTTAAATGCATAGTTAATGGCCCTTTATCATTAAAACCCATCTTATATGCAGATAAAGGGTCATCACATATAGCCCTGGCTGAGGACCAAACCCACGATCCTCCAATCACGGGTCTGATGCTCTACCACTGGACAACAAGTCCACTAATCATGGCACATACTAACCTTGACCCTCTTGACCTCGACCCAGAATCTTGTACCCTCCTTCTGTCACCATAGCCGCACTGATCTCCCCCGATTGTTATTTTGTACTCTGTCTCGTCTGACCACTTTTGTTTTTGTTTGTCTGTTGGCTTCACTGTGATTGTTCGTTTCTCCACATAGGCCTCCTCGTCCAGAATGTCATCATGATGAAATGCTTTAATCTCATCACGATCAAATATAGCTTTCTGATAATCTTTTTTTGGAAAAATCATTACAAAGGTCTTTAAGTTTATGTCGTAATCTACTGGAACATCTTCATCTAGTTCCATGTGGGAGGGACCGCGATGAATACCGATTGTTATATTTTCTTCAAACTCAAAATGACCTTGAGCTAACTGTTCAAGGGTTTGAAATCTTTTATCAAGTTTCTCTTTCCGAACTTTGTCCACAATTTTAACACTTTCAATTTCCCCGCGTCTTTTTTTTTCTGCAGCTGGAAACAGTGGTCTCTTGGAAGAGGATGGCGACTGGTCTGCGTACATTTTGCCTCCATACGGAGATGACGATCGTTGTCGTGGAGATGGCGAGTGTTGTTTGTGTGATGACAAGTACCTCCACTCATCTGGACTCTCCTCCTGATAGAAACGCCCATCTTTAGACCTAAAAACATACATTCTAATAGTGTTAAGTAATATCAAACTTTTGAAATCATGAGATGTATTTTGCAATATTAAAATTTTATTAATATTAGTATAAATAAACATATGCTGCAATATTTTACAAAACAACTTTTGCAAATAGATATTTGTCTGAGTTCTTCACTAACAGTGTCAGGGAATTCAGAGGATTTTCAGCAAGGAATTCTTATTTCTTGAAAATGGGGATTCTGTTGAGATCATTGTTCCGTCTGGTCAAGAGATATTGTAACCATTGTTCTGGCATTGTCTCGACAAAATTTTAACATTTTGATTAGACAAAAATTGATGTATGCTTAGTTTTTGATTGTGTTTGTAAAAATAAAATAAATAAAATGATACACTTCATAAATAAAACAACCAATTGCTTGCTGTGACATTTAAATCGTGCATATTCTGTCAAAATATTAAACAAGAAGACAAAGTCACCAATATCCCGTATCATGCGATATTTTACTTTGATATCCTGAAACTCGAAAATAGAAACTTCTTCACAGGCACTACTAGTCCACTAGGTTTTGGAGTTACACGACAGGAAGGGAGAATTCCGTATTTTTGGCTGTTTCCATGGCAACAGAACAAATACTACAAATGAAAACTCCCTCATTGCAAAAGGCACCATCAGACCACTAGGTTGGCAAGTGTAAAAATTTGTGAAGTAACTTCAAACGGTTTTGGAGCTTTGAAACGGCAAATTTTGTAATTTTGGCTATTTGTTTCCATGCTTTATGCACAGGCAATCTCTTTTTAATATACACGTGTATGGTCATACAGTATATAGATACTATATGACCATATATACTAAATCACATGTTGTGACTAGTGCCTATGGCTTTATAACCAGCAGGTTTATATGTGTGAAGTTATGAATGGGTGTAGCTTGTTTTTGGGGAAAACGTTAATTCTATTTTTCGTGGGATGAAATGTTAAGGAACAGCAAACATCAATACCTTTTCACAGGTGCAGGACTAGGTGACCGTGACCTATAACTCTGCCTCTTTCCTGATGAATCAGCTTGTCTTTTCACTGGATAGCTCCTGTCAACTGGAGATTGTGACCTTTTTCTCTGAGGTGACCATGACCTTTTTCTCTGTGGAGTCCTTGACCTTTTTCTTGGTGGTGTCCTTGACCTTTTTCTCTGTGGTGTCCTTGATCTTTTTCTCTGAGGTGACCTTGACCTTTGTCTTGGAGGTGAATAATGTTTTGGTGACCTCTGCCTTCTTTGTGGAGGAGATCTATATATAAAAAAAATACAAAACAGAGCCAATCAAAGACAAACTTAATTATAACACGGAATTTCACATTTTTGTTTACCGTAAACAAGTGTGTTGTTATTTTTTATAAAAAAATCAAACTATGGTCACACTAAGCTAAATTAAGGTTGTGTGCACAGTGCAACTGATATTTTTTACTGAAAAAAAATAGTATCAGAGTGAAGTAAAAATGAGGGTGTTGAAATGACCAAACCACATACGTAATATGAATTATTATATATCATCATGAATGCTTCAATCTGATTGGTTGAAACCCAAACTAATCTGTTCAAATAAAATGAACTATTGACCACTTGTTCCTTCACAAATGATCTATTGACCACTTATTCTGTTGAAACCGGTTTCACCTGGTTACAGAGTCAATAGTTCAAACGAAACGTTCTTCCATTCTCATGCTGATAGTCCATTCAAACCCCATTTGCTCTACTCGATACAACAACAGTTAAACTGAACTATTTAGAGTTTATATTCTGTAGATTAACACTGATACTGAAGTACAACTTTTTCAACACTAAACAATTAAACTATTTTCCTCAACTGATATGTTTATATAATGACGTCAGGTTGTATACGTATTGGCGTTGATGACATTATTTTGATCAAGAGTGGATCCAGCATGCAGCTAAATACTGGTGACATTGTACTTTGAATAGTTGGAAAAATTTTAAGTCAGAGAATACAATGATGAAGGTTTCTTTAAAATGACTATGCAAAACCAAAATTTTGTCAAAATAAAAAAATAGCTACCTACCATCCTACCTACCTGCCCAGAATCACATAATATTTCATGCTAAAAAGCCATGTATGAATGAATCTTTATTGTCAATCATATTTATAGTACAATAAAAGAAAGCAACAGAGCATAATAATCTCAAATTTTAGCCATTTTCTTAATTAACGATGGCTGTTGATGGTGAGGATGAAAACTATTTCCTGGGGACAAATAAAGGACAATTATATATCAAAATAGTCTTATCCTATGAAAAGGCTTTTCAAAGCTGTTTAAAAATATAAATGCCCTATCCTGCAAAAATAAATGGACATCAAATGATCTGACATAAAGGGATGATTAACGATCACTTGTGAGACTAACCTGGGCGAGCTGAAACCAGATAAATGAAGCTGACTTACCACTTGTTTAGTTTTACTATTGGTTATTAAACAGTGCATGGCGTGTTAAGGTTAATTTATTTTAAGATTGGCTAAAAGCATTTTTTTTCTAATATATCATGTCAATGTATACTGACTGACCCCTGACTATTTAAACATACCAAAATAATATAATGGGAAGGGATTTCCTAACTTGGGCTAAGCACCTAGGTTAGACTAAAATAGATTTTCAGCTGAGAACTGCAACATAATCTGAGACGTATTAAAAGAGAAACATGATTTTATTTCCAATTTGATCCCCTTGCAGGTTTACATGTAGTAAAGCTGGTTTCATCTTATAAAAGAGTCCTTATGCAAAGATCATCAAGCAGTATCTAAGTGCTATCTATTTTTAGAATGGGTGTTTCGTTTCAAGTAGACCATTCCAATTTAATTATCAAGTTAGCCATGTTTTGGTGGCTTTGACAAACCAAACCAATCGGATTTTATATATTAATGACAATGAGATACTTTTTATCCACTTTAAAAATAATTTTATTTTATAAGATATTAATAGCGTTTTTTTCTCTTTCTGATACACTCAGTTCAAAAGTTTTTTATAATGCAAATACCTCTTCCTAACTGGTGACCGTGACCTTGACCTTGAATGACGTCTGTCCTTTGGTGATCTTGAACGTGACCTTCGTCTACTGTGTGAAGGTCTGGGAGAAAATGACCTAGATCTAGTAAAATATATATGTCAGTTATACAACAATGAGCTATGTTTTATTCTTTTACTATTTTTGTTATACATTCTTTTATTTTGCAATTGGCCATACACTCAAAGAAAACTGTTCTCAATGAAGTTTGTATAATTATAAGTTATATACATTTTAGATTTTATTCCAAATTAATGTATTTAATAAATCGGAAAATTTATTAAATAAAACGCTCTGATGTCAAATTCTTAACAAAACTTACTTTTGATAAACAAAACACAATGCCAATAAAAGATACCAACTCTCAAACTTTATCAGGGACATATAAATAAATTCCAGAATCGACAGTCCAAGTTATTAATTTTACACAAATCTATAGATTCTATAGTATTAGTTTATACTTCTTCATTTTAACAAGATGGCAAAAAAAGCCCAAAGCTTATAAACTGTTCTCGAATCCACATCCTGGGTAGAACTGGTACTGAGTGTTGTTTTTCCCCACCAAGACATATAGACATATATGGTCAAACTGGACATCAAACCAGCAACCTCTGGTATGATCGAACAGCACTATCTTCTACACTACCACCAGCAGCACATTCTTAACAAACATTTATTAAATAGTTTGGTTTCCAATGTATCAAATTAACCATAATCACATCTAAATGCTTTGTTCTTGACCATTCAAACAAAAATAATAACCACTTACCTGCAAATGGATCATAATTCAGACAATGTTTTTTACAAACGGTTAAAAAATACTTTCAGTTTCCAACCTGGTGAGTGTCCTAGCACTTGTACTTGTTGAGAAATAGTGTAAAAACGAAAACTTACATTGGAGCTATATATAAATGTTTAAAGCCGCCACCATCGGCGGAAAAGCAACACCTTAATCTCGCTTTCGCTCCTTTGTCGTTGTGAGACAATAACAAGAGTTGTCAGAAGACAACAAAGCTTGCCTCTGGGTGTCTAAGTCCAAAAAGGGCCATAACTGTGCCAAAATGCTATCTAGAGTTATGGTTCTTGTCTGTGTGTGTTCCATTGATGATGGTGAACACGCAACCAAAGTTTCATAAATATCTTAAACTTAAACGCAAAAGTTTAACCTGGGTGTCTACAGATGACGACGACAACGGCGCCAGGGTCATGGCGATAGCTCTCATTGGACTTTGTCCCGGCGAGTTAAAAATCAAAGGAAATGCATGAGTGTCCATTAAAACAAGGGCCATAACTTTTCGCTGAAAAATTTATGACACAAAGAATGCTTGAAACAGAGCCAGCTCTGTCTGGGGCTGGGGCAGACCCCAGACCCTCCCAGAACCTGGTGGCCTGCACATCATTTTAGGGACAGCTATGCCACTGATATATGTTTCTGTCTGATTGACTGTGCTGTGTCAAATTATAAAAATAACACGAAAATTCTCAAAAACCTGTCTTCTTTTGCAACTGCAATACAGCTTTAATACGAGCATGTGTTAATCCAAATCAATAGTGTGTCTTTGAGAAAGTAAACATATTCTAATTTATTGAAACTTCTTCAGTGCTTTGGTTTTGGGAGATATGGAACAGGTCAATTCAACAGGGGAATATATTGTTAATCATCTTAATAATGAAAATGTGGAAAAAGTAAAAAACAATGCAAATTTCAAGAATAAACCAATTAACAGATCCCTGTTTTCATTGTTATAGACTGTTAAACTCGCATTAAACCCCACTAAGCATTGCATACTAATTTACAGGGTAAAAATACTCATTAGAAGAAAAGCTTATCAGGAGCACTGAATTCAGCAGATGGTTTTAAGCCCTCCCTTAGACTGATCAAATAAGGCGCTAATGCGCAGCTTTTTTATTATTTTGATATCTGACTGCTGTCCATCTTTAAAAGGCTTCTTAGAGACATGCAATATGTCGCATTAGCACTCCCTCAGCACTATTAGAGACTCCAGACACCTACATAGAATCTATGCCAGAAGTGTCCCTTCTATGTATATGAAATGATACAGATTTACTACATACAGAACTGACCTCAAATTACCTGTCTTTGTTCAATCATTCTATCTCTCATCTACCTTGACATAGAACTACCTGCCATGATGCTTGGTAGTAAGCGTGAACAGTGACTTAATTGTAATATGGCTCCCCATGAGTTAATAAAACTAGAACACAAATATTTAATAAAATGCTTCATTAAGCTTATTTAAACTGGATTGTGAGGAAAACGGTGTTGAAAATATATTACTCTCATCTCTGTTTCCTATGTAATACCAGTAATGAGTGTTGTTTTAGTTGGGCCATCTGATCAAACATGTGGTTGACCCCATAAACTGGGGATGGCATGAATGGCCAGCGGATAGCATTAACATATAATGGCCCTTGTAGTCAAATTCTCTAAGAAGCTGCTCTATTTTGATTTGTATATAGTAACTTTAACTATTGAGCAGCCAAGGACGAAGGCTATTTGTGGGAGCCAAGGCGACACACCGAAGAAGGCTATTTGTGTGGTTATCAAAATTATATCTTATGGACAATTAAAGTGGACAGTCACATTTCGTTTTCCCAAAAATGTTTTGCAAAAAACATTATGGTTTATTCAAGTACTAAACTTCGATCAGAAACGCAACGCGCTTAGTATTAAGCGTGCGATAGATGGGTTTTCCACAAAAAAAAATCAGTTCCCCCACGACGACTTCATATTCGCATTCAATAAAACCAGAAGGAAAACACTAATTTTAGGGTTGAAATGCACCTTCGGCTATCTCTTCGTCGAGGAGAGGCTTTTCTTGGTTGAGGCATCTTCAAATTTGGTGATACTAGTTACTGTCTAATTATAAGTTACTTCTTGCCATCGTCAACTTTTTTCGCATTGTGGGAGACGCCATTTGCAAATTACATTGACCAATCAAAATTGGAGAAATACTTCAGTTCACATCGCTATTTTCCGAAGGAAAACGGAAATACCAAACTCTCGGTCATTTCCGACTGTACATAAATATCATAAATATACGGAGATAATCGAGCGTTGTTCCAAAAATAATCGGACACTATCGACTTTTAGCGGAAATGACGTGCACATTATAATTTGCAAGATGGCAGACCTCGAATTCGAAAACTCCACACCGGACCAACAAATCACTGAAGAGGATCCTGCTGCGGATTTTCTGGCGAGAGAACAAGATCAACTTAAAGGTCTCGAAGACGACAATTTTGGGACCGAAAATGTGACACAAGGTATCTAATTTGACAACTGTGAATGAATTTATAAAATGTCTAACGTGAGTCACTCCCCCTTTTCATAATTGAACAAGAAGATCTATATTTTTATCTTCCATCGTTCAATATTGATCGTCTCAGGTACTTTGAGGTAACCAGTTTTTCAATTCTGTTCGTTAATAAGTATAAAATTTGTTCTATTTTGTAGATACGCGAGTTTACAACATGAGTTGTATAGATTTGTTTCTCTGGTCCTGACATTGTCAAATTTTTCAGAATGGGAAAAAAAAATAGTCCATTGTTTTGTTTATCCCGATAGGTGTATACGCTGGTCATATGGTCTGTGCGCAAGAGTTAACCCCTTTGGTAAAATTATTTTGGTGTTTTTATTTGCTTTTCAGGGCGGGTCACTTCAAGAGCAGAAGTGTTGGCACGTAAACTTGGCCTACACATGGTTACCCAATCCCTTACCCATCCCAAGTATTAAGTTTCCAACCTTTCTGCTCAAAATATATATAATACTATTAAAAAATAGTCAATACTAGCCTTACAATCGGCTATATTATATACTAAATAATTCAATTTTGCTTTCTGTTTTATAACAAACCTAATATTCAAGCATACAGGGAACATTTATGTAATTTATCCCACTGGAGCCTGAATGATAGTTTTGAACTTTATTGTTGCACTGACAATTGATTATATTCACAGATATTGCAGCAGATGATTTCGATCCATTTGGCGGTCAGCCTCAGATGGAAAACCAAGGAAGTCCAGAAGCATCGGGAGATTTCTTTGGTGGAGAACCAGCTCAGGTAAATTGCATTTTGCATCTATAGTGATCAAGTGTAGTACTAAGTAAGAGTTGAAGAGACAGTGATATATTTAAATATAGATACACATTTATAAAGGGTTATGGAGCCACATGTATTGAATGATATTTATTATAATTGATCAGAATACAGTCATCATGAGACTTGAAATTTTTAAAATTTACTCTCTACTTGATTTTATTCTTTTGTTCAAGTCCCCAAACCACAGTGTATGTAATTTTATTTTACATCTTCACCAGTTTTTCATTGGGTGACACCCCCTGAAGAGTGTTTATTCTTTTAGGTTGTTGAGGTTAGTGCAGGATACAGATACAAACCCATTGTGGGTTTCTTCTGGTTCTTTAGTGTACTCAGTCTGTAACAGTTACAACTTATACAAGTCGCAAACGGAAGACTGTTCTACAAGTTATTTTAGTTGGCCAGTCTTGGAAATCCACTGGTTCTCGTGCTTTGCCGACTGAGCTAATCACAGTGGATTGATAATGCCTATGTCACTTTTTATCATGTTGCAAACATTCTTAATGATCCAATTATCAAGGATGAAGGTATCAGATGATAAGTTACATGTAGCTAACATGTGCCCCTTCTAAATAAAAAGTGGAATAATCCAATAACAAAGATGGAGGTGTCAAAAATAAGTTATTTCATGTAACTAACACCCCTTCTTAATGATAATGGGATGATCCAGATAGGAGTGACAGGTAAAAGGTTAGTACATGTAACACCCTTCTTAATTTTAGTAGAATGATCCAACAAGTATGGAGATGTCGGTATTTAATATAGAAATTTAACATGTGAAGGGTCGTGAATTATATATATATAAGCCGTATTTTTACACCTTTTTTATCATGTATAACATGTCATACACTTTAGCAAACTGAAGAGTTAGGAGGAGATGACGGTTACGGTGAACTGAATGATGAGCCGTCGGTGAGTAATCGGGGATGTGGTAACATTTATTTTGATACACTGATACTGCGAGAGCCAGGCGACATATTTTCATGACCAGTGTACATTATTACTCGGTTTATAATTTATGTTAATTTCATCCTTTTCTTAAGTAATAACATTATTTCAGTAATCTATATGACCTTCTGTTGACATTTAAGCCAGACCTTGTATTAAGTTAGATATTTATGTAATTGCCAGTAATTGGTCAATGTCACATTTTTTTCTACAGGCTCCAGAATCTAAAATAGTGTTTTATGGCTTATTTGGTGCTCAGCATATAGTGCATATATTCAACATGGTCATGGTTCATTTTTTTTTTAGTCTGGCAGCACAAATGTCGGATGTGACAGTTGTGATCAAAACCATCATCATGTCACAGTCTTGGTGATGATTGAAATATGACATTATGTCACATTGTCTTGCATCTTCTACCGCTGATTTAATGTGGAAAAGTTACAAATATTGTTGTAGATGGGTGTTTGAGTACTGGTTAACTGTAAACATTATATTGAGCTTCGCGTTATGTCAGACTGTATAATATCGGGACCGCAGTGTTTTTAGTTTTGAGTGTACTTCTAATCTTTTCTTGTGAATATGTGTACAAGTTGTGTAATTATGGGACCGGATCAGCATTTCAGTGTATCAATACAATATAATCCCAGGTATATAAATGATCACACAGGTAAATGATTGGTGTTGGTTCCTCCACAAGGCCAAAATTAAAATATTGTTTGTTTCTGCCTCCAGCTGACCCACAACAACTTGACAGTAAGAAAAAAAGGGTTGTTGGTGTTTTTGGGATTTTTTTAAAATATTCACTGTCTTCAATTGTCCTTAAAAATTCTAGGAATTATTAAAAAAAATGATTTTATCTACCTTTCTCCTTACTCGTCCCTAAATTGATCAGAAATGGCAAACATACATTTTTTAAGGGTGTGATAAGCCAACATTAATATAATGTTTGTTTGTCCTCTCCTGATTTAAATATTGGGTAGATAGGTTGGTGGGAGGGGGATTTTTCAATGTAAAATAAATATGTTGTTGTTTTTGGGGTTTTTTTGACAAGAGGTGGATTTACAACGTGTTGAAATAGACAATTAAATGTCATTTTACACATACATATTAGTAAAATTTGCTTTGATGAAATTATAAATAAATATTCTTAAATTCTAAAATATACTTCAAGTAGACAGCTTTTTCTATGGGTAGGTATGGAGAGCAAACAAAATAATACTTTAGTTTTGGCCTTATATAAAATATTGGTTTAACAGTCACTTCTAGAATAGTTGTCTATATATACAATATCAGTTTAACAGTGCTGTAGTCAGACTTTCAAGATTGAGGGGGCCATTTCTCAACTGACCTGGTCCCGTGGTCTGGGGTATGGTCCCTCTGAAAATGTTTAGATCCCAAAATACATTCCTTTGTTTCTTATCATTTCAGATAAGTTTTAAAATGCTTAAGACCACGGCGTGGTCTAGTGGTAGAGCGTCCGCCTCGCATGCGGAAGGTCGTGGGTTCAATCCCCGGCCAGGTCATACCAAAGACTTTAAAAATGGTACAAGAAGCTTCCTCGCTTGACGCTCAGCATTTAGAGGAGAGTTCTAGGTCTGGTTGGCCCGGTGTCAGTATAATGTGACTGGGTTGGGTATCATGCCATGTGTCTGCGGTATGATACTCCAGTGTGACAGCGCTTAGAATACTGTCTCAAGAAGACACCGTCGCGATATGACTGAAAAATTGTTGAAAGCGACGCTAAACACCATACAACATAAAATGCTTTAAAGGAGACCTTATTTTCATTTGTTGCGTCATTGCTTTTGTGCAAAGTGCACCACCAATAAGAATATAAATTTTAATTGTAAAGTTGTTCAGGTAGATCTTCTTTATTTTCTTTTTTTGACATAACATAACTAAAGGGAATATTCTTCTTCTTTTTTTTAACATTTAAAAATATCGAGAATTGTCTCCTCCTGCCTAAGTGTGGCTACAGCACTGTTTAAAAAAAATGTCTATATATATCTATTGTCACTCTCACAACTAACGGTTATAAATGATAAGTAGCTTTTATTATGTTTGTCCGTCGTTACCATTGTCTGTCATGTGCTGTAAAGAATTGACATTTTCGATTTCTTCTCAAAAAAACGTTACCTCAATCGTAATGTTGTATGCAACTTTGGTGTCTTAAGGGTGAATCAAATTTGTGAATTGCATGATCCCCACCCTCTGGGGACCTGATTAACCATAAAACATTCACACAAGTCTTCAGTCATAATTTCAAGTGACTGTTAAGGCCCTCTTGTTTAATGTTAAAAGCGTCACTTTTAAAGTAGGTTAATATTCCCGCACTTTTGTATTCCTTTTATTAGTAATGACTAGGATTAAAACATTGTTACAATAGAATCACTATACTGTCAAAGACACCGAAATCCTCACATCAGTATTATATACATGTAGTGTAGAGATCGGCTATTAAAGTTAAAGTTAGTTACAAGAGACCCGTTTCTCGAAACATTGATGAAAAATAAATTATAAGAAACTTCTTTGGACTTAGTTTGATGTTCTGAAAAAAGTTAGATAGTCATTTAAAGGTTACACACTGTCAAATCTGTTAAAATGGTCACCTCTATTAGACAGTCACTTGTCTTAAGCGGCCTCATTTGGTATTTTCATTTCTATGCTTTCTGAGCAAATTAACCTGCATTTAACAACATTCTGTCTTAAAAGGCCATGTTTGCTCTTTCCCTTGACTGGTTGCTTAAGACAGGTTTGATTGTGTATCAGGGAATAACACTTTAAATGTATTGCAAAATAAAATTTTAAGCTAGAATTCTCTGGTACTAGTCTAACATGAACGTGTCACAATATCAGAACTTTCGTAAACTAAGTCAATAATATTTCATTTAGAAATTCAAAACAACTCCAGTGAAATAAAACGTCTGTAGGTGTCACTTTTCAGACTTTATGTCGGTTAGTGAAATGGCCCCTGTAGTCTAACAGCAGATATCTGAGTACCGGTAGCCATAAATTATGCTTACAGCACCTGTCTCGTACCAATTCAACGCTTGTTTGAATATACTTCTATAATTTTTATACTGATAATTGTAAGAGACGGACAATGGTTGTTGTAGCTGATCCTACCATTCCTAGATCACCGTCACACCTTCATCCGTGCCACCAAGAGTGATATCTGTGCACTCTTGTGTAGCTTGGGTTAGTGGTATAGTTAGTATTGCCATCTCTTTCATCACCATTGTAGATTATGCACTTGTGTGAGGGCACATTTTAGATCCACTAGGACTTGTTTATCCTCGACACTTATCAGGTGACAAAATGCCAGTATGCGCTTACTAGTATATTGTCATTTATTATTATGTTATTATTATTATCATTATTATTATATGACCCATTGTATGGGTTGATGGGTAGGTATATACCATGTTCCCCCATATAAACTTCACCCACTAATAAACACACTCCAATTTCAGTGCAGAGTGATCTAAGACGCCGTCTCAAGATCACTTACCTCTCACTGCTTAGGTCTTAGGTTCATTCTGCTCGCTCCAAATACTTAATGTGAGAAAGTTTGTCAGTTATTTGCGGAAGGACATGGTTTCTGCTCAGATTCATTCTGAGGTGTTCCTGCACCATTAATAATGGATATGCCGTATAGAGTCTGGAATGTGTTTTGATAATGGCGTATAACCCCATTAAACAAAAACAACAACAATTTGACTATCATTTACATCATTTATACATGCCCAAGAACCTTAACCTCCAATTGATTCAAGGTGGTAGGGACTTTGGGACAGCACTGAGGCTTTATAAATGAGGGAGTGGGAGGGGCACAATTTCTGAATTTGGGGAAAGAAACCTTTTTTTTGAAAAGGTATGATTAACTTTGAAGTCTATTTAGAGAAAACTGTATACGATAATTACTTGAAAGAAGATGCTGAATATATATGTCTGATAAGGAGGATAAAAATGCCCTCGAAATGATCGTATTTAATCGATTGTATCCCCGCCTGACCGCCTGACCACAATCTTGGTGATGGTTGATATACAACATTGTGTCTCATTATCATTCGTCTCTCAACACTGATTAAGTTATCAGTTACTTGCAGGGATGGGGTGTGCTCAGGTACTGGTTAACCATCCAGGATCCCAGGAAACATTGGTTAGGTTTACTGGTCATCTGTTGGCCCTTGATGGCATAAACATGAAGCTAAATATTCAATCAATAATTAAGGAAGTGCATTATAAAGCTATAATAAGGAAGTTAAATGGCTATGGACGGAGTTACATGTTCAAATAACTGACCAAACACTGGAGCTCTCAGCACAACATAAAAATATTGTCTTTCTCCTGGTTTGGGTACACTCTTGCTTACGGTTTGTGGATAATTTAGAAAACTATTGCCATAACCATAAAAAACTATCAAACATTTTAAAAATAAATAAAAAATCCGCCCACCTTTCCATTTTTAAGTAAAATTTGGATGATAATCTAGCAATTAATTTATAATGGCCTAATGGAAACATGTATTATTTAATCTATTCCTAGGTACTGATTGCATAATGTAAAAAAACTTCTATTATTTTTAAAAAGAGAATAAAATTATGACATGATTATTAGTGCTGTTGTGACTTTAAAACATTACGTCACAGTTAACCAATTTATTTATCATTTCTTATTACCTGATAATTTATTGATTACATTAAAAGATCTTTCTTTCAACATGCAGTGAGTATAGTGTTGGATGTTCATGCAAGAGGCAGCAGGTTTGATTCCAGACTTGGCCTGATGGCCTCTCAAAAATAGCACTCGGTACTGGTTAAACCGTGCATCAATTCATAGCACCTCTTTCTTTTGAAATCAAGCTAAAATAAATCTGGGCAAGAAGGAAGCAGCTGTGTAGACTCCTGCCAGCTGTTTCTGGCGTAAACTGAATCTCCCAGGGACGTAGGAGCTAGGATAACAAATGACTGGTGCATTCAAAGAAAAAGATTTTCTAATTTCAGTCAAACGAGTTGTATTCTGCCATTTCACAAGTGGATAGACAACGAGCTGAGCCAGAGAAGATTCGAGTCTGGAGGGAAGAAAATGCCAGAAGAATAGAGAAGAAAGGTTAATTCATAGTTTCATGTCTAAGTTAAAGATAAATACGTGGAGGGCATGGTCCAGTTATAGATTATCAATCCTATGATCAGAGTGTTGTGGGTTCAGTCCTCCCCCGCGGCTATGTGTGGTGTTCTTGAGCAAGACACTTTTTCCACTTATGCTTAGTACTGGTTTTACCCAGGAAGACTTCAAGCGTGATTTGTCTAAGTTGTAATCAAAGTGAAAAAAATAAAGTTAAACTGTATATTAAGCCAGTTCAGGTGTGATACATATAACTAGTCCAGAGATGATACATGTATGTGTAACAAGTCAGGATTTATAAATGTAACCAGTCCCTTTCTGGTTATGGAACTAGTCAAGAATTGATACATATAACTAGTCCAGATGTGATATATGTAACTAGTCAGTATTTGTATATGTAACCAGTGCAGGTCTGATTATGGAACCAGTCAAGGACCTATACATAGTAACATATAACTGGACCATATGTGATATACATGTATGTAACCAGTCAGGATTTATATATACATATGTAACCAGTCAATGACTGACACATGTAACCAGTCCATATGTGATATATGTTACCCATGTAGGACTAACCAGTCCAGATGTGATATATGTAACTAGTCAAGGACTGATTATGGAATCAGTCAATTACCAAATTTAAGACATTGGAACCAACTTGGTTTTAAGTTTCAATATTACTTTCTCTTTGTAAATTTGGGTGTTTGTTTTTTTGTCCTTTCAGGTACTTTTCCTCTTTGGCTATGAAAATATAGAATTCTTTAGATGAATGTTATCTAAAATAAATATCAATTTGCTTGCTTTCTACGATGTATGCTACTGAAGAAAAAATTACTATATTTCTTGAATTGTGTTGAATAGTATCGTTGTAGTCTGTAGAATGAACCCAGCTCTCTCAATTGGGTCTGTTCAAAAGCATTTGTTACGAGCATGCTGATTGGTCAATTGCTTCAGGGAAAGTTTGAATGACATCATAATTAAGAAAGCGTTCAATAGCTATGAATTGTGGGAAAGGCAAAGAATTCCCTGCTTTTTCCATTGGTAGTTAATAGACCTGTTTCGGGAGATATCAGGTCCTGGGAAAGACACGTATCTGTTGTGTCCTTTGGTATTAGTATCAATTTTATAAAAAAAATCACTTTCATGGGTAATTCTTAAAACTGTTCTGTACATGAATTAAAGACACGTTGATCAACTAAATTGGTTCCTCTTACATTTTGTGAAAAGTAGCAAATTAATCTGATTCTGACTTTTTTTTAATCTCTTATATTTTGTGTTGTAGATGAAGAAGAGGACAAACGTTTGAATGAATGGAAGGACATAGCAAAGAAAGAATTAGATGACTGGTATAAGCACCATGATGAACAACTGATGAAAACAAAGGAAAATAACCGGTAAATATTGCAACCATTCCATATTATGTGATTCTGATGTCATTGCTACAGATAAAGGTCAAACTTGGGTTTTGTAGACATTCAAGAATAGCTCAATGTTAAAGATAATCATGTTTTAATACAAGAAATTTATGTCTGGTTTTGGAATAATTTCATTTTTTACCAGTACTTTTAAACAATAAATCTGCAGTAATTGTTGGTCATTCGTAAGATTTTTTTATACTTACCTTTTGCAGTCAACACCTTCAAATTTAATGTAATTTTTTCAATCTTATTGAGTTTATTGAAGTCAGTTGTTTGCAGTTAACTAAGGAATTATGGTAATTGGGTATGAAGTGTTGCCCCAGTCGGTGCGTCATCTGTCGGTCAGATCTGATTGGTTTACAATGAATAATTTTTAAAAAGGTCTATGTATTAAATCAATACATTTGGTGAGAAGCTGTATAGGTATAAAATACCGCTCGAGTTTGATATTTGTTTATGTCAGTCAAATTTTATTGCCCCAGTTTCGTTAAATTTTTGATAAAATTTACTATTAAACACACAACTGATGCATTCATGTCCTATGTTTATATTTCTAGTTTCCGAACCAATTTGTTCACTGCAGTAGTTAAAAATATCCAGATGAAATTTTAGGAGTCAAAAATCCAACAGTTCTTCCTTGATTGATATTATAAACATAAACAAAGTGTATTAATAGACAGATTATGCATGACTGCTTCCTTCTTGGTTGTTTGTTCCAACCCAGGTTTGACTTGATACTGAAAACAGTTTTGCTTTCACACCAATGCAGGTCCCCTGTAGATCCATTAGTAGTTCAGAATACTGGATATAAGCTGAATACTTCTAGTGTAACACTTCACTTGTACAACATGCTTCAATCTCTCCCACTGCTTATGCCCACCGTCTGCATACATACTTACATATATGTCATTGTGTGTCATGTGTATGAAAGCTTATTTAACATCACTGATTTCCAATATGGGCAATGCCATCAAAAGATTGTTAGTATTTTCATGTTTGTGGAGGATAACGTAGGATACAGATAGAAAACCATCATACATTTCTTCTGGTTCTTGAGCATCACACTGGTCCCCGGTTTAAAGACCCATCCAAACAGCTTTAAGTATTTTAAATTAGCAAGTCTCGGTAATCGCACTCGCAACCCCTTGACCCACTTATTGAGCTAAGTGTCACAGAACCGCTGTGATTTGACCTTTTACATTCCTTGTGTCATTCACATAATGATTTTTATTTCTTTTTATGTTTGCAAGCACTCTCTTGTAGAATCATCATCTTTAATATAAAAATTATATAATATTTATGACGATTGCTTCATGTTTTTTTTATGTTTTTTTTTTTACTGAATCAAGATCACGTTATATTTTTATATGAAATGTCAGAATATAGATGTCGGTAAACATTTCTAGTGATAACATCGAAATCTTTAAGAGTAAAAATAACACTCAGTCTGTTGAATTTGAAATGAATGCTGCATGTATTGCATCGAAAAACCTACTTGCTCTGAGCAAATTATCACTCGCCTTTTAAAAATATCACACTTATGACCATATTCATTCTTTTATGTTTTAAAACTATCATCTCTAGCTTAAAGCTCGGCCCGGTAAGCTCAGTCGTTACCGCTGCTGACTATCAATCCAGTGGTTGTGAGTTCGAATCTCCCGCCTGACAACAGTCTCAGTGATGATTGATATACAACATTGTGTCTCATTATCATTCGTCTCTCACCACTGATTCAAGTGGGAAAGTTATCAGTAACTTAATGAGAGGGGGTGTGCTCGAGTATTGGTTAATCCCAGGAAACAGTGGTTAGGTTAACTGCTCGTCTGTTAGCCCTCGATGGCATAAAAATGACACTAAATAATCAATCAATCAATCTCTTGCTTAAAACAAGCTGTGACTGTTAAAACATCTCATCTGAAATAATACGTCCCAATTGGTGAAATGGTTAATGATTATTTGTCGTATAGAAAGTTTGATATTCGTTAAGACAAAGTCTTATTTGTTTCCCGGGGCAATGCACACCTGTCAATCATGCTTATAGTTTACAAAGCTTCTTGTGTCTGTTTAGTGATTTGCTTTTACAAAACTCTGATTTAACAATTTTTCTCACCCTCTCGAACTGGCATTTACAAATTCTTGCTTTCCGGACAAAGGTGTGAATTTTACAATATATTTTTGGTATTTTGGAATAAGTATGGAACAGAAACATTATCACCCTACCAGACTGGCATTTACGAATTCTTGTTCGTCGTAGAAGCGTGTAAGTTTTACCCACTTGCATCGTGTCCATTTTTTGCATATGTGTTTATGCAAATGTGACTTATGTGTTAAGTCATGATTTACTGAAAGAAATATGTGTATACTTTTAATCCTATCATTAAATGATTAATTCTCATAAAAAGATCACAAAATTCACCAGTTAATCTCATGGGTTTGAAAGCAGGTGTTTTTATTTCTCCTAGGTGTATGGACATTTTTACTTCATTATTTTTCATTAGAAATTAACATGTGATAGTCACAGTTCCATTTGGCTATCTTCTGACTTTATCATAATGAATGTGTAAAAAAGGGGTGGCGATAGTGATTTCATACATTGTTAGAACTTGTGTATGAGTTAACCCTTTACTTCATATAGACGCCTTTGGACACCTCTAATATTGAAAGCATTAATTCACCAAGTATTAGTAATGGATGATTTATGTTTATATCAACTGACAGAGTGGAAAACAGTGCAGGAAGTGTTCAGATTGCTCATTACGAGCAATCTGAACTCTTCCTGCACTGTTTTCAAAGGTCTTCTGTGATTGGCGTGGGAAAACGCGTATCTGTGGAGTAAAGGGTTAACTAGATATAATGTTAAACAGTTATATCCCTAGTCCCCTATACATTTTATAAGTTAACTAGAAATAGCCTAAAACAGTTAAACTCCTATAATTTGTAAAGAATCTTGGTTATTCTAATACTGTATAATCCCTTTAAAGATAAGTCAAAGGATTTCCACCCATGTTTATGTGACTATTATCTGCTGTGTGCCTTTTAGGGTAATCGGTATTGGATTGATTTTGTTTTAATTAACTAACATACATGTATAGGACATGTAACTTTATGTATAACTTAGTATGCTGCAACCTTTGTACCTGTTCTAGAACTAAATACTATGTATAAAAATACTGAATTTACCATAATAACCCTATGTATTTGGACGAAATTTTCATATTCAACCTATATATTGGGATGAAATTATCATATTTACCCTATGTATTGGGATGAAATTACCGTATTTTACCTATGTATTGAGACGAAATTACCGTATCTACCCAATGTATAGGGACAGTAATAATAAATATTGGGACAGCAAAAAGTGTAATTATTTTGTAGGGTAAAAATTGATTTTTTTGCTGTCCCAATACAAAGTGTAAATACTGTAAATTTTGTTGATTCATTCTTCAACTTTTCATTAACCTTTTTTGAAGTTCATGCATACATACACATGTACCTTATTTTATAATAGAACTACCTGATGTTAAATGAATGATGAAGTAGATATTTATAAAAAGTGGTTAAGGTTTGTTTGTGACACATTGTCACTTAAAATAAATAGTGTAGTGAAGGGTTGCGATTGTTTTTATTTATGCATTTTAATGTGTTTCAAATCATGATATTAATATGGCTATTACATGTGTATTCATAAAAAAGAGATAACTTTACACTCCCTATCCCTGGACAGAAACCAGATTAATTTATTTTAATGATTTTAAATTGATATTCGATTACAGTGTGAAATAGAAGATTGAGATCGCTTTGGAACAAAACTTGATTTAGGTCAATGTCACTATTACTTAAAGCGGGTCCTCCACGGCCTGAGCAGTTTTGTGATACTGACATGAAAAATTATATTAATTTGTGTTGCTATATATATTATCATTTTAAAATATGCATATAATTTGTGCATTTAGAAATACACTTAAAGTCATTTTAGTGTAATACTTTGGATATCAAATGTTAAACGATTCTGTCTGTGCTGATAGTTTCGTTGTAAAATTCTTTTCTAAATCGGCCATTTCTGTATATCCTAATTCATTCTTTGTTTACATCTCTATTTCAATGAAAAATATGTATGCGTGCTGTATAACAATTACAGTGCTATAAAATGTATCTGAAAACATTTGGTGTTAGTGTATAAAAATCGCATATTTGGGGCTCAAATAGACACACTCCATCCGTAAAATGTGCTGTGCCTAGGTGCATCAATTAGGAGAAATACAGTATGTTAAAAAACGTAACTACACAAACATTACAATGCAATAAACATTTAAATTCAGTGAAAATAAATTGGTAAATTTCATATAAATCGTTGTGAGAACATCGACAGAATATCAATGTTGTTCATGTGTTCTCAATATAACATCTTTACTGTATGTTTTTGTACGTCAACAGATCGGGACCGTAAGTGATAATATATCTAGCAGTCAGTCTACCAAGATACAAACATATTGATAGGCATGACCTTATTCTATGCACAAGCATCAATTCAAGATTTTCTTTTAAACTTAAAGAATGAAATATCAACTTGGATTTATAGATTATTACAGAATACCATAGAAATATACTGTCAGAGAGAAGGGAAACATTTCAGAGCCATATTATCAAACTATTGTAAACAATATTTACAGTTTTAGAATATGCATATAAAGTTACATGTTTTTTATGCTTTTGGATGATTTAAAGGGATTTCTCAGTGGATTATTTATTATAATCCACTGTTTCTAAAAGTGAAATGATGCAAAAAATGTTGTTTTGTTTTTTTGTTCTTGCATATAAATTAAAAAAAAAATATTAAAAAAAAAGTACTGTTATATTTTTTTATTAACCCAATAATATCTAATGGCGAATTGAGGTCAAAATGAAGAAAAAAATTACGTTAACGCATGAAATAAAAATAAAATCTGTTTGTTTTGATGCAGGATCAAATTCTGTTTCTTTCCGTGATCACCAAAAATAATATTCTCACTCATGGCAAGCGACTGGTGAGAATACGACTTTTGGTGATCATATAATTCGATCTCACAACAAAACAAACAAATATTCTCTATTTTATTAATGATTTCGTCAATTTTAATGATTATATTCATTAATGACTTATTCTAAAACTGTAAATATTGCTTACAATAGTTTGATAATTTAGCTCTACTTGCATGTTTAAATAGGAAGAACAGACAAGCTTCCTGTAATGGAAGAATGTCAGTTACACTTTTTCGGTCATGTGCATTTAATACGGTCATGTTTGTTTATTTGAGCGTATTTGGGTGAGTGTATATAGTCCAGTCGGTATATTTATTACATGTACTTATTATGTGTTTCATGTGACGAAAAGTATTATTCAGAAATATTACATAATTTATATACAAGGGTGTATGATATTTTCATGTATTTGAAGCCCCAACTGCAATATGAAAGCTGCAAGATGGCTTTGGGACAGGTTTTATATATATTCAATATATGATTCAAATCAGGGAACCATTTTTCAAAATTTCACAAATAATCAATGCATTGTTTTTGTTGAAAAGTTACATACTACTAGTTTATTGTATTTAATTGGCAAACAAATATTTTCTAAAAAGTGTTTGTTATTATTATGCAGTTTGAAAAAAAAAAGTTTTAACTCCCAACTGCCCAAAATTTGAAATTCGAGGGAGATGCATTCTATACACATGGATCTGTGTTAATTCACCATCAGCTGATAGCCAAGTGTTGATAGTCTCCTCTTACAAATATTTACTACCCTGGCAGTAATGGTTGGGCATTTAAATTAAATTGTTGCAGTCAGTTAACTTATTTATGGAAACAACAGGTTTCCTTAGTTACCAGAAAATTCCCTGCCCAGAGTTATTATACAAAAAAATAAAAAAATAATTCAGGTGGAGGTTTTCAATAAAATAAGGAGTAAAAAGTATACTCGAGGGCAGGGAAAATGGGGTCGATTTTCTCGGGGCCCAAAAAACAACCAACCGAGGGCCCTGTTAAAATTATGAAAATTATCAAATAATTATTACTGCTACAGTTGCTTTTATATATAAAGAATATATTTAATATACATGTATATGGTATGTGGTATATACTAAGTTTGATGTGAATTAGTTCCATGTTGTAGTGTCAAGAAAGATACCTATTCTAGAATTTAGACTTGTCATTCTGTTGTTGTTCATGTAAATCTATAGCATTTTTGAAACGGCTCCTTTCAGATATTTTTTTTTTAAATTTAAATATATATTTGAGTTTTAAAGATTTCTCTATAGATTTATGTTTATTATGTGTTCTGGTGTTAATTTTAAAAGTGCGTTTTTTTTTAAATTTTTGATTTTGTGTCATTTTTTATTTTTTTGTCAAAAGATCCAACATTGTCTTCTATGTTTTTTTTATGTGAGAAGTGCATAGCTAATACATTGGTGTGCACACATGTATGAAGGTATTTATATTATTTTAAGAGGATCCCCCGTGGCCAAGTGGTCCAAGGTGTCATCTCAAGATCACTTACCTCTCACCGCTAAGGTCGTAGGTTCGAGTCTTGTTCCGACCAAAAACATTATGTGAGAAAGTTTTCAGCTACTTGCGGAAGGACAGTGGTTCTTCTCAGTCTGAGGTTTTCCTCCACCAGTAAAACTTGATATGCAATATATAACCTGAAATGTGTTGAAAAAGGCGTTAAACCCCATTCAAAAATTTTTTTTTATTTTAATGACAGATAAATTGTTCACATACTGAACGGGGTTCTCCCTAGTTGAGTAGTTGGAAGCATTGTTATCCAATGATAGCTTAGCTCCCAATACTTGTATCTTGAGTTCCAGCTCAGTTCAGACTGGTGTCACGAGTTCCAGCCCAGTTCAGTTCGGACTGGTGTCACGAGTTCCAGCCCAGTTTGGACTGGTGTCACGAGTTCCAGCCCAGTTTGGACTGGTGTCACGAGTTCCAGCCCAGTTCGGACTGGTGTCACGAGTTCCAGCCTAGTTTGGACTGGTGTCACGAGTTCCAGCCCAGTTCAGTTCGGACTGGTGTCACGAGTTCCAGCCCAGTTCGGACTGGTGTCACGAGTTCCAGCCCAGTTCAGTTCGGACTGGTGTCACGAGTTCCAGCCCAGTTCGGACTGGTGTCATGAGTTCCATCCCAGTTCGGACTGGTGTCATGAGCGCCAGCCCAGTTCGGACTGGTGTCATGAGTTCCAGCCCAGTTCCGACTGGTATCACGAGTTCCAGCCCAGTTCAGGCCAAAGGCTTTATATGTGATTGGTTGCCAGTCAATTGCGGAAAGACAATGTTTCTATACCGATTCATTCTGAGGTCTCCCTCCACCAATAAAAACTGGATAGGCCATATAACTATAACCCATTGTGTGATAAAAATTATATTAAATCTCATAAAGCTCTTCCAAATAGGTTTCAAGCCAATTTATCTATCATCTTTTGAATCCGTACCTGTTTAAATTCTCGCCAGGACAAAGTCCACAGTCTCTGCGAGAATTGGTCATGATCTTTGATCTACACCAATGATTCTCATATCTCTTGATGTGTGGGGAAGTAGTCAGTGACCTGAACAGATAAGGTACACGTTAAGTACGGATAAACTGCATTGCAAATGCTTGGATACTCGGACTGCTAATAAATTACTGAAATACCATTGGGGAGGTGGGTGGGGAACCTCCATATAAACAAAATACATTGATGTAGGTACACCTATTCTAAAGCAACATTTATTCACTTTCCAAATGCTCTGTATTGTAATTTATTGAGCAATGAATGTTTGATCCAGCGGATGAACATGATAGATACCTTTGGGAAAAAAATTCATTTTAAAATAATAGTCACATATGTATGTATGTATGTATGGTTATGTTTTCCATCCTTTTATTTTAATAATTTATATTTGTTAAATTAAGAAAATAATGAATAAAGCTGACAGCACTTAACTACCGTATTGAACATAATATTAGCACCTCATTAAATAATGAGATATCACACTGAAGCTGACAGCACTTAACTACCGTATTGAACATAATATAGCACCTCATTAAATAATGTGATATCAATGAAGCTGACAGCACTTAACTACCGTATTGAACATAATAATAGCACCTTATTAAACTCCACAGTGGGTTTGCACACACTATTAATACATTGGTACACAAGGGTTTATAAAATTGCTTGAATAATGTTATTAAACTAAATCATACACAGCTTGCTTTCAACATACACAGGTCTATCCTTCAAAGCAGGTATTGTTAATATTGGGATCAGTTATTATTTATTTGAATTTTTAAAAGTTTTTAGATATAATAAATGGTGGTGAGGCATAGTATGCAGCATGGGGTAGGATTTAAATGGAGATCTGGTGACAGGAATCTTTATATAAAAAAAAGATCTTTTTACAATTAATTATTTATTGTATATCGAGAGTTCCATGTAACACTGTTCTATCTATACAAACTAGTTAACAAATAAGGTAATAGAATAGTATTGCATTGAACCATTGATATACAAGGGTTAGTAAAACTGTATAAAACTCCTCAAAGTAAAAGTAGTTCACGAACTTCCACCCTCATTTTCTGTTCACGTGTTATTATAAGTTTATAGTTATGAAGATTGTTCTATTTATGTTTGAATAAGTAATATAAAACAGTTCATTTTGCTTTTTATTCTGTAGAAAGTGTTAGAGAAGACATCCGCCTATCCGCTCACAATTTTGGCCCATTATGTAACTTTGTAGCCACATAATTTAATGAGGTCTTGTGTACAAGTGTCATAACTTCACAGAATGTTTTAACATGAAAGAAGGCTTCTGTGGCCGAATGGTCTAAGGTGCCGTCTCAAGATCACTTACCTCTCACCGCTAAGGTCGTAGGTTCGGGTCCGGCTCGCTCTAAAAAACTTTATGTGAGAAAGTTTCCAGTTACTTGCCGAAGGATGGTGGTTTTACTCAGTCTGAGGTGTTCCTCCACCAGTAAAACTGGATATGCCATATATAACCTGAAATGTGTTGAAAATGGCGTTAAACCCCATTAAAAAAAAAATCTGTAATATAGATTGGTGAGGATATATTGTTGATTGTCATTTTTTGTTATTTGCCCATGAAAGAGGTTTTAATTTTAATGAGTATGTATCTATGGTAACGGAACCAGTCATGGCTGACAGCAAAGTTAACGAGAGAGCTGGGTGGTTTACTTTTAATATTCAGTGTCATTTTTATACCAGAGAGGGCTAACAGACATTCTGTTTACCTAACCACTCTTTCATGGGATCCGCGAAAGTTAATAAGTACTCTAGCACACCTATGTCTGCAAGTAGCTGATAACATTCCTACTTGAATCAGCAGTGAGAGATAAATGACAATCAGATGTAATGTCATATCAATCATCACAGAGACTATGGCTGGGTAGGGATCCAAACCAGTGATGCTTAGATTGATAGTCAAGCCCAGTTCATGAGAACTTGTTCAATCAGCTTCTCATCCAGTCTTATCACCTTCCATATAAGTGTCACTAATTACTTGTTGGCCATATATATTTGAACAAGCTGTATTTCTGAACAGAGATACCAGTATTTTGTTTAACATTTTGTCATTATACTGTTGTCATTAAAAGTTCTTGTTGAGTCCAGTAGTAGTTGTCATATTCATATAAAATCATATTTTGTCATTCATATCAGAAATTTATATACATTGCATTTGTGTGGCTCCTGGGAATTTTTTCATAGTAGCATGGTAAAATAAAAGCATTCATGAGAGTATCCAATTTGTGATGGTTCCCAACTGTTTTTTGTTTCCATGATGTTGAGTTGGTTCCCTCATTTATTCTGTTGATTTGCCCAACTATTTATGAAGGTTCCTTTATATGTTATTGGTTACCAGTAACGACTTTTGGTGTAAGTTCCTTAATACATTGGTCTAAGTACTATATTATTGTGTTTTCATTTTTTTAAGAAAAAAATGGTTTTCTCCCTTCGAATGATCAGATTTTTATGTGTTTTAATTTTGTGTTTTAGTTTTCACAATGGCTGCATGATTGACCTACAAATTTAAAGCATGTATATTTTGGTGAATAGACCCATTTATTTTCTGTTATTTTTAGCTCGCTTGAGCCAAAGGCTCACAGGTGAGCTTTTATGATTGCACTGTGTCCATCGTCCATCCATCATCTGTCATTTACTTCAAACAACTTCTTCTCTAAAACCTCATGACAGCATTGTTACATGAAGCTCTCTCAAGTTTGTTCAAATTATGACTGTGGGGCTTATCAGGTTTATTTCCTGAAAAAAAACACAATATTTTTCAGAAAGTACAAGACCTCGAGTTTATATATTTTTAATGTAGAATTACTAAGTCAGTTTCTATTGTGTTTATTCAAGCCACTAGAGTAAAAATTGGCTCGGCTCCGGGGACTTATCAGTTGTTCAAGTTTGTACAAATAAAGGGGCTAGGATTCACTAGGATTTTGATTTTTACATAGGAATACTATGAGAAATTAGTATAATCCATTATTGGTATTATTCCAATCATATTAATGTCTGAAGCATTGTTTAGTCATAACAGTTGAGACTGGGTCATTTAAAGGGAATTTTTTTATCCATAAGGGGCTATTAAGGGTTAAAAAAGGGATACAATTCTTCTTGGGAACTGACCAACCAAACATGTTTATAGTTTGTATGTATGATCTCTTTGTGTGGAATTGTTCTTGTGTGGTATAACTCAGGTCCCTATGAGTAGGGGTTTCAATTTTTTTTTCAAATAAAGGAGAAAGTGTTCATTCATGGGGACCCAGTTTTATTTTTACATAAGAATACCGTGTGAACACAGATAATCTTCAAAAGATAAAAATGGTGTTGACAGGTGAAATAAGGTGAGCGGTTACAGCCCATTTGGGTGTCTTGTAAATGATGTCACATATGAGAACAAATTACTGATGTATTGATAGTTTTCATACATTTCTTTGTTACCTATTGCATGAATAAACACATTGATTGGAATGTATTTATTTGTTGTGGAAATTTCTATTTGGACATAATTGTAAAATGTTTTCACACATGGAGCAATTGTATTTTGATATCGTTCTTGCAGGACATATTTGTATTTATTTTTCTCCAAGATAAAGTCTTTAAAACTATAAAATATTACTGTACTAATATGTTGTCCATTCTTGGAACAACCTGTTAGCTTACAATTTGAAATAATAGTTATAAAATTGAAGTATATAAAGAGAGTTTCATTCCCCTTAACAATTATTATTTGTTCATCTGTTATCAGCATATATATGTACACAATAAGCCCATTTACACTTTTTGTTAGTGAAATTTCATTTTAAAGGGACACCTTGCAATTTTTTTTTAAATTCACTTTACATTATTTTAAGAAATTGTTTATCTGCATGATGCAAATATAAAATAATAATAGCCCAGTATGTAACTAGACCCTCAGATTGGTTTCTATATTTCAAAGGGGCATAACCTTGAAAAGCATCCTATTTTGCAGATTTATAATAAAAGGTTCTAAAGATATTTTCATCAGTTTTTATTGATAAGACAAAAACATTTCCTAAAAAGTATCAGTTTAAATTACAAATGTTTTTATTGATATTTCTAAAATCTAGCATTTTACTAGTTTCATGAAAACTGTTAATATCTATTAAGATATTTGGAGGGTCACATCTTCATTATGCATATGCATGTACATTCATAGTGTAAACTTTTATATGATTCATTACTCAGGTTTCTACAATGCCAAATGCACCTTTTTCATTCATTCATTTATTTCTATTCATTTCACCACATTCTTCTTACCTTACAACAAATTTGAAATATTTAACATTATTCCCAAGAAATGTACATGTAAATTGCACATACAGTTGAACCTGTCTTAAGCAGCCAGTCAAGGGAAGGAGGAAAAATGGCCTTTTATGACAGGTTGTTGCTTAATACAGTTTAATTTGCTCCAAAAGCATTGAAATGAGAAATTGCAAATTTGGCTGCTTGAGACAAGTGGCTGCTCAATAGAGGTGATCGCTTACGCAGGTTTGACTGTACAGTGTTGATTGAATTAAACATACCGTATTTAATCATCTCATCTCTTTAAATGACAATTGACTTCATTTTCATCTGTTATTGTTTTCCCATAGGGAATCTGAAGCGGCATTCGTTGCAGAGAGGGACCAGACACAGCCTGGTGAGGAATGGGAGAAAATCTGTCGACTATGCGAATTTAACCCGAAGAACTCGAAAAACACCAAAGATATTTCCAGAATGAGGTCCATCTTGCTGCAGCTGAAGCAGACGCCACTTGTCAGATAGACTGCTACTTGTCAGATAGATTGTTACATGTACTTATCAGACAGACTGGTACTCAGCACTACGTAAAATGTAGCGTTGTATAGAATGTCATTTTCGATGATCAAAAACAAATTAGACCACACTCTTGTTAAATAAATAATATTGTTATGCTAGGTAAATGATGTAGACGTTTGTTCATGTTTGTCAGTTTATTCAAGTTTGTAAGTTTATTCAGAGAGAAAACAACCGGGATAAAAATAAGCAAAATGATAATTTATTTCTTAAAGTACTTATTTGAACATTTGCAGTTATATATAGTATGCTGATGCTAAATCACTATTTTGGGGATTTTTATTGAATATGAATTTTAAAAAGAAAATGTAAATGTCGAGAAAGACCTGTAAACATGTTATAATATTTTTCAAAATTATTAGGAAGAGTCAGTAATGATGTTTAACAAATGATGGACCCATTAACAAAATAATATTCCCATCGATGTGTAAATTATGATGTTGGTTCGTAAATAATATTTGCAAGGAGCACCATCCTTTCAGAGGTGAATGTTTTGACAATTACCAACTCGACTCAGTTTTATCAGGCAAAAGTGCCACCGGCCATACCGTTACTGTTGTATTGTAGACATGTGCAATAAAACACTGTTAGTTAGACATTTTGTAATCATCACTCAAGTATTTAATTTAATTTAATTTCATTTAAGGCAGTGTTGTTTCACATGAACTGAATAATGAGAAATTGTAACATGAGCATCATTTCATCACATGAGCTAATCCGAGTCTTCTCAAATGTTTATAAAGAACCTTATAAAGAATAGATGTTTGATTCATTTAGCCAAGGACATACATGTATTATATAGAGAAGGAAAAGCAGCTGATTGAGATGTTTTGAACGCTCACATATTCACGCATAATCTTGCGATATCGTATCAATTAAGTAGAGAAATGCAAGTTTCCTATCCTTCTATATAAGTCCTTGATTTAGCCAACATTTATATACAAAATTGGGCTTCATCCACGAGAGAAGATTTGAGCAAAATGATCATATAATTATATTATTATAACATTCCATGATTAACATATTTTCCCCCAAAAAAGTATAAAAATGGATTTATAAACAAAGAGCTAAAATGACCGTTTCTCATGTTTTCAAATCATTTTAGTATGTAATTATGAATCCAAGTTAAGAATACAGTGTAGGTGTACATTGACTATACTTGGTTGTATTTTATGTTTAAACTGTAAAATAAAATATTAAATTATACAAAACCATGTATTGTATTAATGAACTTCCATGTTTCTTTTACCAATATGGCCAGAAATAAGGCCATTTCATTCTGTAAATGTGTTTGCTCAAGATTACATTTGTAACAGCCCTGCGTTTGTCATCCATCTCAGGTGACCTTTTGCAATCTGCGTCGTCCATCATGCATGCTGCATCCGTAAACAAATTACATTTTCGACTTCTTCTCATAAACCATAATATGCTCAATCGTAATGAAATGTTGTATAAAGCTTTGGTACCTACGGGTGAATCAGGTCATATTCACCAACCATTCTTGAGAATATTCTTAGACTTGAGCTTGAAAAATCCAAATTTCAACCTCAGATGTCTAGTTTATCATGAGATATAGAATCATTGTGGGTGTTTATTATGCTCCCCCAAAGGGGGAAATCATATAGTCGCCGCTTCATCCGTATTAGGATGGCATCACTACCAAGTGGAGATGCGCATATTGTCTTCGTGTTCCAGTTCAATAATTTTTCATGGAGTTGTTCTAATATGGCAATCAGGGGTTTCATTATCTTTTAGAATAGAAGGGTTATGAAAGAAAGTAGATGGGAGGTCTGGGGGTCCTCCCCCATCAGGGATTCAGGGGGGCCTATGGCCTCCTGACCGAAATTGGTTTTCAGCATTTTGAAATCAAGGTCTCGTGACAGCAAAATTCCCTTTTTTCACAGCATTTTACAGCAATATTAAGTAGTTTTCTAAGTTGTTTATTCAAAAGTCTACTACCATGTTTATTGTTTTAACCAAATGTAAAATTCTTGGACTATGTCTCTATAAGTATGACTGACTTATTATGTTGTATTTAGTCTTTGTTCTTTATTGACTATCATTTCTGTTCTGCCGACTCTGTGGCAGTGTGGGAGCAAGTGTTAATTGAAAACATTATTTTAAATATCTTTTTCTTCTTTTCTAATGATTGCTAAATGTCATAAGATACAGTTAAGGCAATGTCAAGCATACAAAGCTATTCAATTCATCCAAGAGAACATGGCAATATGATAAATAAAAGCAATCTATGATAGCCTTCAAATATCTAGAAAAGAGCAACTAATCAACTATATATCAATTATTAAAAAGTCAATTTATCTTAATTGTTGTTTTCAATACTATATTTAATTCATAATATGACTGCCAAAGAAAATTATTCGCTGAAACTTCACAACCAAAAAGCAATAAGGTTATAACTATCATACCCCACCCACATTTTCTTTACCGTATACTCGATTAAAATATCAATGTTCACGTTTTTACAGAAGAAAATTTACATACATACAGTTTCAATTATTGTAAATCTACGAAATATTTATAAAAATACCAAAACTTAACTCTGAAATTATACATTACGTGTCAATCGCAAAATATCTGCAAAAACATAATTTCTCATGTGCGCCAAAATATGTGCGTACCGTGGTCGTAGATATCCGACCAATCATAGCGGTTATTAAAAATAGATTGATTTATATTCAAAGCTACCTACCAAACACATTAGAGGAATAAAAATTGATAATTGAATATGCATGAGAGGTTTCCCGAAGTCGCAATATCTGGCTTGCGGTAAACACCGCAGGGGTCAATTGTTTCTCCTGACTAGTTACGGTCTATAAGCAACAGTTTAACATGTGTCGTATAGAATAGATATATTTGCAGACCTGTGTATTGTGAAAACTCGCTTATCTGATTTTTAAGACAAGACTGAAGCGGTCAAAAAATAAAAAAAGATCTGAAATTTTTCCAAATAATTTTTTTTCAGTTGGAGCTTTTTCGTGGGTCGGTTGCGCAAGGGGAAACAAACACTTTTTTATTTTAGGCTAATTTATTTAGCAGTGGCAAGCTGTAAACGTGTTTTCATTTTCGCCAGAAATTGTCCGATCTTCTTTCCTATCACATGGCGGATTGATTTCATAAAATGTACACAAATCCAAGCGCTTCACCGACGCCCCAACTGGAATTAAAATGAGGATCAAATAGACGCGACGCATGACTTTGTAAATTACGCGCTAAAACAAGCGTTTCAAAATCTCGCCTTTAAAAAAAAATCAATACCGGTGTGATTCATAATAGGGCCGCCTGCTGTATTTTAATACAGTTTTATACGGTCTTACGAATATTAATATGGCTGCAATTAAAAATATTAAGATTTACGTTTTTATAAAATTGCAGATTCAAAACGAGATTTGTTCAACTGAAAATAGCCGGGTGCGCTGGCCTTTATTGCTGGGGGAATTCCCCGGCCCCCGGCTCTTAATGAAACCCCTGCCGCAATACTAAGAACAAACACGTGGTTTTACAAATAGTACTTTTAATTCTTAGCAACAGATAGCAAGTTGTCAAGCGACAGACCAGAGTGCCCACTCCGTTAGAAACCCCCTCTCCGAGTCTCTGTCCGAATTTGCCCAGTCTGACTAAAATGTCCAGTTAATAAAGCCCCCACATAACTAACAATAATGAACGATCATATTTCATCATGTCATTAATGGAGCTGCTAACTTGTAAACAAATCAATCAAGCTTTCAGGTTGGGTACATGGTTAAAGTGATTACATACAGCGTGACCCGCATGGAACAGCTTGACCTGCACCAAATTCAATACACATTAGTAACATGACCGATATTAACACATACCTCCCCAACAAAAGACAAAAAGTGTACCATTACATTTTTTTGTCTAACAAGGCAATTCAATTCATATAATAACTGGCTAATCATAAATGGTCAAGTTAAAATCGTAATTGGCTAAGTTAAACTCATGATTGATTAAGTTAGAATCATAATTATTTAAGTTAAAAGTCAATCAGCGTAATCAGCTATGGCGTAATGTTTTCTTTGTGGCATGTTCTTATATAGTCTCTAAAACACTTTATGTCCAAGTCACCAAGTCACTTCCAGTTTAAGTTCTTGAATCACTTAATCAAAATTATTGAAACATCACAAATTTTAATTGTTAGAACATTATAACTTCAATTTACTTAGAAGTTATAAATTCAAATTACTGAAACATTATAAATCAATTTTGTTGAAACACTCTAAGTTATGATATATATTTCACTATAAGAAATTATTATAAGTTCGGTTTTGTTGAAGTAATATAAGTATGCATGCTCGTTCTTCACACAATGTTTCAAAATAAGTGTCTCTGGTTAAGTGTTTATCCACCGTTGGTTACGATCTATTCAATGTCTGCTCTGGTATTTCCCATCGTTTCTAGATCAACTATGTATTGATTCGCCTTCTATGGTCAAGCTGCCATTTCACTTCGTTATGATTGTGTGACACATGTTATCGTTATGTGTCACATGTATATCTCTGTATACGCACCGTCTCTTTGAATTTATTACACACGTCAGGTAAGTTGTTGTGTATAATTACCCTGCCTGTCAACTTTTAATTAACCAGTTCATGGTACTTTTCATTCCAATTACCACCATACATTATATCATATTTTACAGTTCGCACATATCACACCTGTGACAATCTGTTTAAACACAGTTCTGTGTTTAATACCATGCTGTTCTTCGACTAATATTTACAGTACATAATTATATATCCACCTCCATTTTGTACATTGTAGATTTATTTACAGTTCACATATCGAACAAAAATGAACAATCATATTTCATCGTGACATTAATGGAGCTGCTAACTAAATTCAATGCACATTAGTAATATGATGACCGTTATTAACAGAGTTATATCCCTTTGAGTCTAACCAAATTCTTGTCAGTGCTATTTCTCTACAACCTCCGGTTGGCATTAAATGAAGCTTGCTAGGATGCATCATTACCAAGTGCAGAAGCGCAAATTGTCATTGTGTTCCTGTTCGATGATTTTTCACAGAGTAATGGCCCTTGTATTGAGTGTGACCAAATTCTTGTCCGCGCTATTTCTCTACAACTTCAGGTTGGAATTTTGTAAAACTTGCTAGGATGTATCATTACTAAGTGCAGATGCGCAAATTGTCTTTGTTTTTTGGTTTGATGATTTTTCACGGAGTTATGGCCCTTTGATTCTGTCTGTGACCAAATTCTTGTCCGCGCTATTTCTCTACAACCCTATGTTGGAATTTTATGAAACTTGCTAGGATGCATCACTACCAAATGGAGATTGGCATATTGTCATTGTGTTCCAGTTCAATGATTTTTCATGGAGTTTTGGCACTTTAATTGAGTCTGTGACAAAATTCTTGTCCGAGCTATTTCTCTACAACCTCAGGTTGGAATTAAATGAAGCTTGCTAGGATGCATCATTACCAAGTGCAGATGCGCAAATTGTCATTGTGTTCTGGTTCGATGATTTTTCACAGAGTAATGACCCTAATATTGAGTCTGTGACCAAATTCTTGTCAGCGCTATTTCTCTACAACTTCAAGTTGGAATTTTGTGAAATTTGCTAGGATGTATCATTACTAAGTACAGATGCGCATATTGTCTGTGTTTTGGTTCGATCATTTTTCATGGAGTTATGGCCCTTTGATTCTGTCTGTGACCAAATTCTTGTCCACGCTATTTCTCTACAACCCTATGTTGGAATTTTATGAAACTTGCTAGGATGCATCACTACCAAGTGGAGATGCGCATATTGTCTTTTGTGTTCTGCTTCAATGACTTTTCATCAAGTTTGGCCCTTAATTGAGTCTGTGACCAAATTCTTGTCCACGCTATTTCTCTTTAACCCTATGTTGGAATTTTATGAAACATGCTAGGATGCATCACTACCAAGTGGAGATGCGCAAATTGTCTTTGTGTTCCAGTTCGATGATTTTTCATGGAGTTATCGCCCTTTGATACTGTTTGTGACCAAATTCTTTTCCGCGCTATTTCTATACAATCCTTTGTTGGAATTTTATGAAACTTGCTAGAATGCATCACTACCAAGTGGAGATGCGCATATTGTTTTTGTGTTCCGGTTCGATACTTTTTCATGGAGTTATGGCCCTTTAATTGAGTCTGTGACCAAATTCTTGTTTGGGCTATATCTCTTAAACCTCAGGTTGGAATTTTATGTAACTTGATAGGATGCATCATTACCAAAGGCAGATATGCAAATTGTCTTTGTGTTCAGGTTCAATGATTTTTCACGGAGTTATAGCCCTTTGATTCTGTCTGTGACGAAATTCTTATCCGCACTATTTCTCTACAACCCCAGATTGGAATTTTATGAAACTAGCTGGGATGCATCACTACTAAGTGGAGATGCGCATATTGTGTTTGTGTTCCAATTCGATGATTTTTAACAGAGTTATGGCCCTTTCATTGAGTCTGTGACCAAATTATTGTCTGCGTTATTTCTCTACAACCAGACCGAGGAGTGGTCTAGTGGTAGAGCATCCGCCTTGCATGCGGAAGGTTGTGGGTTCAATCCCCAGCCGGGTCATACCAAAGACTTCAAAGATGGTACTAGAAGCTTCCTCGCTTGACGCTCAGCATTAAGAGGCGAGTTCTAGGTCTGGTCGGCCCAGTGTCAGTTTAATGTGGCTGGGTGGGGTATCATACCATGTGTCTGCGGCATGATACTCCAGTGTGACAGCGCTTAGAATACTGTCTCAAATAGACACCGTCGGGATATGACTGAAAAATTGTTGAAAGCGATGCTAAACACCATACAACAACAACAACAATTCTCTACAACCTCAGGATGGAATTTTATGAAACTTGTTTTACATGCTTGTCATACACAGCCACGTCCATCCCGAATTTTTTCTCCAGGCTCTTTCTGTACAACCATTTATTGGAATTTTATGAAACTAGCTAAAACTACCAAGTGGAGATATGCATACTTTCTAAGTGTTTACGTTTGATGATTTTTAACAGAGTTGCTGCTCTTAGATTGCATCCATTATCAAATCCTTGTCCTCTCCATTTCTCATTCTAGTAGCTGGAATTTTATGAAACTTGCCAGGAAGCATCACTACCAAGTGGAGAGTGGTTGTAATGTCTTTGAGTTTTATTTCTATGATTTTTTCACAGAGTTTCGGCCCTTTGATTCTGTCCATTACCACACATCATTGTTTTGATCTTCAAGAACATGGAAGTGCAGTGAGACTTGGAACATGAATAATGCAGTAGAGGTCAATGTGTGGCGGTGCAGACTGAAGAACTTAACATCTCTTCCAAACATTATCTTCATTTACACCCCCTTTCCCTTCACAAACAATGCAGCTACTACTCAATCAAGCACTTGTTCAGGGAGCATCCATCGGTTCCACCGATACATTGTTTGACTATGTACTATATGTCCCTACATGCTTGCAAATTTTGAAATAAAAAATTGGGCTGTAACTGTATTTTTAAAAATTTATTCTTGTTTAAAAATATTCTTAAGAACGGTTGGTGAATACCACACCTGAATTGTGAATTGCATGGTCCCCAACCCCTGTCAAATTCAAGGTGAACTTTAAAAATCTTCTTAATATAGGAAGCACTTTGAAACAAATAGTGAGCATGATTATGGATGTATGTTGGACCTTTATAAAAAATGTGAGTTGAATGGGTTTCACAGTTTGGCCAACAGTGGGGCCTACTTTACTAAATCTATATAAGAGAAATAGACAAAACACGTTATATTTTATGACTGAATAGATTTACATGTATATGTTTTGGATAATCAGGTGACTGTTAAGGCCCATGGGCATCTTGTTAACCCTTTACTTCATATAGACGCCTTTGGACACCTCTAATACTGAAAGCATTAATTCACCACGTATCAGCAAAGGGTGAATTATGTTTATATAAACCGACAGAGTGGAAAACAGTGCAGGAAGTGTTCAGATTGCTCGTTACGAGCAATCTGAACTCTTCCTGCACTGTTTTCAAAGGCATTCTGTGATTGGTGCGGGAAACGTGTATCTATGGAGTAAAGGGTTAACTTTTGGGTTGTTAACACAATAAAGTATCATTTTTCTAAGCAGTGTTGTTGAAAAGCTCAAAATACAATCACTGGTGTTATCCAAAGGTTAATATTGCTTGCATGGGTGTTGACTAATGGTAAAGATTGATTACATGGATGTTGATCTAAGTTTAAATTCTTGCAATAGTGTTGAACAAAGTTCAGCAAAATAAAATGCACGCAAGGGTGTTCAGCAAAGAGTAAAAATGCTTGCAAGTGCTTGACTGAATGTTTAGATTGGTTGCAAGGGTGTTAACCAAAGGTTAAAACTTGATTGCTTTGGAGTTTACTAAAGGTTAAAATTGAAATCGATTACAAGGATGTTGACTGAAGCTTAACAACATAGTAATGCTTGCATGGGTGTTGACCAAAGGTAAACATTAATTGCATGGGAGTTGATTAAAGGTTAAAAATGATTGCAAGGAAGTTATCAGAAGGTTAAAAATGCTTGCAATGAGGTTGAACAATGATTGAGAGGGTGTTGATGACATGTTAAAATTGATTGCAAGGTTTCTGACGAAAGGTTAAACTTAATTTCAAGGCTGTTGAACTAAACCTAGTAATGCTAACACATGGTGTTGGTAGTGTTAACCAAAAGTCAATAATGTCCACAGCAGTGCTAACTAAAGGTTAAAAATGCTTGAAAAGGTGCTGAACTAAACTGACTTATGCTTGCAATGATGTTGACCAAAGGGTATAAATGTCGAGAGCAGTGTTTACCAAAGGTTAAAATTCTCGTAAAGGTGCTGAACTTAACTTAATTACGCTTGCAATGATGTTAATCACAGGGTATGAATGTCCACAACAGTGTTAACCAATGGTTAAAATGCTGGTAAAGGTGCTGAACTAAACTTAACTATGCTTGCAATGATGTTAACCACAGGGTATAAATGTCCATAACAGTGGTAACCAATGGTTAAAATTCTCGTAAAGGTGCTGAACTAAACTTAATTATGTTTGCAATGATGTTAACCACAGGGTATAAATGTTCACAACAGTGGTAACCAATGGTTAAAATTCTCGTAAAGGTGCTGAACTAAACCTAGTTATGCTTGTAATGATGTTGACCAAAGGGTATAAATGTACCCAACAGTTCTAACAAATAGTTAAAAATGCTTGTGTTGTTGCTGAACTAAACCTAGTTATGCTTACAATGATGTTAACCACAGGGTATAAATGTCCACAACAGTGGTAACCAATGGTTAAAATGCTCGTAAAGGTGCTGAACTAAACCTAATTATGCTTGCAATGATGTTAACCACAGGGTATAAATGTCCATAACAGTGGTAACCAATGGTTAAAATTCTCGTAAAGGTGCTGAACTTAACTTAATTATGCTTGCAATGATGTTAACCACAGGGTATTAATATCCACAACAGTGGTAACCAATGGTTAAAATGCTCGTAAAGGTGCTGAACTAAACCTAGTTATGCTTGCAATGATGTTGACTAAAGGGTATAAATGTCGAGAGCAGTGTTTACCAAAGTTTAAAATGCTCGTAAAGGCGCTGAACTAAACTTAATTATGCTTGCAACGCTGTTAACCACAGGGTATAAATGTCCACAACAGTGTTAACCAATGGTTAAAATGCTCGTAAAGGTGCTGAACTAAACCTAGTTATGCTTGCAATGATGTTAACCACAGGGTATAAATGTCCACAACAGTTCTAACAAATAGTTAAAAATGCTTGTATTGTTGCTGAACTAAACCTAGTTATGCTTGCAATGATGTTGACCAAAGGGTATAAATGTCGAAAGCAGTGTTTACCAAAGTTTTAAATGCTGGTAAAGGTGCTGAACTTAACCTAGTAATGCTTGTAATGATGTTGACCAAAGGGTATAAAAGTCGAGAGCAGTGTTTACCAAAGGTTAAAATGCTCGTAAAGGTGCTGAACTAAACTTAATTATGCTTGTAATGATGTTGACCAAAGGGTATAAATGTCCACAACAGTGTTAACCAATGGTTAAAATGCTCGTAAAGGTGCTGAACTAAACTTAATTATGCTTGCAATAATGTTAACCACAGGGTATAAATGTCCACAACAGTGTTAACCAATGGTTAAAATGCTCGTAAAGGTGCTGAACTAAACCTAGTAATGCTTGTAGTGATGTTGACAACAGGGTAACAATGTCGAGAGCAGTGTTTACCAAAGTTTAAAATGCTCGTAAAGGTGCTAAACTAAACTTAATTATGCTTGCAATGATGTTAACCTAAGGGTATAAATGTCCATAACAGTGTTAACCAATGGTTAAAATGCTCGTTAAGGTGCTGAACTAAACTTAATTATGTTTGCAATGATGTTGACCAAAGGGTATAAATGTCCACAACAGTGCTTACCAATGGTTAAAATGCTTGTAATGGTGCTGAACTAAACCTAGTAATGCTTGTAATGATGTTGACCAAAGGGTATAAATGTCAATAACAGTCCTAACCAATTATTAAAAATGCTTGGAATGGTGCTGAACTAAACGTAGTTTTGGTTGCAATGATGTTGACCAAAAGTTATAAATGTCCACAACAGTGCTTACTTATGCTTAAAAATGCTTGTTATGGTGCAGAACTAAACTTAGTTATGCTTGTAATGATGTTGACCAAACGTAAAGACTACTGGCAATGGTGTTGGCCAAAGGTTAATGCTTGCAATGATGTTTCACTAAACCAAGTAATGGTGTTTGTCAAAGGTTAGAATTGATTAAAATGGTATTTTATAAAGAAGTACGGTAATGGTGTTGACTTAAGGTTAGAAATGCTGGCAATGGTGCTGACCACAAAAGGCTACCTAGAACGCTTGCAATAGTGTTGAAATGAAGTTAAAAATGTTAGCAATGGTATAGAATACAGGTCAGCAATGTTTGGATCGGTGTTAGAACTGCTTGTTGAATAAAGGATAGTAACTCTTGCAATGGTGCTGGCTATTATAGTGATTTCTATGATGTTGACATTGGTTGCAATGGTGTTAAATAAAGAAATGTTGCAATGATGTTGACCAAAGGTTAAAACGATGGTAAGGATGTTAACCAAAGGTAGAAAGGTAAAGCGTGCTGTCTTATCGACGGCTCTTGTTCAAACTTATTTGCTGTGAAATAAATTAAAGGTTTGTTTTGTGATTCAACAATCTGATAAAATATAAATGTACACATTTTTTATACAATATTTTTTTGTATTTTGAACTATCAGCGTTTACAATCAGATTATGCTCCCCCCCCCCACCCACCCCCACCCCACCCCCCACCACCCCCTTTCAATATAGTATAATCTTGCGGTTACACTTAAAAGGGAATATATCAGGGTTTTTTCAAAATTTTAAAACTGGCTGAAAACATTTATTTTCCAATTAAGCGTGCCTATTTATACTCAATGACCCAGTGTTGCCTAAGGATATCTGCTTAAACATACCAATATAATATATTGAAAAGGGCTTGCCTATCTTGGTCTACGCGACTTGGTAAGACTAAAAATAGATTCCACGTGTAAAATGGCAACATATTTTGTAACGTACTAAATAAGTCATGGGATTTCATTTTCATTTTAAATTGATCTTTAATACAGGTTTACCCTAAGTAAAACATACTTTATCTTAGAAATAGTCAGAATGGTGGTGCAAAGGTGTTCAAGCAGTATTTAAGCGCGGTCTATTTTTAGAATGGAAATTCCGTTTCAAGTTTACCCTCCGATTTAATATCGATTTTGTCACATTTTGGTGGATTTGATATACCAAACCATTCGGATTTTATTTATTGATGATAATGAGATGCTTTTTATCCATTTTAAAAATAATTTTAATTTTTAAGACATTTAAAGCATTTCTTCCTGATAAACTTCTAACTATCTTGAGATGAGGTTGTTTGAAACAAAGTATAGACTGCGTAGTCAACGCTACCTCCATCATTCTTTTTTATTGGTCAACAATCCCATTTTAGTTTTATTGAGTTGTAAAGATACAATTAAACACGACCCTTTTAAGATATGTGTTATTTTTCTTTTTTATACAGTATTGGCAATTAAAGCATAATTGATGAAGAGGAATACACTGTTCTTGGTTTCTCATCCAATAAGTTCTTGTGGTCACCCATTACAATTTTGAAACCGCGTTCTGTAATGAAAAGATAATAATTATGTTAATAGATGATTATACAATGAATAGGTCGCACACTTAAACATTCAGATTACGCTAATTCATTTTCGCTCGATTGCAAAGAAAGGTCAGAACTTATGTGAAGGGCTCTGGAGAGAGAGACAGACAGACAGACAGACACAGAGAGAGAGAGAGAGAGAGAGAGAGAGAGAGAGAGAGAGAGAGGGAGTTTTTCCGTCGGCTACGTTTGAGTGCTTGCTCTGTTGCTTGGATAATATTTAGCCTAGATAACCTGTACTCGATGTATAGTTGTATAATGAGTGGGACTACTCATAATCTTGATCACATGCAAAGCTTCTACTGTATATATGCGACGCTTCTACTGTATATATGCGACGCTTCTACTGTATATATGCGACGCTTCTACTGTATATAAATGTAACGCTTCTACTGTATATATATGCGACGCTTCTACTGTATATATGCGACGCTTCTACTGTATATATGCGACGCTTCTACTGTATATATATGCGACGCTTCAGCTTCTACTGTATATATGTGCGACGCTTCTACTGTATATATATGCGACGCTTCTACTGTATATATGCGACGCTTCTACTGTATATATATGCGACGCTTCTACTGTATATATATGCGACGCTTCTACTGTATATATGTGACGCTTCTACTGTATATATATGCGACGCTTCTACTGTATATATATGCGACGCTTCTACTGTATATATGCGACGCTTCTACTGTATATATGCGACGCTTCTACTGTATATATATGCGACGCTTCTACTGTATATATATGCGACGCTTCTACTGTATATATATGCGACGCTTCTACTGTATATATATGCGACGCTTCTACTGTATATATATGCGACGCTTCTACTGTATATATGTGACGCTTCTACTGTATATATATGCGACGCTTCTACTGTATATATGCGACGCTTCTACTGTATATATGCGACGCTTCTACTGTATATATATGCGACGCTTCTACTGTATATATATGCGACGCTTCTACTGTATATATATGCGACGCTTCTACTGTATATATGTGACGCTTCTACTGTATATATATGCGACGCTTCCGCTTCTACTGTATATACTGTATATATGTGCGACGCTTCTACTGTATATATATGCGACGCTTTTGCTTCTACTGTATATATGTGCGACGCTTCTGCTGTATATATGTGCGACGCATCCGCTTCTACTGTATATATATGCGACGCTTCTGCTGTATATATGTGCGACGCTTCTACTGTATATATGCAAGACATCTCATTCCGAGGAATTGTCTTGTTAAATTTTTGACTTGCAACATTATTATTGACTAAGGGATCACCATGATCAGTTATTCATATAAAAAAATCGGGTTAATTTCACAGCCTCATTATCAAACTATTGTGAGTGACATTTACAGTTTTAAAATAGGTATGTAAAGATATGTCATTAGTGATTTTGTCAGTAAAAATGGTCATATTGACAAAATCATTACGGAATTACCATTTTATACCAGGGATGATAAAAATACATAGACATTTTTTTATATCTTGAAACTGTTCGGATTATTTCATTAAAATTTCGCTTAAAAATTGTCTGAATAAAACAAATATGGTCGTTTTCGATACCCCAGTTTTACAAATGCGGATCACAGTATAAATGACATCAATTGTGATTCCATGCTTAACACTCAATGTTTAAAAACTGAAAATAACTTAATTGTAATTTTGTACATTTATTCAAGACATTTTAAATCAAATCATGATCAAATATACAATAAATGGAGCATACCGTTGAAAAGATATTACAAAAGTCGCTGTTTATTTTGCTCACCCCTCGTACATATTCTAAAACTGTTAATAACGCTTCAGTACAATTGTTTGATAATTCACCCGGCGTTATTTACCCATTTAGTATACTTTTGATTTCTTCGTTAAAAATAATTGTACATGTATCTTTAGAAATATATCCCTTGTATACCTAATACCGCGAATGCCCGTGTAATAACAATTTAGGAAGACATGCGAAAAGCTAACGTTAGTATCGGCATTTGTTTACATTTCGTATCGGTAATTGTTTTTTTACTCAGCACACTTAAGTTACCTTATTACTGTTTAGTATTGATGCCCTTCTTTACATGGTTGAACATTTTATAGACTCGCGGTATTAGGTATGACCAATATATATCATTTTCGGTATGCTATGGGTCAGTTTTGGGTCCAGTTGAATGGCTATTAAAAGATGATTGTTTGTTTACGTTTACGGCGATTTTGTCATTATTTTTTATGAAATGCGCTCCTGTTAAATCCAAGCGCTTCCCTGTACTGATAAAATAACTGTACGGTAACAGACCTTTAGATGCATCCTTTGCCCCAACCCCCGGGATGGGTACCATTCTCACACAGGGTACATCTAATGTTGTCAGGACTCCCGCCACATTCTTCATGGCCAGGTGCACAATGGTTGATGCTGATATACCCACAACCTGACATATAAAGGTAACAACACAGACGCCTTAATTTTCATGTTTTGTATTAATTAATTGGTTAAAACATAGGTAAAGTCGAGTTTCTAATAAATTCATGAATATTTTATTTAGAGTTCAAACGATAATGGTAAAGGTTAGTTAGACATCATACCAGTGACTTGATTACAGAGACTGGCAGGCTAATATCAATATGATATACACGGCTGAAATTTCGGGTGGCACCATTAGTATTTCTTTAATAGTTCTTTGAATCTTTGTCTAGAGAAGGAAATAATGAAGACTATTTCCAAGTATCAGTTATTTAATAATTTTCTTCTGAATTCAAAGTATTACACTCAGGTTGAATTCTTCAAATATTTATTTTTATAGTAGAAATGGCAGTGCACTTTAACACAAACATTTTAACAACACAATATATATATGGAAGTTTGTGTAGAAAAAAGAAGTAAGTTCTCTACCGATGGCGAAGATTTCATAGAGATACTTGAAGAAGTTTTTCTTTTTTCTTACTTTAAAAAAAAAATGGGCTAAAATGAGAAAATAATCACCAACATATCTGTAAGCGTAACCAATCTTTAAATTTAAGAAAGAATAGTTTACCACTCGAAGTTACAATCAAGCCCTTTGTTTGATACTAAAAGCACAAACATATGTTGGTTGATTCAAGGGTGGCTTAAAAACGCGGAAAATATGAAGTCGAACATTGGGTTGACTACTATATAAGTTTATTTTATACTAATGCATTTAACTCGATTGCGAAGTAAGCTAAGAGCTTATATGAATCACCGTTCTCTAGTCAACTATCTGGGTGGAACCAGAGTGCTGATTTTGAGAGACCATCGGTTCGAGCTGGGGATCGAACCTTAACATCTGATCAGTGAAACTTTAACAATATAGATTCCACAATAACTTCCTGCGGTCGTTATCTTTTGGCATTCTATTGTGTTATATCATCTGATACGTATACAGACATAAACTTGGTAATTACTTTCACAGCACTCTCCATATCTCCACGCCGAACATTGGCACCTTCCACTCTGGTAAGGGTATCCATGGAGACACAAGTCATTACATGGTTGATTTTCCGAGGTTATGGGATGCGGATGGACGCACGTGTAACCAATCCTTGTTTGCTGCCCTCCGCCGCATGACTGGCTGCAAGGACTCCATGTGCCCCATACAATATCACCTGGCATACACGCATCTACATAATTTATAAAAGATATTATACATTTGAAAATAAGTTTGTAATTCCTAACTACCTTACGTGAAATAACACATTTGCTCTAATTTGCGTTTTTTATACCTTTTGTCGCGGTTACAGGCATAGTACCACTATTGCAAACAGGGAATACTTCCGTTGGGCAGTCGCATAATGGCGGTTATAAATAATCATTGTTTCTTCTTCTTTAAAATTACATTTTCCTTGTTTTAGTGCATTATTTTTATTTGATGGCATTATTGATGTATTGGAAACATTTTGAATTATGAATTTCGACAAAAAAATGATGCATGGACATTGGGCTATGAATACATGATTTCGGAAGACTTCTTTCACTTTGTCAACAGTGTACACACTGAACAGAAAAAAAATCTCATGACACATGATCCCTACATTTCTTATGTTATTTTGGTAGTGCAGAGGTTGACAATATAAAATGTAGGTTTCACTTCTTTCATTTGGGTCTCATTATGAATGACACGCATGCAAATTGTATTAAGAAGGCAAATATCAATGGTGGGCTTACACCTACATTTATAAAAAATTGCTGCGTGTTCATTTAAAGTTGAACAATGACACAGAAGGTAAAGATTTTTCAGAGCTTATGTTTCAAGTCACCATTCAATTAAACCAAATATTTCTATTTTCATGTATGAGGAGGAATTTAATATGGCTACAATAATCAACTACCAACTGGATCAGTGATAATAAATAAGTATGTTGATTACAATAACTGACAAGAATATGTCAGACACAAAACATACATAAAACGTATCAAATCAAACAAACTTGTATGGCAAAATACAATTTAAAAAAATGTAACCATGGGAACAATGAACATACATGTAATCAATCTGTAGAATGGTAGTCATGACAATAATGAATATTCCCCTAGTTGAAGAAAAATAAATTAGCATGGCAACAGTGAACACAATCATTTTATAGAATAGTAACCTTTGCAACAATTCTCTATAGACTTTTCTTTAGACTAGTAACATTCATGACAATTATCATTAACCCTATAGAAAAGTAACCGTAGTTACCATAGTAACATATTTTACGGTGTAGGAGTGTAAAATACAGCCTTGGAATGTTTTTCATATTAACCTAGTGAAATACCACTATCAAGTCATCATTCGGTGTTTACCGTATAACTTGGCTCTTGTATGTAAAATGACTAAGTGCTTTCTGCCAGGCCCAAACTGACATCAATTTGTTATAATATGGCGTTATTTTCAGACGTTACGTCACACGATGACTGACGAAAACTAAGATACATGATTTTTCTTCATTTTTTTTTAAACGTGTTCTGAAAAATAAATGGTAAATGTATAGATTTGCTTGGTTAAATGTATGTCCAAAAAAAAATCTTACATTGGCATTCATTTATTATTGAATTTATTAAACTCGTTGGTAAAAATGCCCAGCAGAGCATCGCATAAATATATTTTTGCCAATGAGTTTAAAATGTCAATAAAAAATAAGCTCTCAATAAGATACTCTATTTACGATAATGTGCGTATTTGTAGATTTATAACTACATGTATGACAACAAGGTCCAATTAATCTACGATAATAATCATGGCAACAATGAAAAACATATATTCTATAGAATAGTTACTGCACTAAAAACATCACAACAGCAAACAAAAAAAAACAGTCATTATCTAAGATAAATACAATAACCATAATGAATACAGTCACTTTTTAGATAACAAAATCATGGCAAAAATTAACAAAGCTGATTAACACAATAGTAAATATAATAACAAAGAACAAAGAGACTTTATACAATAGCAACTATGAACACAGTTATATCTATATAATGTTACCATAGCTACAATGAAAACAACGATTCTGTAGAAAGGTTTTCCATGACATCAGTCAACAATCGTCACCATACAAAATACATGCTTTTACAATGGCAACAATGTACAGTACCACTTTTTTAAAACGGTAACCACTACAATAAAGAAACATTCTACAGAATAGTAAACATGGCAACAAAGAGCACAGTAAATCTATGATTTAATAATAATACAACAGTGATTGAAGTCTGTATTATATGCATGCAGTCTTAAAATGCTAACATACATGTACAAACAAATTAAAGTCGTGCTTACTGATTTGTAGAAATTGTAGATAAATTTAAAGATTTTTTATAAAATACAAATGTATAACCACAAACACTACATGACTATAAAACTTTAATAAAGTTTTGATTGGTTGGGTATGAACAATATTCAAGTATTTTATAACAAATTTGTCATAAATGATGAAGAAACAAACCTCTACAATGTCTGTGAGTCCAATATATGTCTAAAAGTCAGATTATATTAATATTTCTTAGACTTATGATATTATTGTCATGCGATACAACTCCCATTCCCGTCAAATACAAAATGTAAGAACTTCACTTTAAATGACTTTAATATAACTTCAATATAGATTCGTTGAACAAAATGATTTTAGACTTTAAACATTATTTAATAAATGTCTGGAGCCAGTCTAAAATCATGATCGCCTGGATGCTTTTCTTAGATTTAAGTTTTTAAGTATGTTAGTTTACAGTCAAACCTATGTAAGCAGCCATTTTTGCTTTTTTGCATGATTCTATGAATTCAGACCAAATTTACCTGTATTAAGCAAAACCTGTCTTAAAATGTCAATTTTGCTCTTTCCCTTGACATAAGACAGGTTTGAATGTGTACTCAAATGTGTAATATTTAAACAGGAACCATGCTATCTACTCCATGACAGTGCTGATTCTCATCAACAAGCATTGGTGTGTTTCTTTAATGCAAACCCATGATTCAAAGTTAAACAAACATGTACCCCTTTAAATGAGATGCACAAGATAACAGCTGTACCTACTAACTTTTACATTGGTGGCGAAAGTAGTATTTTGTAATATTTATGTTTTTTTACTTCGATTGTGTAACAAGTTATTTCAACTTAAGACAAATCACGCTCGGAGTACTTCCAGAATAGAACCAATACGTATGAAGATTTTAGTGTCTACCACAAGGACACCACTTATGGTCGTGGAGGAGGATCGAACCTAAGACCCTCCGATCCTGGATCCGATGATCTGCGACTAGACCACCTACTCATGTCAGTTGTTATCACGCCGAATATTCGGACAGATTCTGTAAAAACAACTAATTAAATTGAAGAAAAAATAGGTTATCAGCAACTTTCCACCGCAACGTTCAGCATGTTCCAAATAGACTTAACGGAACAGCTTACCCGCCATCAGACATTTTATGAATGTAACCCACCTCTTAAATTTGTTTATGTATTTTCTAAATAAATATCAATGCAATTTTCTGGAAATTTGACGGGAATAAGAAAGAACATTTAGGATAACAATGACTGTATTAATAAATTTGACAGTAACTGTAGAATACACATTTTAAGAACGCTACTCAATATTTTGACGAAGATACTGGAAATACAAAAATGGCGGGTAAGACGTTCAGTATTTTTAATTCCAAAATAGGTCAAATATTGTCAATAAAATGTATAGTGTATACTTTGGCTTTACACGTACCTGGATATTTAATTTAAACACTTACCAATACAAGATGGCAACCCGCAGACTGATAATCCTACGGCAATCATTAGCATACATTTATCCATAGCTGCGGGGTTCTTTTCATGCCTGTTAGTCCGGACAGGGCACATGCGCTTTTTCCGTTATCATTTCTTTACACTTTTATCTATGTTAGTGTGTACATATGTACGTTCATATATATATATATATATATATATATATATATATATATATATATAACAGATAATAATGTTCAAATGAAGTCCGTGTTTGTTCTTATCTCTGTGCAATAGGAATATTAATGAGACAAACGGCACATTTGATATTTTACACAAATTAACATGTAGTGAATATGTAAGATAAAGAATTTTATGTATGAGGATTTATGTTCTAATCTGGCTGGTATAGATTACCAAAATATTATTCGGCGTCACCTTTAATATATTGGTTCCCGGGCGATATGCGCTCGATCCAAATAATAAAAGAACGCGATAACCAGTCAGTTTCTCAATTTTGACCGGATACTCAAGGATATTTGACGTGATATTTTTTTCGAGTCAGCATTTCAAATTTTACCCGCCACCACCACCACCACCACCACCACCCTAATTCCTCATGGGCTCCTAGTAATTTTTATTCTAGCCTTAGTTTATATACATTATAGTCAGATTAGAACATACTACCTCTTTTGTTGTTTTTATTACTTTACTTTAAACATATTTTATTGCTTTTTCATATACATGTGGTAGCAAAAGGGTTGGGCCACAAGTTATCCAACATTAAAATCGGCCCTTCCCAACAACATATTATATACAAATAAGCAATCAAGATGGCAATAAAACATATTCATACAGGGAGAAGGGATAAAACATGAAATAGGGTGTATTGCTTGAATATACGTTTCCTATGTTTTTATGCTCATTACTTTGTATCCGGCAGTTTTGTATGCACAGATATGTTTTGATGTATATATGTATTGGTAATTAATGTATTTCTTCAGAAAATTTATAAGATAATTCCCGGCATTTTTAATTAAAATGCCCATTTCAACTTACATCGTGTTTTGTTGTTACATCTTTACCATACAAGCGACTTCGGTCCATTCTATTCATCACGCATCATTTATTAATAAATCCGAAGTAACATAAATGATATACATATCCAGTCTTATTGGTGGAGGAAGACCTCAGAATGAATCTGAGTAGAAGCATCGTCCGTTCTTAAGTAGCTGACAAACTGTCTTACATTACATTTTATTAGTGGAGGAAAAAATTAACAACAGTTTCTTGCAACTTCAGTCAATTGCAATGCCGCACTATTAGAATATAATATATAACAAAATATGTTTTAATTACTAAGTTTTGTTATTAAATAGTATTTAATCGACGATTCTGGGAGTGAGTCTGAGATTTTGGACTAAAGAGTCTGATTTTAAAAAAGCCATGTGCTAAAACCTAGATGGATATTTCGGCGTAATACCTCCTATCTAATACTAAACACTTAATACTAAAGTTGATGTTTCCCTCGAAGTAATCTTTTGGCAAATGTGCATTATCCGAAGTATCTATTGAGCATTATATCATTTTGGCCAAATCTAGTCATAAATGAGCAAGAATGCAAGAATCTTTTTATCACATAACTCTGGAAAGTGGTACATTTACCATGTATATTTCGGGAACGAGAAAATTCGGTTTTGATGGCATGTTTCCGTCAATCACTGTGTGACCTCGACGAACAAAAACGATGCTAATTAAATTGACGTGCCATTTACATGCTCGTCTCACACATCTATTATATTTCACACAGGGCTTCATTGTAACAGTTACGTCCAAAACACAGTGAAAAACAAAACTGAAGCATGTGTCTGGGTTCAAATATTCACTGGTTCAAGATCTGCAATTCTTAAGAAAATAAATCATACTTTGATCAGATTTTTTTTTAAAATCCATGGTTTTGTGATACCAAGGACTTGTATAATTTCTTGGTGATACCTATCAATTTCCAGAGTAATATGTCAACTATTTGCCCAAGGTCCAGTTCGAACGAACACTTTCAAAATGAGAAATCTGGTATGAACATCATTTTTTTCTAAAATTCTGACCATTTAACACATGGTAGGAAAAATTAAATCATTGCAATACACATCTCTGAAAATAGAACAAAAGTTTATTTCTACCTCTTCATCTGTATTCAAGGGAGATAATAGCGGTGTGAGTCTTGTTTGGGCAAATCGTAAAATAGTTCGGCATTTTACGTACGAGTGCCGAGTTTTAATACGGTAGTAACACAAGGTTAGTGAAAAATATGTCATGGGGTTCAGAACAGTTATGCAATATAAATTATGTAATCGCAGCGGTGGTCTAGGGGTAAGGCGTAAGCCTCGCTTGCGAGAAGTCGTAGGCTCGATTCCCGGCCTGGTCTATCAAAGACTTAACTAAACAAAGGTACTCGGAGCGTCCTTGCTTGGGGCTCAGCATTGAGAGGAAAGTTCTAGGTCTGGTCGATCCAGTGTCAGTATAATGTGACGGTGTGGGGTATCGTACCGTGTGTCTGTGGTATGATTCTCCAGTTTGGCAGCTCTTAAAACATTGTATCACGTAGACACCGACGCGATATAACTGAAAAAAGTGTTAAAAGAGACGATTAACACCATACAACCAACCAATGTAAATTATGTGATAAAAAAGAATACTACACTTGATATATGATTTCGAAACATTGCATGTATCTCAAATTTAAAACTGAAAATAAAAATACTTTACTAAAATTTGACAATTAAAAATTGCGCCCGGATACTACCCTAATAAACCCTTATTTAAAAAAATGTCATAAAGAATCATTTACCATATCAAATCAGATTCAGATCTAGATACAAGTAACTAGATCTCCGCTGAAGTATTAGCAAGCAGGTTTTGGCACAAATTCAAATCACATCTGGACTTTTAAATATATAAACCAGTTTATTCTCATCACTTAATGTTTTAAAATTACCATCTAGTTGGATTGCTTTCTCGATTAGGTAATGCCGGATATCATTATACAATGATATAATCTACGCTACACATAAAACACGAGCGTATCAATGATATTCGTTTAAACCTATTACACTTCAGTATATATATATATATATATATATATATATATATATATATATAATATTAGTTCCTTGTTGTGGTGTCTATTAGTTTTAACCTTGTTTTTTTTATTTTTTCTTGAATCAATATTCTCACATTTTATTTGAAAAGAGCAATGATTTTGATTGGCGGAAAGTGCAGCACCTGATCATGAACATTATACCATGGTCATTCATGGTATAGTTTTCGGTTATTGTAAATAATACCATAACGCTCCAAAGTATATAATTTGTCATAGAAGTCATAAATTGTAGTTAAAACATAAATGGGGACAAGGCGACGTCTCAAGATCCGCTACCTCTCACCGTTAAGTTCGTAGGTTCGAGTCCAACTCGCTCAAAAAACCTTATGTGAGACCTAAATAAATGGTTCTTATTACATTAAGATATTGCACTGAAGACATGACGAGCATCGAAACATCAATGCATTTTACACACAAGTAAGTTTGCAGAAATAAACTGCGAGGATTCATCTGAAAATATATCAACGCATCTGTAAGTATCTTTTTACATGAAGACAAAAAGAGAAAATTTAGTGGACTGGTAGCTATAACACACAGATGGGACTATTTCTTAGACGATAAGAATTTTGCATAATTTGGCTGATTTGACTCCTTTATGTGAAATAGTGACACCTTACTTTCACTTAGAGCAAAATTGTGAAATTGGAAACAGTTAAATAAATGCCCATGTTTTTCAGTTTTATTTTGTGTTCTATTTGAATTGAATAGGAATTCAAGAACCTTACTGTTTAATTTAAAAAAAAATGAATTCCGGCTAACTGTTTTAAAAAAACGTGTATAATGATGTTTAAATGTGTAGAGTTGATAGAGTCAATAAATACAAATACAACTGACGAATAATGTAAATATCTATCAGAAGCGATTACTTGCGATGTACCAAATATTGTTACAGAGTAAATTTATTTTCTATGTTTGAGAAAAGATCATCCTCTTATAGACACACAATAACGGTTTAAAAATATTTTAAAGATTCGACAATGACATAATAATTGTAATTAAACTTTATGTTATAACTGTTGTTCAGATATGTCATGTGTGTGTATGTGTATTTATTTTGTCATATAGTTGTAATGATGAAAAAATGTAATAGTTTAAGAAATAAAAGATTTATCAGTACTATATTGAAGTCATGTAATAAGACGAATAACTTGTAGGATTTTGTAACACTTTCGTACAATTCTCTTTACTTATTAGTTTACCAAGAGCCTAAAAAATTTATAAGCGATGTAATTTGAATATTGTTGAAGATGAAATACATTTCATATTTTGTTGTCTTCAATACGATTATCTACGTGAATATTTGAACGCAAAAATTGATGAATTATGCAATACAAATCATTCATATATAGTTAAAATTGACATACTATTACATACAGTGTGCAATGATATCTCTTGCAAAGTTTATAGAAAGCGCGCTTAAAACTAGGCAAATAAAAACACTTAACATTCATTCCATTGTTGGGTAAATGTTATAATTCATTTTATTTTGTTGTTGTTTTGGTTTCCTATTATTTTGTATTCGATGTTAAATAATATTATGTAAGTTCCTTTATATTTGTTTTGAAGTAACTGCAATTTTGATCAAACAGTGACTGACAAGCCTTATTAGGCTGGGTATTTCTTAACATTTATTAACAATTTTGCTAATGTTGTGTACCTGTCACTTTAATGAATACATACTTTGTAAATGAACAGCTCACCCGCCACCTGACATTTTATGTACCTGACATTCTAAGTATTTTCTCAAAAAGTATCGAATACATTACCTTAAAATTTGGACCTGAATAAGAAAAAACATTTATGCTATGGAAAAATACATAACTGTCTGTTAATATCATATACAAATTTTAATAACGTTATTTCATATTTTGACGAATATTCTGGAAATACAAAAGTGTCGAGTTAGCTGCTTCGTTCGGTATATATACTTCTTGGATGACCAAAGTAATTTACACGTTGTCATAAACGTCTCTCACTATACAGTTACGCCTCCCCCTCCCCTACGGTAACAGGATTCATACGCTTAAAAAGTCCTACGTAATCTGGTTTTGAAATATTTTCAAAATGATTAATAGTGGTTGTGATTTCCGGCTGAAGATGAGTAGAGCAAAAGCACAGCATATACTGTAATAAGATATCAATGGTGTTAAAAATTGACTTTTATAGGATTTCAACAGATGCATGACTTACGAGCATTTGAGGACTTTTTTTTAAAAAAAATCTCAGGGTGTCACTCCACCTTTTTTTTTTTAAAAAAAAATCAGGTGAACCTACCAGTTCTACCAGCATTTTATGTGGGTAAACATTCCCGCTATGAAAAAAAATCTATGTGGATTTCTTTTTTTACCATGGAAATGCTAGACCTTACTTTATATAGAATAAAGAACGAAATTCAACTGTGTAATGAGACCTATGAAGATGTTTGTGCGTAGATGTGTTTGTTGTCGAAACCATTTTATAATTGCTTATGTTTCGTTATTCTGATGACGTAACGTTTCCACATACATAAAATAATAATACAGAAGACAAAAATGAATGAATTTAAAACATTTATTTAAAGAACTTATAATGTGTCAAAATTAATTTACAAAATTTATTTGATTTTGTTTTTGCTTCATGAACTGGTGTCGATTCAATGGAGGAAATATTAAAGATGTCACAGCTTCCGGCCTTTACACCATATTTATGTTAGCTGCATGTACTGTGGTACTCAAAGTTTATAGAACAGTTGTCTGAATCTGAAATATAAGAAATAATGATGATCATACCTTGAATTGTACATTAATAATAACGAAAAATGATTAATAATTATAAAATAATACTACTAATTAAATTAATAATAATAATAGTAACAATAGATAATAGTAATATTTATAAAATAAAAATAATAATAATAATTAACAATAATAATTAAAAAAATAATAGTGATCAAGATATAAATACTTTGAATTTATTAACGAAACATCTCATATGAATCAATTCAATCTTCGATGAGGCTCTCAACTTATTTACAATGTACAGCATCCATTTAACATATAAACGCATGAAGTAAACAAACAGACAAAATATATTGTATGTACATGCATGTGGATATTGCTGAAATTGCTTGAAACATGTCGTTATATATAATTCTGCATATATATTACTTTAGATCTTGCTGCATTGATACACACAATATGTCAACATTATAAACATTATAAAGATCCACTGTTCAGCATTTTACAACGTTTGGAAGAGAATTATTTGAAACTGAGAGGTTAGTATCGTCTAACAAAAAAACCAATAACGGTATTTTGCACAGATAATTAATTTATGAATATATCGTTTCATAACAGCAATAAGGTATCAAGTGAATATGAAATAAATAGGCACTAGGTCCTTTTTTGCACCAATATGGCGAAATAATAATGGAGTCTTGACGTACACAGGGTTTTATTATTCCAGAAACTTGAGTATACATCTTCAAAAAATCCAGAAAACTATGATATCGTTTTACTGATTAACTTTAAGGTGAACTCAAGAACTAATGTACCAACGCTTTCATTATTGTCTTGCTGTAAGCCAGTCATCCAATATTTATGTGAGAGCCATTGGACAGTTATGATTTGACCTGAAACCAGACTGACATAACTAAAGACAAAAATAAGGCGCTTATTTTCTTCCATGTATATTCTAAGATATATACCAACGTGACAAATACAATGGGGGAGAATTGATGATATAGGCATATAATTTGATTTATCGTTTTTCTATCCTTTTTTGAGAATCTTGAAAATTTTGGCCCTTTTAAACAATTTAGGAAATGTTTTATTGTTTAAGCTGCCATTTAGTATTTTTTAGTAATAGATAAGCTATAACAGAGGCTGTCATTTTATGAAATTTGGCACTTTGGCCGTTCGGATCCTGTAGATTTTGCTATGCCAATATGTTTTAATTGCTTTTCATCAAATGATGGGAATATGACTGAATTTTGGAATAGCTGAGAATTTATCAACTTCTCAAAGTTATTTTTTGTATTGGTTATCACATTTGACTTGTGGATTATCTAGATGGAACGTTTCATGATCCGTTGAAAAAAGTTGAAAAAACATTTATTTGACTCGGACACGTTATGGGATTTCCATCATCATTAGCTGATTTTTGTTTTAATCCAGATAAATCATAAAAGTTATTAAATAACTGTTTCGGGACACGTTTGTTAGAATTGATAGACTCATTCTTTTACTACTGTTTAGCTCAAAGTATATGAAATGAACCCTCTCTCGCAAAAACCTGTAATTATCAGCATCTTATTTCCGTATGGAAAATACTTCTATTGCATGACATCCAGAATTTCCGTTTTTATCCAATTTGGTTGATTTCATTTCTTTACGTATTTATATACCCTTCATTGTACGGACATGTCTATCTACGGTTTGAAACATTTCATTCAGTAAGTCAAGTGCATCATCTAAGAGATCCTTTACAAACTGTGGTTCATTGAAGGATTTCATAGACCTTTAATGTATGTTTTATGCATTGTATATTTATATAGTTAAATACTTTACGGGTAATGCAATTAGCACAACACATGTTCTAGTGGTAGAGCACTGGGCACAATATCGGAGGTCGCGGGATTGATCCCTGTTAGGGACAGGTGTGTTATCCCTTTAGTTGGACACTTAATATACATGCTTATAGTTTTATCCAGAGAGACTTTGATCGTGATATGATTAAATTGTATGCATTTGTTTCACAATCGATGTAAAATGAATACGTTTAAAACAAGTCAATTTGATTGTCATGTTTGATTATACTGTGTAGTTACTATCTAGAGAGTCAGACAAATCGGAGTTGACTCATTGTGCTATGTTTCTGTATATTTCAAATCACGCTTTCTTTTACCACCCTTGCCACCATCTCCTCCAACACGGGTCCACCTGCTTTTTCAGCAAATATAATCCCTTTATCGCCGCGTTCAGAACTGCAACCTGAATTAATAAGACACATACAATTATTATTCATAACACTCTGAATGCACAATAAAGAATGTAATACTCCTTTATTTAAAATCTATATTGACTGAGAATATAATTTATTGTATTCTCTTAATTATGATAGATAATATTTTGGTTTTATCTTACAAAACGTAAGATAAAACCAAAACATTATCTGTCATAATTATGTTTTATAGACTATCAAAAATAAAAAAAATATTAAACATCAGCAACCAACAAAGAAATGAAGTACCTTGTTAATATCAATATTGTATAATAAAACAAAATATATATTTTACTGTAAACGCCAGCATTGATGTAGACGTGTGTAAAATATATACAAAATTGAATTTTGCTTGTAATGCTCTTTGTATATATTCGGGAGATAGTAAATGTACCAAACCAATGTACTAATCTAAAAACTTTAACAAATGTTCCCTATTTTACCGTTATAACAGATATTTAAAAAAAACTTATACGTACGGATATTTAAATACAAGCTCTTTAAGTTGTTAAATTTTAATGTAAAACACAGTATGCATTTAAAAGAAATACGGTCCATAAATATACTGTACTATATGTTAATCAATTTCAAGTTACAAGTTTTATTAATTAGCAAATCAGCATTATAATGGTCAATTCCATTATATCTACCTATTTCTATTACAAGAGTATGTGAACTAAATCTCAAACAAGAAAATAACTTTCTTAAACTATAATGATTAATTTCCTCTTTATAACCCTCGTATATCACGTTTTTTACTGCTTTTACGTAGTATTCAAGTCTAAGGACCAATATTCGACAGATTTGTATTTTTGCATAAATTGATTCCGAACACGCATTTTAAA